>JBBMKD010000001.1:103189678-103228163 GCA_037834095.1 Argya squamiceps
CCGCGGACGTGCTCCCTCTGAGCCGGTGCGTGGGAACACGAGCCCCTCGTCTCCTAAGACGAAGGGCCACTGCCGCAGGTGGGCTTCTGTGCAAGCCAGGTACAGCTTTAACAAACACATCTGTGCTAACAGATGTTGAAGGAAGAGTAAGACAAACCCAGTCCTGAGGCATTTTAATAAACTGAATTTAATGGAAATTGAAAGTTGTTAGTATCACTTTAGGACTTTAAATAAATGTTTTGCACCAAACTGATTGTTGGATTAAAAGAATTCTTCTACTTTGAACTCAGTGGTGTTCCACAGCGTACTGAAAACCTTCACCCTTTTTGCTCAAGCACAAGGAAGAAAAATACAGCACCTGATTAAAAAAAAAAATTACTGTTTGATCTAAGTAGATGAGTCTCTTTATCTCTATGAGATATAGTCTCTTTTTACTTGAGGATCTGTGAGTTTTAACTGGTGAGCAGATGAAAGAGATACCTGTTAAATAGGAACCTGTAAAGGAGATACATAGTGACTATTTTGTGTATTTGATTCTGCATATGCAAATAAGAGATTCTGCAGTCAGGGAGAATTAGATACCTGAATTTATTAATTGACTGGTTTTAAGAAAATGCTTGGAAATGAAAAAAAAAAGATAAGGTAGAAATAGTACTTTTAAGGCTATTTCCTTGGAGCCATAGTTGCTGCTTGTCACAATTTTTAGTCTGTTATGCTTTAAAAATATATGTATACGTTAAACTTTCTAAATTTATTTTTATGCATTAATGGGACTCTAATTTTAATGTTGAACACTAACATTTGTTTTATATTTGGTCTTGTGAGTGTCTGATTTTTAACATTCCAATGTGACTGGGAAGATATTGACGCTGCAAGTAGTTGCTGCTGGAGTAATAAAAGATTCATTAGACCATGTAGTCTGATAATCATCAAGAATAAAAGTTTGATTTACAAAATTGGATTGCAGAACACAGACGTCTTGTTCCAGATATGATCACTCCAAAATCTCCTCTCTTATCACCTTATAAATCACATGCACTTTTCAATAATTGCTGTGCTCTGTGTTATTTGACTTGAACTTATGTTAAAAACAAAGCAATCTTTAATTAAGTACCATGTCTTTAAGTGTTGTGAGACAGGGAGTTTAACTATTGCTTGATTTACTTGATACAGTGGTGAGTGGAAACTGTAATTTGCATTTCCAGATATAAAATTTACAAATACATTACATGTTAGCATAGTAGATGCTATTGTACTAATATTTTCTCTTTCAAGGGTGGAAAGCAAGCCACAGTCCACTCATGAATATCCATAAGTCCTTATTTTCTGGATGACAGAATTGTTTTTCAGTGCAGAAACAGATCAATGTAGAGTATGCTACCTAAGGCTGAGCTTCCTTCAATTTTCACTGAAGGGTAGGTAGTGGCATATTATTAAATACTAAATGCTTTGATGAAGGAGAGAAAAAAAAATTTTGAAAAGTAATGACAGTTTCATAGAAAGTATACAGAATTTAGTTCTAACATAGGTTAATAAATGTTAGCTTGCACCTTTTCCATTTAGGAGCTTAGTGGAGAGCTGTATCCACCTATATTTAGGGCCCTGATAATCTGTCAGAGAGAGAGCAGAAATATGCAGCATCCTCTGTCCAATTGCAGAACCCAGGCAGCTGGGAGAACTCAGATACAGCCCTACAGGATGTACAGTCACTCCCAATATAAATTCACTGAACATCACCTGTGGATGGAAGAGAAGATCAAAAGCACAGTGCTAATAAATATGTGAGATGATATACACTGGCCGAGGTTGAAGTTTGCTTCTTACTATAAGGCTAAGTAGTTCTTCTCAGAGGCTTTTAGGAAACATGACATCTGGTGTAAACTGAAAGACACTAGCAGTTTGTCCCCATAGCTACAGATAGCTCTCCCATATCTCTCAAATTCTTTCCTCTGTGACTCATTGGTTTACTTCTGGTTACATTATTCAAGGCTAGGTTGGATGGGACTCTGGGTGACCTTATCTAGTGAAAAGTGTCTCTGCCAAAGGCAGGGGGATTGGATGATCTTTGATGTCCCTTCCACACCAAGCCATTCTATGATTCTATTAATCTAATGAAGATGAACGCTAGCTCCTGACTTGCAGTTTTGATTTGCTATGCCTTGACTAAAAAATACACTGCAGACAACACCCTGGCATGTAAGTCATCTCCTATGAAAGTGCACATATCCATAAGCTGTTAACTTCCAAAATATGGAAGTCATTTCCATTCCATGTACTGGAAATACCCCCTGACACAATTCCCCCAGGTAGGAGTGTCTGGGAGAGACAAGACAATGTCAAGGGAGCATTTTCTCAAGTTAGCAGCAGAGATAATTAACAGAGATAATCTGTTCCTGTGCCCAGGAACATTTGGACCCTAGACGGAAGAGGGATCCAAGAAAACCAGTTGTTGTTCAAGGACAGCTTACTACAGCCTCAGGGACAGTTCATCTGGACAAGCAGGAAGTCAGGCAAAATTGGACCAACCAGGAGATCCTAGCAAATCTGAAACAACCAAAAAAGGAAGTATGCAAAATGTGGAAGTAGGGATAGATATCTCCAGGAGGGATGTAGAGACACTGACAGAACATGCAAAGATGTGGTTAGGAAATATAAAGCCTACCTGGAATGAAACCTGGAGGGGCATGTCAAGACATCAGGAAGAGCTTCCTCAAGTTCATAAGCAGAAAAAGGAAGACTGAGGAAATGTGTCCCCACTGTTTAATTAGGAAGAGGCCCCAGTGGGTCAGTACACACAAAAAAAGTGCTGAGTGCCTTCTCCACTTTAGTCTTTGTTAGTAAGACCAACCTTCAGGAATCCCAAGCCATGGAGACCAGGGTGGAATGCCTGGAACAAGTTAAAACTACCATTGATGGAAGATAATCAGATACCATAATACTTAAGCAAGGTCATACAGAAGTCCATGTGCCATGAGAGCTGGGGGAGCTGGCAGATGTCACTGTGAAGCTAATTATCTTCAAATGATCTGGTGGCTGGGAGACAATTCTAAGGTCCAGAGGGGGAAAATGTCACTTTTGTCTTCAAGAAAGGCAACAAAAAGGATACAGGCTGATCAGCTAATCCTCCAGACTGTTTTCAGAGACATGAAGGACAAGAAAGTGATTTGGAGTGATCAGCATGGATTCAAAAATGGAAAGTTATGCTTAATGAACCTTGTTACTCTCTAAAGTGAGTAGCTGGGTGGATGAGGAAAGAACAATGGACATTACCTCCTTGATTTGGCAGAGGGTCATGCAGGGTCCAGAGGGATCTTGGCAGGCTGGAAAAGTCAGCCGGCAGGAACCTCTTACAGTTCAGCTGAGGGAAGTTCAAAGTTATGCTGGAGAGGAACAACCCAATGCACCAGTGAGTGCTGGAAATCACCCAGTGATGCTCTGAAGAAAAGGAGCCATCAGGGTCCTGGTGGACATGGAGATAAACATGAGCCAGAAAAGTATTCTCATTAGATATGAGAAATAAAAGCTGTTGTCAAGTCTTCTTATTTACAAACTCTTACTCTGAAATATGAAACAGTGTTTTCCAAAATCCTGAATTTCAAAGAAAAATCAAGAGGTTTTTTTTCTTATTTTGAGACCATGTATTTTCTCTTTACTCTATTTCACTTAGTTTCCAAGCTGTTTCTATTTTTGTCTCTTTAGTGTTGTTATAAATGAGGTATTTCAGCTACTTTATTTTCTCAATAAAGTATTCATCAGTCTAAATATTACTAATATGCACAAAACCTGTTAGTCTTACAACCATTTAATAAAAATCATTACAGACCTTGATTTTTATGGCACTTTTAGTTTTTATTTTTATAAAGAAAAACCATCTACAATACTCCTCATGACTCTCAATGATTTTTCCGTCATATAACTAAAGCTCCAAGGTCTACCAAGATAAATTAATGAGCTATGGGTCATTAGCAAAATGTGAATTAATGCAAAATCCACAATAGGCTGAACATTTTACCCTTTCTCCAGATGGTTAATTAAATATTTGAAGGCACAATATGACAAAAGTATGACAATATTATTACTTAATGGCACTGAATATGAAAGGGGTTTAATTGTTCTAGTTGTCTTTTTCCTCATTGATTAAAATAATGTATTTCAATGAAATTGGCACTGATCAGCATCTCAGTATCTCCTTCTAGCTGAAAATTAGATCATCTTTCCTTAAAACGAGCAAAAATTATAATTAACTGAACAAATTGGAATATCACCTTAAAAATACAGTCTTACAATATGTAACTTCTTTAAGGTTGAAATAACACATCCCATATATATGTAACACTTTTAATTCCTAGGTATGCTGTTCTAAAAATCCACATTAGAGCTCCTTCACTATTTATTAATAAAAAACCTTATCAGTGAACATTATTATCTTGCAGACTTTTCCAGAACATTTCACAAAATTTGAGATTATAGCTGTTCATTTGATATGATGTATAAAGAAATGCTATTTTAAGAATTCATTAAAACATTACAATTGTGGATTATTTATTTATATTTCACGTGTAATAATTTTAAAATTAAGAGGTAGTATTAAAATTTTTTGAGTATAAATTTATTAAATTAATAAAATCTGCTCATTTGATTAGAACAAGAACCAGCAGACCCTGGTGACTTGGTTTTCCAAACATCTCAGTCTGAGATGCAGACCCTGTGGCTTCACAGCAAGGCTCCTTGCAGCCTCTTCCTGGATCTGGTAGAATACCTTGTAGACCTATATTTTTTAGACTGTAGCATTACCTTATAAATGAGAAAAATTCTAGGACTGCAGAATTACCTCAAATACAAGGAAAAATCTCTTTTGAATTGTGGTGAATGACAGCATTGATTGTTTATGCTCACTAAACTGACAGGACCAGGAAGACACAGGGATTGTGAAGTCTCTGTGAAGTCTGGATAGAAGTCCAGGAAAAAAAGATAAAGTTATCAAGTCTGGGAAGGGAGATGAAATTAATAAATCAGAGCTTTCTAAAAGTATCAGTAATTTGTGTGTGTTCCATCCTTTAGCAATATTTCATTCAGGAGCCCAGAAAATGCTTTAGTGATTAAAATCCTGCATGTTTGTACAGCAGAACCATGGCCATATTCTGAAGACTTGTTATGTGGCTCACCAGCACTATAAATTCAGAAGCCATCTGAAGCTTATAATGTTTTTTAAAATATTGGTTGAAAGAACCATCCAGAACCAAATAACTCACTTAAAACTTAATGTTCCTTAGAGAAAGCACGCTTTGCTGTTGAAATCCTTTGAGTGGCATAATTCTGAAAATCCCCCACAGTGTCTTTTTAACATTCATTGTTTAAAGAGAGTATAAAAGTTTATAGAGATAAGAGATATTGGATATTAAAGCTGAAGAATATAAGTGTTTTGAAAGAAGAAATACAACATAAATCCTATCTAAAAGTGGTGTATCTCTATTAATCTGCTAAAGCCATATTAATTGCACTCTATATTTCTCTCCATCAATATCCATAAATAAGGGAAAAACAGAAGGAAAATACCAGCAATCAGAAACCTCTAAAATGTTAAGCACAGAAACAACAAACAGAGATTTAACTTGTGGGGAAATTTTCACAGCCTTACTGAGATACTACAGATCTTAAGCTAGAGAAGTGACTTTAATGGTGACTACAGTAATAGACCTCAGGAAACTGCTTTTAAATGTACACATTATTTAACTATTATTGATTCACAGATTTCACAGAGGATTTCATTGTAACCCAGCTCTGTTTACACAAAACCAACATAGACTTTTCAGGACAGGAAACACCTTTCCTTACTCTGTAAGTTTGTTTCTCTCTAGTTTCTCCCAGAGAGTGAGAGCATTGTTTAACACTCATCCAGGTTTGGGACAGGTGCAGCTGAGACAGGAAACCCTGGGACTGATTCATGCTTCTAAGCTGTACTGGAAAAAATTTATCCACCCTTCTGTCTCCTCAGCCCCATCCCATCATGGGAAACAACGTCCCTGCCTTGACAGTGGTTCTGGAAACACTTGCAGTATGCAGTGTACAACCTCTACCAGTGATTCCCTTAAGGATACCCTTCCCACTTGTAACACGGGAGCAGCATTGAGGATTTATGAGAAAATTCCAAGTACAAAAGTGCAGTATCAAGGTGTGCAGAGCAGCATCTGTTCCAGGAGTCCTGACAAAGACTGCTATTTACCTATGGTCAGTTCTTAAAGAGCTCTGGCACTCTGCGTCTCTATTGAAGTGTGCATAGTTGCTAGAAGGAGCTGAAGTCTGAGAAGAAAAAATAATTCCAAGGTTGGTAACTTAGTAATTTAAAAAGATGTCTTTACTCTACTAAATTTTATTCTATTCTTTAATTTTCTTGTGTGGTAAGTGACTCATTGGCATTCATGGCAGCTGAATTTGAAGATTTGTCTAAAAAGTCTATTGAAAAATTTTATTTTCCTTTTTTAGTTTAGGGTTTTTTTTTAAAACAGAATTAAATGTCATGTACTGCAGTTCATAATAATCTGCCAAATAGTGTTCAGATTTACAGCTGAATCTTAGATATTCATAGAATTCTTGCCTTTAGTATTTGGAATTTAATTAATGTAAATGTATACAAACATATATATATATAAAAACATGTGTATATATACATACATAAACACATATCCACACATTTTTGTCTATGCAACTCCATCTTTCTTAGAATTTATCTACACCACAGGCCCACAGAGTGACTCTGGCACCCATGGAGATCACCTGGTCCAACCCCTTGCTCAGGGCAGCACCAGCTACAGCAGATTGCTCAGACCTGTGATCACTCAAATATTAATATGGGCAAAAAAGGAGATTTAAAAGTTTTCCAGTTTTTAGTTTCTTTCAAATACTTTTGAGATTGAGAAATACATGATTTCTGAAAATGATAAGATCAAGTTTGCCTGCTCACTCAGATGGGAAAAAAGAACTGAAATAAAGAGTAAACTGAAATGAAGAGTACTGTAAAGACTCAATATTCTCTTTGGTTAAGATAACATGATAATGACTTGTTGGCATTAAAATTTAATTTGTGCTGATCTAACTTGAATAATTAATGTTATTCTCATATTAAAATGCAGAAGGCATATGCTTCCTATTTTCTAGCCTGAATATATTAGGAGATTAGCTGTCAAATGACTTGACATAGAGCCAAAAATTTGCAGAGATACTACTACCTGAGATCACATTTGAAAGGGGAAAATGCTGTTATTATAGCAAAGCTCCAAATAATTATAGCATATGAAACAAAAGGTCAAGCCAAGGTGTTCTCTCACTGAGGAAACTCTTGGTATTACAAGAAAGAAAATCACTTTTAGTGAACCCTTTTGACTACTGATTGTTTAATCTAAAGCTCACCAGAGACCAATTGGCCCATTTCAAGAGAAAATATATAGTGAGGTACATTTAGATGTTTCTTTAAAACTACTTTATTCTCTCATTTGTCCTTTTGCACTTCCTCAGAACAGATGAAGTACATGCAGAAGTTGAAGAGAAGAAGATAACTAGTGATGGTTTAAAAAGGGATCAGTTCCTTAGGGGTCTCAAAGTCTATATGTAATCATTACTTTATGGTACAATTGGACTTAAGATAGACTACCAAAAAACCCACTCTCTTAGTGTTGATCAGAGGAATGAAACTGCTTCCAACATCCTAAGGTTATGTTTAAATGACTATGGTATGTTCTTTATATCCTTTAAGTCTACGGCCAATATCATTATTTAGGCAAGAACACAGTTCCAGGAAGACCAAGAGTGAATAATTCCAGTTACTAGATCTGAGTGACAGTCAGTCCTGCAGCAAAGAGCTTTCATAGCCATAAAAATTATCTTCATACTTTGAAATATTTCTGACAATTGTTATTTCTATGTGATATTTTCGATTTACTAACATTTCTTTATGTGAACAAGAAGAAATATATGAAGAAATCATGGTTGATGGCACAGTTGTTGCATGTTAGTTACACATTAGAAAATACCAAAACTCCTTTTTTCTAGTTCATATTGGAAAATAGAATAGAAAAAGTAATATATAAGAAGACACTGGTGTGGTAAAGACAGAAGAAATTTGAATAAAATGCCAAAAAGTATGTACTTTTGCATAGAGTCTTTAAGATTGGAAAAGATCTCCAAGTTAACTAGGTGCAGCCTTTGACCAAACACCACCATGTCAACGAAACCATGGCACTGAGTTCCACATCCAGTTGTTTCTTGAACACTTCCAGAGATGGTGACTCCACCACCTCCCTGGGCAACCTCTTCCAATGTTCAACCATCCTTTCAGTGAAAAAATTCTTCCTGACATCCAACCTGAATCCCCCCCGACACAAACTGGGGCCATGTCCTCTTGTCCTGCCACTGATTGCCTGGGGGAAGAGACCAACCCTCACCTGGTTACACCCTGTATCCAGGGAGTTGTAGAGAGTGATAAGGTCCTCATAAGGCTTTCCAGACCCTTCCTCAGCTCTGCTGCCCTTCTGTGGACTTGCTCCAGTGCATCAATGACTCTCTTGTAGTGAGAGACCCAAAACTGGACACAGGATTTGAGGTGGGGCCTCACCAGTGTTGAGTACAGGGCACATGCACACACAGACCTCTGTATACATCCATGCACAAACAGACAAAATGGGAATCAGTGATCTATTCTTCTGTTCTTTTAGGAAAACAATTTTTCAAACCTCAAGAGAAAATTCCTCACAATATTTTGTTGTGAATACAGGATTATATGCAAATTACTGCAGAAAGCAATCTTAAAAAAACAGATTTTCCAAAATAAACAGACAGAGGTCTCACATCTCCCATAGAACAGTTTGTCAGCTGAAATAGTAGAGACATTCATGTGAACCTACACAGAAAAAAACCAAACAAAAATACCCAGAAAACAAGAGATGAAACAAGTAGTAATCAAAATATATATATTATATTGGCACTGCTTAAATATCTTATTTCAGGTGGGCTAAACCTACATAATCCAACTTTTAAACAGGAAGTACCTAGGCCGCTTTCCATTATTCAGAACTTTGATAAACATCTTTTAACAAACAAGGCATGGAAGCAGAGGCTTTTAACAAATAAGCTAGCATTATCAGAAATAAGATTTGTGGATAATTAACCTGTTCAGTCCAAGATGGTGAGAATATTACTGTAATCTGACTGTTGTTTTCTCAACAGATGATTATAAACCTATTTTAGTTCATCCAATTACACATCTGTGCCTACACTGACTTAGCTGGTTTAGGTTAATTGTAATCTGTACTGCTTAGCAGGACAAGAGAACTGTTTGAGTTCAAAATGCCTCCAAAATTACAAAAACAAGCCTAGTTATAAATTCAGAAGCATCAATAATTTTGAAAAATCATATCACAGATCAGTTTTCAAAATATAACCTATGAGATCTACCTGGGTTCTTTATGATGAGCAAATTTTACCTAAGTGCAACTTCTTTTTTTTTTTTTTCTGAAGTTATTTTCCTAATTTTGTCTTGTATCCACATATAGAGACTTGTTTAAGGATGACACCAAGTCTTAATCAGTTAAAAAAGAACACTGGGGTATTTCTACATCCTTTTTTAAAAAGTGTTTTACCAAAAAATAGGCTGTGATGCACTAAGAAATGGATCTATATCTGATTGTTGGCAACAGAGGCCCCCATAAACTGGCATTTTATTATGATTAGTAAAGAATAATGCAAAGTTTTCTTTAACCTGAATTAATTTGTAGCTGTGTAGCCTAACACTAAGAATCTGTGTGACATATCATTCTGGGAGTGCAGTGAATTAATCTGTAAATTTTCATTTATGTCTTCACAAGTGTCCGCAGTGTTAGGGGATTAAAAAATGAATTCTCAGAAAAGTGATATGAAGTTTATATACAGTTCTGGGTATATTTCCACCTCTTCTGTTATCCTTCATACAGAAGCATAAGAAGAGGTATACACCTATTTCCTTATTATAATATAGAATAGAAATGAAAAATGTTTTTGTAAGAATGACCTGTGGATAATTTACTGGATTTGCTGTTTCAGTGGCATCTGTCATTTAACACTTTAACTAAAATTACTGCTACTTCTCTATAAGCAGAGAATGAGAAACTAGACACAAAATATCCACTCTTCATTTTCATTTCAGTTAACATTTTGTATAAATGTTCATAATTCATTCAATATTATTAAAGGTAAAATTGCAAAGAAAGTTCTATTATTATTTGACACTTTTCCATAATAGAAAAAAATCCACAGGACAAGCTGTTGAGTAGAAGTTTCTTTTGCTTGAAATGAATTTTGATACATTTTTTGTTAAATGAGCAATCTTATGAAGTTCAACTTCCTTTGCACTTTATAATGACAAAGATCCAATCTAATGAACTTATATTTATTTATAGGCAAAAATATCTAGAATAAACTTACAAACAACATGAGGAAGTTAAAATAATGATATCTTTTTTTACCATATTAAAAAAACCCAAAAATCTGATTGCTACTTCGTGTTAATGAATGCTTAAACAATCTTCATTCTTGCTGCAGTTCAAAAATACTGGTTAAACATGAACATGTGAACACAAGCAATTGTAAGGAAGCAAGTGAGGCCATTCTCACAATGTTCTAACTTGAGCACGAGTTTTACTGAATTAGAGCCTAATAGAGTTTCTTGAGTAATGTTCATTATTTAAATATCAGGCTATAAATAATACTACTCCCTGGGAACACCACCTATTAAAGAGACTAGAGAAGAGGTGAACTGCAGCCAGCATTAAAAAAAAAAAAAGAGCAAAGACGTTCAAGCAAGAAGAGATTATCTAGAAAAAATAAAACTATCTAAATACAGGCAAGATAGACAATCATAAATTTCTGAATATGGACAGCAAAAGCAATGAGACTGTTTAAAAGAGAGACTGAAAATTAAATCACAAAATGAGTTAAAATTAATAATAAATCTGTTTTCAAACACACCCAGAATAGAAAACCTGCCAGAGAATATTTTTATCAGTGTATAAAAGCAGCGTTAATCAATTCTTTTGAGCACTGTTCACTTCAGGAAATACACACACCAGCAGAGGGTCTCTCTGAAACTGAAACAGATATAGAAGATGTTAAACAAAGCTGACACTAAAAAAACTGCTTAGGGCAGATGCCATCAATCCAAGAGGTCTGCAGGACCTCAGAGGTGGATACCTGAAGCAACAAAGCACACAACCTCTCTTTTAAGATGCCTTGATACTTCTGGCTAAATGTTGGAAATATGATTCACTTGTTTAAAGAATTTATGGATTTCTCCTGGAACTGGAGCCCTCTAGTCTAGTTGTTCTAAGTGGAAATTAGAAACTCTAAGGAAAGAAAAGAATTAGTAGATACTAGCTTAAAAATAACCAGTATGAAAGGTTCAAAATTACTTTTATAAAAGTAAGTCCTGTTTTATGAGCCTAGTGGTATTTGTAGTTCTAGAGCAGTTGAACGGGAGTGATTTGGCTTCTGTAGTCTTGAATTCTCGTAAGGCTTTTGACGTTGCAAGATCAAAGGCTTTTAAGGAAATGAAATGATCATGGCTCAGGTAGTAAAGGAAAAGTTTTCATAGTATTGGGAACACTGGAATTCTACAGGCATCTTTGTTGGGACTCATGCTGCATTTGTGAGCTACCTTAGACAAGAATATATAAGAGAATAAAAACATTTTGCTGATGACATTAATTTCTTGTTTTAAGGACAAGGACAATTCTACATAGCTGGAGAAGGATCTTGTGGTACTCCCTGACTAATTGGAATGTCAAAAGGAACTCAGCATTGAGCAGTGCATTTACCCATGACAAACAAAACTACTGCTACAGATAAATAATGCACTCACAGAATACCTTTGAGCTGATAATATCACTCAGGTATGACTTGGGTTTTATGTTGGATGAGTCCTATGGTATGCATTATTTTATTTACTGCTGCTCAGAATTAGGTTGATGTCATGAAACTGATAGGTAGGGAACACAAAAGTAAATGGAGAACCTTATGATTATGTGAGAGTTTGAGACAGGCAGCTGTGCTCTTGAAGTCCCTACATCATGACACTGCACAATGCCATGACTAATTTGCAAGTGCAGTGTGAAAGTGGTGTTCTGGTACATTCATCTCAAGAAATATATGTTTGATCTTATTGAACTTCAAAGAGAAAGTTGATCAAATACATGGAAGAGCCTGTGTATGGGGAATAAGCAGTTCAACTAGGAATTTTCAGCATGGAAAAGATATGCTTTAAGTGAGGTCCGAAAAATAACTAGCAGCATGGTGAACAAATTATTTTTCACATTCTCTTCCAGCACAAGAATTAATGATGAGCCTGAAAATGCCTCTAGTAGCCAGTTTTAAAGCCAAAGGATCTGATCTTGCTGATAGAGAATTTTAGCACTTCTGCTGTCACAGTGTTGTGGCTGCTAAATTTGGGGCTTGAAGGAAAACTGGGCAAATGCTTAGAAATGATTTAGTGATGATTACCTAATGTGTAATCTTGCACTCAGAATATTACTATAATAAGAGGCAATGCTGTACATGCAAAGCCAAGAACTTAATGATAGCCCAATTAAAACTTAACAATATAATCAAAAATGCAACAAGAAGTTACTTGTTCAGTTAAAATAATTCTGAGACTGACAGAGCAAATTAATAGAGAATATCTCCTTTATCAATAATACATCTAAAGCTATTATACAAGAAAACTTACTAATGTTTACCCATTGCCTTTTTCATTTTTATCATTCTGCAAAAATTCCCTTGGGTCTTTAGGCTGATAGCAACAGTTTTCCTGAGGCATAGCAGCAGGGAAGAGTATCAGTGACATTCCCAGTTCTTTGGTGCAAGGAACAATGTGCTGATGGCAAGAGTAATTTCTCCTCACTCTTAGACCAATTTTTATGTTTAGCAAGGTCTGCTTCCATTTCCCTGGTTCCTAGGTAAAGTTTGAAAATTGTGCAGCAGTATTTTACAATCATTACTAACAGAAAGTGCTCTTGTTTGTTATGCAGTGATAAGCCTGAGTTTTCAGACCTCATACAGATATGGTGTGTGTAGAGATTAGGGAAACACACTGTGGAAACAAATTAGAAATAGCTGACATGTAGGC
Organism: Argya squamiceps; assembly: GCA_037834095.1. Lineage (NCBI taxonomy): Eukaryota > Metazoa > Chordata > Aves > Passeriformes > Leiothrichidae > Argya > Argya squamiceps. Next base: position 103,202,826 of record JBBMKD010000001.1, read on the forward strand.
AAGCTCAGAACAGAGCTGAGACCCTGCATTATCAGGTCAATAAAAGACTTATGGCCTTCTTCTAGTAATAAAGGTCATGTTCATGGTGCTGCAAAAGAAAACATATCTCAGTTCTTGGAATTAAAATGGCCAAAAAGAAAAAAAAAGAAAAAAATTATACACTAGTGGTTTTCTTTTCCTTATGAGTTCTGTTTGAAACCAAATCCTCATGCCTTGATATCACACAGCATGGTTATTATTATTATTGTCTCTAAATAGATTAATACATTGCTTCTTAACTCTAGCAAACCCACACAGTTTTTCTGTGACTTAACCAAGAAGGTGAAATTGAGGGCTTCACTTCTAGCTGTAAATATGTGATATTTGCCTTTGGGTTTTCCCTCATGGCTTCTCCATCCTGGACTTTATTCTTAGGTTGAAGGCCATCAAGAATCTCCTTCAGGAGCGGCTTGACAGAGTTCTGAGGGTGTTTCTGCAGACTTAGGATTTGCCCCTCAGGCAAAATGGAAATACTTTATGATGAAAAGTTAATTTTTGTAATTACCTTGAAGAATCTTGCCTGATTTCCTGCCAGGCCAATTACTCTTCTGTCTTGTGAGAAACATTTTAGGTTTGTTTCCTCATCTGCTCACAGAACAGGGCAAATACAGAATAGTGATCCTGATTGTCTTTATTGTCAGGTCTTTCCATACTACCAGGATCTTAAAAACAAGGGCAAACATTGTCGATCAATATATTTGTCATTTTTAATCATACCCTTCTGAAAAGTAACATCAAGGGCTTTGTCATCTTACTGCTAAACCTCATCAGATCCCTGAAGACTGAAGAGTGGCATCCAACAGAGGACATCAGTGGACACCTGTAGGAGTTAATGTTGATCTTAGTCGGCAGTTGGGGAGACTTTTCACACTTAATAGCAGTCTGTGGCAGTGTAAAATGGAGTTCCTGGAAACAGACATTTCATTTTGGAATTGGATTGTTTACATGGTGGTTTTTTTTCAAGAAAGCATACAGAAGACTTTAAACTTGGTAGAAAAAAAAGAAAAACAATCCTCCCCAAACAAACAAACAAACAACTAAACACGAATCAGAAACACAACCAAACAACTCACCCACAAACAAACAAACAAACAAACAAACAAACAAACAAACAAACAAACAAACCCCCACTCCCAAAAGATCCCTGCAAGATCTCCATGCCAAGTTTAGTTTCCTTCTGTAACAGGAAAAACCCCAAGCCACCCACCCATCCACCCACTCACCCAGCTGAAAACCCAACCAGAAACCATTCATAAAAATAAAATGTAATAAAATGTATTTTTTAGTAAGAAAGGAAACACATGGATCATTGCAGTAATTGCTGTGCTAGCTAAGATGTTCACCTTACCAGTAGGTACCATGAAAAAACCCCAAATTCCTTAATCCTCTTTTCAGCCAGGAGGAGTTCTAGGACTTTCCTATTACTGTCAAAACCATAAATAACAATTTATAGTGTAGATATTTGGAGCTCTCTATTCAGGTTCTTCTTGAGTAGAAGTACATTTCATGCTGAATATTAAGAAGGTAGTTTGAAGAACGAAGCCAACATTGCTAACTTCTTGAGGAAAGTAACATTTCTGCTTTAAAAAAGACTCTCCTCTTCAAAAACACCCACTATCATAAAATTTTTTTCAATATGTGAAAAATTTATGCCACATATTACAAAATGCTATTAAAAGTATTGAAAACAGTAGTATCTTTTTAAATAGAAGAAAAACCACATGCAAAATTATAGAAGGATGGAAAAAAGCCACCTGTTCAGCCACCTTATCCATTCTTAGCTTGTGAAAGGCTGTTCCCTAAGGTGCACACCTAGTGCTTATTAGCCCTTTTCAAAGCATCAAGCAGTGTAGCTGCATTCTATTCCTATGGGAGATTATTCAGTGATTTCGGAGATCTTACTGTCAGGAAGATTATCAGTATGCTATTTAACCTCAATTTTCTTATCCTAATTTAGTGTCATTATTCTCAGTTACCCCATCATAACATGTTTTGAGATGTAAAATGAACAAATAGATACTTAACAACAAGATAAACATCCCATCAGCCTTGCATAGGGAGGATTATTTTTAGATTCTCTTTAAACTCAAAGGATCTAGTTTGATGTCTCAGCTGAGGCAATAAAAATAGTACTAGAAAAAAAAAATGTTAATGTCAAACTATGCATTTTCATAGCTACCTACCATATAACAATTACTTCAGGAGGTCTGGTTTTGTGACTCTTCCTTTTTTGCAATTGGTTATCCCTGCGTGACAGTGCTCATAATCATTTTGCTAACTCAGATTTTGCTAAAAGATAAACTCCATGCTTCAATAATAGATGTAAATACAACCAAAACAAAATTAGCCTCAGGATGAACAAAATAATGTACAGAAAAAAATGTCAGAATATTCCCTTTGAAGAAAGAACACCAGATTCTTGTTTTCTTTATTGGTATTTTGTTTTAGACTCTTGAGTTTAGAATGCTGAAAAGCCAAATCTGTTGGTTTTATAGCTCATGGGGTTTTTTCCAACCAAAAAAAGATTAAATCCACAGTATTGTAGTATTACAAGAAAGACTCAACTGGCGCTGTTGATAAGTTTCCCTACTAAAAGAGCTCATACCTGTGCAGTCTGTAGGGATACTAATTAATTGATGTATGCCACAAAGAGAGGGCATATGAACTGAACTTGCCCTAGATGTCATCATTATGAATGCTAAACAAGCTTGTTTAGCTTTTTAATGACCTAAAAATGTAGGTAAAATCCAAAAGTTTTCCAGGCAAACTCACACAACACAAGTTATTGCACTTTATTCCACCCCCAACCTCTCCCAAAAGTACTGACTGAGGTATATTTGTTTCACTAGCAGTTACATCTACGAAATCTTTTAAGACAGGGCTTTACGCATTCTTTTACAAATCAGGTGCTCAGCTACCTTTTTATTTTGCCTTTCCTAAGGCATTCCTCTTCCATGCCTAAGGCACAAGTTTGTCCATTGGAATGGCTGTGTTAAACACATGTGCTCATGTTCTAGTTTCCCAAATTCCAATTTTGACAGTTTTTCTAACCACATCCCAGACATCAGAGTCTGTATAAGAACCACAGGAGGGAAGAAACAATAGACATTCTTGCCTTACAAGATTGGGCCTCTCTCCTGTCACAAGAATCCCTCAATTATTCAGATATAAGAGCTCAATGACATGAAACTGAGTAAATCCAATCAGGCAGTTCAAGGGTAGCACTCCAGTACAAAGTCTTAACAGATTTCCCAATATTTGTGTATATATGTATATATGAAATATTCATGTAGTGTTTATTTTGTTAATATAAAACCATTCTTAGAAGAAGTATTTAAATTCCATGTTGCCAGGTTCAAAGCCCTGCATTTTGGAGCCAATCTGATTTTATTGCTTACTTTATAGCTTTTTAAAAATACATATACAGAGACATGCAATTTTCTTACAATAGGAAAACTCCACAATTACTGAAGGCATTTAACTTCATTACTTTGAAGAACTCATGTTTGGCCAGGAATCAATATGGAAATTTTCCAGTCCAGAAGGAAAACTATCAAGGAGGTATCACTGTCAGAAAACTGAGTGTGATTGTAAAATATATTTTGCAAACCTAATAATAGCATTTCCTGCTTAGTGACAGCTATAGCAATGATTTGCTGCAAGATCACATCACAAGTTTCAATAACCTTTTCATTCTCAGCTTTTGGACACTGGCAGGAAAGATAGTGTAATTAAGGGGAAGAGAAAGAGAGGGTGTCATCCATTTATGTCTTCACCTTTTACAATCCAATTTATCCAACAGATTTTAAAACCAATAGATGAAAAACCATTTACAATTCACAGAGTGAACAGATGGCACAGCAGCATTGAAAATGACAGTGTACACACACCAAATGAACTGGTGTTCTGCTCTAGTTAAGAAGCTGTCAACATTTGTATTATAAACCTCGGATTTCAAGGGTTTGTAAATTGTCTCTTTTAGATAACATCTGGAAAGATTGGCTTACAAGCTACATGCCTAGGTACCATGTTAAAAAAAAAAGCAGCATGTTTATTAGTTTCATATCCTTTGCACTTATCCAATAGTATTGTAAATGTTAGCAGTGACTTCAATTGCTGAGAGAGCGCCTTTATTTTCCAGAGGGATTTGAACAGGCAGGTGAGTGTGTGAGTGGCTGTGCTGGTTGGGCACAGTGGTGTGTGGCTGTCCCAAATCTCCTTTCCACAGAGGCTTTAAGCATGACTGCTGAGACTGCCCAAGCACGCAAACACTCCATACCTGGGATGTTACTGTCTTCTGGGGCATTTCCAGACCCTGTGTGCAGCTACTCCCAGGAATAAAAGTGATCAAGTTGCCAAACACAAAGATAAAACATTTTAAGTAGCACTACACCCAAAGTAATATAATGTTTGGCTTAAATACCACTTTTGGGCATAGAAAAATTGCAAGCTGTGCTGAAACAATTAGTGTTTTACTCTAAGAGTCTCCAACAGTGGTTTGTATAGGGACAGAGGAAACTGTGCATTGCATGAAAATCCTGCTTATACAAGATGTCAGTTTTGGCCACAATCTAAAATCAGAAGATTGTAACATTTTGCCTTGAGAAAATGTAATGGCAGCTCAGGAGGGATTTCAGGATTTGGCTCACCACCCAAACAATTTTAAATTATATGCTACTAAGCACTAAACTGCTTACAGGATTAGTATCAACATATTGTGCCCACTAGCTGTAGGTTTGAATCTGTACCACAACCTCTGTGGCTGGCAATAATCTTGCATTAAACATAAAGCCAGACTTTGGTCTTACTTGATAAATGGGTCTACAGTGTTTAGTTTTGAAGCAAAAGTGAGAAATCAGTAAATATTATAATAATAGATTCAGTCAAGCCATTTTATGAAGGGGTGTTTTGGACTGTGAAAAAATATATGGAAAAATCAAAGAGTTAAATATATGTACTAGAAGTAATAATGTGATTTTCAGCTTGGATAACTGTGACCTCATTCTTTCAGGAAGAAAACATCAGGAAATGAACAAACTAACCAACCAGTCAAATTGGAAATTACATTTTTAGTGCCATTTAGAGGAAAAGAAATACAGTACAATCAATCTGAGCTGTACCCACTGAGACATCCATATGTCAAAGAGATCCTTTCAATGGAATTACGAGTCATACCCCTAAAGTCCTAAATTAGGATTTTCACAGGAGTTTGTTTCCAAATGCTCCTAGAATTCCATGCCCCATTCCATTCCATGCACATTTGACATTCCTCTTTTGGATGGAATATGTATTACAAAAGCTCTTTAGTTTCAGGACATTGTTAACAAAACATCTTGAGGTGTTTAAGAAAAACAAAATATAGATAAAAGACTAGAAAGGAGTGAGAGATTAATGTAAAAAAGTTATGAATATGAATAGCTTTTATTAATACTAAGAGAGTAAGTAGTGAGTGAATATATTTGCTGGTATATCCAGTTATATTCCACTATATAGCCAGAATCCAAGTAAAAATGGAATAAATAACTAAAAATTTCTGATTTGTATGATGTGACTTTAAGCAAATAACTAGATTCTGAAGGGGGAAAGTTAAGAGTCACAACTTCAAATATGGAAAAGTGGTGATAAATACCTAGGGAGGAGAGAATACAACCACTTTAAATGAAGGTCTCATTGTCTTTTAGCAGAACCTCAATTTATGTTCCTCACAGAACTGATGGGAGCTAAAAACTGAAAACTGTGTCTCTCAAGGAATGCCACAGCAATATCCTTGTTTTCATTTCCCTTTGATTTTCTGAAACAGCAACACTTGCTATTCCCTGTCTCAGAGAGCTGCATGTAGCTGCCTCCCTGTTGTTCCCAGTAAGAATCCACTTCCTAAGGTGAGCCCTCACTCCCCTTGATCAGATATAACATTCTTAACACAGGATTTGATCAGTTTTACCACACAGATCCTGTACTCACCGTGCCCAGGCCGTGCCCCTTTGACCTCATGTACACCTGGGGCTGTGTGTCCTCCAGCTGTGTCCTTTGCTCCATGAATTTGGAGGCCGTGATGTACTGGCTCCCATTCCCTGTTGAGTAGCACTTTGAATTTGTATTTTGAAATTAATGCATTTTGGTTTCTGAGGAAAGCTAATTAAGATACGTAGTGTTGATCCTTTTCACAATTTTTGAAGAAACCTGAGATTCAAATATCTCAGTACAATGTTAAGATAAAGCCCATGTTTCCCAAACTTTCTCTAGAGATTGTATGGACTAAATTACATGATTTCCATGTATCAGAAAATAACTTTTAAAATATACTTTGGAATTTGATGTCTTAATAATTGACATATTTTGCTGGACTCACAAATTAAAGATGGATGTTTGATAAAGTAAGATATTATTAAGAATTTTATTTAAGCAGAAAATAAGTTCTGCAGTTTAGATTGAGCCTGCCATGTAATAATATTTTCAGGAAAATCAAAACTGGAAATCTGTGTTTACTGACTGTGACATAATCCAGGAATGTTCTCAAAGGCCAATGCTAAAATATTCTGGAAAAACTGGAATATGATGACCTTTATTGAAAAAATACTACAGAAAGTATGAAATGCTGTTTGTTTTCTAAAGGTTTTTTAAAATTATAACCCTCTTCAAACATTGTATCCAACAGACACAATCCAGAAAACTAGTTACTTTGTCTGTCCTTGCTTAAAAAATGGAACAAACATACATGACGGACTGGAAGTTTCAGGTCCTGTACATTTGGCAATTCCTGAGAGCAAAAGAGATCTTATTTTGAGAGATTGCAAGGTAATCTGAGGTGTCAATGTGTGCAAGCATGGCCTGAACTCTGGACTAAAATTCTCTGTGCCACTATCTTCCCAACTTTTCTGACATGTGTGTATGTCTGCAGAACAGATCAGTGTTTACTGCTGTTTTTCTCTGCTAATAGTGTGGGTCAGGTCCAGCTGTTAATGTGTTTCCTTCCAGGTATCTGAAAGCGTGGGTATATCTAAATGAGGCTAGTAAATCCATGTCTGCACTGCACCAAACAGCGCCATCTGAATTCTCTAGGACTTCTAGGATTCCTGTGCCAAGATAATTAATAAAAATATCAACAGATATTTGCTGAATTGGAGAGCAGTGCTTGACAAACATTATTAATAACTTCATTTCAACCTAATATTTTTTCTTCCAGGACTCTTGAGTATTGACCTTTTATCAGGCCTTTTCCTGTGTCATAATACTTTTATCGATTCTCATTGTTTCCATCTTAATTATCAAGTTACCTAATCTGAGATTTTATAAAATTCCTCTGTTGTTTAAATAATGAGATTTACCACATACAAAAAACAGTTATAAAAATAAAGATATTAAATCGAGGTGTTAGTATCTCTTTCTATTTCCTTTTATTTCTTTCATTTCCTCACTCCATTAGCACTGGCTGGCATGGAAAATGCTTCTGGACATCACATGCCTTGTGGTTGCACAGATGCTCAGCCCTTCATTCAGGTCAGGGCTGCATTCGCCCCTGCACAGAGCTGTATATTACAGATGTCAGAATAATGAGCCTGAAAGAACCAAGATCACTTCACTGTCTTTTTAAAGCATAAATGTTCCTGAGACTGCAATTTCATGCACCAATTGTTTCAGATTTCTAAAATGAAGATTACCTGGTCCCTTCCCTCACTCAAGAAGACTATAGTCTTTGAGTTCCCTACTATCTCTTTTGTGATAATTTCTGTTTCCATATTATTATTGTTTCTTTCTAATGCTAGATTCAACAATCATTTTTCTTTCCTGAGATTTTCTTCAATAACAATGGAGAGGCTATTGAATCTGAGGCATGCTCTCATTTTTTGGTGATCTTTTAGCTCTACTTTAAGCCTTACACTCTTGAGACCATAGATTTACTGTTTTCTTAACTTTCTGGCCATTGACATCTTTGACATTTTTTGCTTTATTGTTCTTCCTGGTTTCTAGTTATTTTATGAATAATGAATAAACTGCTAGTCCACAGAGTAACATGGTTAGACACAATCCAGACACTCTTGGGATAGTTACACTGTCCACATATTCCTTCTCACCAACTCCTGTGTTGATTAAACATTGCCTTTTAGACACTAAGTACATAAAATTAACTTTTTATTAGGTAATTCAATGAACTCCTACTAATGTGGGCTTTCTCACATTTCTTCAATGCGATATCTAAGAAATGTTCCTATTTCTTTCACTTTCCTGGCCATCATTGTTGTCTGCTGTCCAAATTCCTGAAGCAGTTTTCCACAGTTATGGCATCATGTCCCTACTTCTTTCCCCAGCTGGAAGAGTTGGAGGATTTCACTATAAAAACTGTTTAAACATATAGCTATACTGTCTGCTAAATGAGTGTTCCCACCATCTTAATTTCCAGACTCCTGCTGTTCATCCTGTTATTCATAGTCCCATCTACTGTCAGGTTTTAAGTCACCCAATTTCCCTCTTTTAGGGAACCTAAAACCTATAGAGTAAGTCGGTTTTCTACTAATATTTTTGTTTAATTTTTTAATTTTAGTGGTAAAATCTTCATATTTTTGTTCAGTTATAGGTCTGTCTTGGATTGTAGAGCCACATGACAACCCTTTACCCATTAACCACTGGTTACTGACAGGGTATTTTTACCTCTAAAGTATGCCTGTTGCAAAGTGTGACAAGACTCTGGGGACTGGATGTGATGAAAAAAAAATAATACAGCTATCCCAGGCACTATCTGAAAGCTGCATTGAAATACATAATATTTTTACTTGTCTGTCTCAGCACTGACTGAGGAATCCAGTGGCTATTGTGTGTTCTGAGCTTTTGCAAATGCCTCGGTGAGAAAGAAAAAAACCTTTCCTTCCCATAAAATAGATAAGTCTGTACTTAAGATTGCACAGAAAAGGTGAGTACAGCATATCTCCCTTTTCCTGCCCCTTTTATTAGTTTGTAATCACCTGTTTCATGAAGCACATGTGAGTCTCATCTGTTACCTCACTATGGTGAATGGTGTTTGATATTTTGTGAACCATTTTGCCACCCAGCTGCCCACAGACTGTTACTGTAAACATACATTTCTTCAAACAAATGAGGCATTTTACGGGAACCCCATGTTGCATTAACTATCAATTTTGTAGCTGCAGACATTTACATGAAATTGTCAAAGAACTCAGTTCTGCTCCTCCTAGAATGGACATCTTTCTCTCTTTAGTCACCGTTAGTTTGAGAATTGGAGGACATGCAATAATGGAAGAAAATTGTGGTATTTCTGTTGGTTGTCCAATCCAACCAACTTCAGATCTTAACAATGGATAATGGAAAATAATTACTTGCTGCTGCTCAGACATATTTCATAAGCCTGTTGAATTTTTACATCACTATATATGCAGCATATTCATTTGCACCTTATCTGAAGAGCTGACAAGGTAGGTAAATCCCAAAGGTGGCACACGAGAAGGGCGACTAATGCATTTTTATGTCCAATTTTTAAAGCCAATTGAACATGGAAATGGGATTTACTTCTTATTTTAGTGTATGGAAGCTTTAATTGATAGTTATTAATGAAGATATCACATGGCTTAAAATGCAGGATCTATTGTGCATGTATTTATCTTCTTGTTTCAATGATAAATGAAGGACAACAGTAGTATCTATTTCATGTGTTAATTGCATTTTCATGCCTTTTAAAAAAATACTTGCTATAAATGTGTTTTGGAATGTAATAGTATGAACAAAATGTGTCAGATTAAGTTAGCAACACAAAGCATTGATCAAGTTAAACTTCTGTGCACATTTTAAAAGTCATCATTCACACATGTCAATATTCTTTAAGCATCTGTTACTTAGATTAAGAAAATCAGAGAGTTATTGAATAATTCAGGTTAGAAAAGCCTAATTCAGGTTAGAAGGACATTTATAAAGCAAGATAAGTATACTTTTAGTTTTAAAGTTTAGGCATAGATATTTGAGAATGAAACCTTGTTTACAAACCCTGTTAGAATAGTGGAACACTATTGTTCCTGGTTTATTCTCAATTTGCTCTATTCATAATATTATTTTATCTCAAGTCCCAACTTTTCCTAAAACTATTATGGAACATTGTCTATCAGATTTTCTTACAGATTAAAAGCTCTGAATCTTCTCCCCTAGGTAAAATAATTGCATCCAATAAATACATATGGTAATGCAGGAGTACTCTTGTGTATTGTGCAAAATGCAGGAGACGTGCTTCTGTTTAAAATGAGATAGCAAATCCCATTCAACCTCTCAGCTTGGTTTGTTTAAGATTGACTGACATTTTCTACTTGCTTGGAAGTGGTCTCCCCCTTTTTGTCTGTAGCTGGTCAGTGCAGCAAACTGAAGGACCACCCTGCAGCTTTTTTTCTGTGAATGCTTCTCTACCTACAGGCATAGCTTCTTGATATAGTGCTTCTGCAACTCTAAAGGTCCATATTTCAGTCAAATCTGGTTGACAATCAGTTTCAGGAGTTAAAAGAGTGGTCATGTGTCACAGAACTGGGATGCATGTTTTGATAATCCCAACAATTTAAATTTGGCTGTCAGATTGGAGTGCACATATCTGAAGTCAAATTGAAGCTGCATCCTGAGGCTTTGCTCTTTCCCAGCAAAACACCTGAGGAAAGCAACTTGAAAGCTGGGTCAGAATGGAAGATCAACACTGTGCTACATACTGCTGTCTCTGTTACACTATGAAAGGAGGGCTGTTATCTCAGCTGACACTCAAGATAAAGAGCTTTGCTGATAATGCAAGATGCATTTATTTCGATTAATACAATAACTGTGCCTAAATCCAAGTGCACCTCTCCTCTGTGTGTATGAGAATACCCAGTCTAAGCAAACTGCTCCATACTCTGCATCATTCTCCACAGTGTTATGCAGAATAGTGAAAGATATTCTGCTGCTAATGAAGAGAGGTACTTAGAGGAGGATTCATGGTTATAGCCTGCAGGCAAGAAAACAACATTAAGAGTAAAGAGTGTCATTTAAACGCTAAGGGTTATTTAAGACTGCTGAAGTAAAATTACTTTAAAGGGCTGAGTTAACAGCTTTGGCTATAAAGATGCATCTTAGAGATATTTTTCTTGAAGTGATTGCATGCTTATTTCTGTCATCTTTCCCAGTCCATTTGTCTTTACTTCCTAAGACTTCATAAATGATTCTTACAATTCAGTAAGCTGAGGATAAACACTATTCTACGTGAAGGAGGGGAAATGAGAGCCATTGTCTGTGGAGGATCTCCACACTGCTGCTCTTGTTATCTAGTCTATGTTGGTGCTGGTGGCCCGGCTACATTAATGCTCCATTGTTTTTTTACATGCACAAACTTCTCATTGTGACTGCTGCTGCTACCAGTGCTACACAGCCTGTGCCTTTTGTGCTTCATCACCGCAGAAATAGTCTCCAGACTTCCTCATTCCTAGAAGAAAGAACTTAGAAATTATGTTAAAAAAAAAAAAGATGCTGAATCTCTGAATACCCCTGTTCTGCCAAAGCAGGAGGTTATTGTGAGTATCACTGTGGGTAGACAAGCACGAAGTCAGCAGAGGCAGAGAAGAAAGGAGTGGTATAAACCAGAATTGTCACATGTGCCAAACAGTGAGGGCTGTGACCTCCTGCAGCAGAAGTGAGGAGAAGCCAGCAGCAGCAGAGACTAAAGAGGAAGGGAGGGAAACCAGGGGAGCCAGGGCTGGGCAAGCACTGTGGAGCAGAGACCTGAGGTACTGCTCTAATGCAGATGTGGTCAGGGGGTGGTTTAGGGCCTCCTGCAGAAGCTGAGCTGCTTGTCTTGTCTCATGCCCTGAAGAAAGGAAAAGGAAGTATTTTTTTGTGAGTCAAATCAGTGGAAGTGATTCACAAGCTGAAATGTAGCATACCTGTGATAGGGAAGGGTAAAGAAAACAAGGGGTTCCAGAGCACTGCCAGAGACAGAGCAGTGGGATGTAGCCTGCTGGCACTTGGACTTCAAAAAAGGCATGCATTCATTTTTAAGCAGGCAGAAACAGAACTGAGTAATACTCGAGAATAATCAGGCTGAGCTTTATAAATCAATGACTGGAAAGCAGGCATTTTGGTAGTGCTGGTTGAGAAATTTCTCCTTGAAAATAGCTAAAGCATAAAGTATTGGTTCTTGTTTCTAAAATTCTATCTCCCTCTCAATATCTTTTTCCTTCAACCAGAAGTGCAGCAAACTTTCCACATAGACTGAAGACATTTCCAGAAATGTAACCTGAGTTAAACAAAAATGTAATTATTATAAATCCTGACCTGGACATAGTACCAGAAGTTTGAGGACAAAGTGACTTTGTTACCCCTTGTTTCTGTGGAAATGACCAAAGGATTCACTTTATCAAAAATGCAGTCTGTTTCTTAGGGACAGGTATATCTACCTATGTAAATAAGAACTCCTTGGGTTAAAACAAGTATTCTTCTGCACATTATCAGTGCAGAGGACTAGACTGCACAGTAGTATGTACTGCAATTTTCTTACCATAACCACTTCATATAAAAATAGATGCATCAAAATATTTGTCCCAAAATGTCCTCTCAACTATTAGCTAATGCATGTTTATCAGGCAGTTATAAATTAAAACAAAGGGCAGTGACAAGCAATAACTTCTGTATGTATTTTCTCAGCCTTTCTTATGGATTATTCCATTATTTATTATGAATTGGTCATCTGTATCTCTGTGAGGTAGGATTGTATCTTTCTCTCCTTTCATCTTGCTAAGCTGATATCAATTTTCAAGAGCTGAATTGAGAGGTAGAGATAACTTCCCATGCCATTCCCTTAATATGAATGAAGCACCGTGTTATTTCAGCTAAGTTTCAAAACTCCAACAATATTTCATCTGCAGTAAGTTTCTGAAAAATTATCACTGCCAGCAGATCCAGGCTCATATGTTTCTACAAGTAAAAACTGTCAGGTGTCAGGACATACTAAGGTTTGCTGTGTTCTTGAAACGTCCTGCTTTACAACAGAAAATTGCCAGTGCATTTGAGCTAACTACGGAGAACTGTTTTATAAACCACTTTATAAATAATTGTTGCTACATCTATATTATGGACTAGTAAGACCTGAGTTACTAAACTGAATATTGATTAATGTATACACTGTGGTTTCTCTCTTGTGGCTGCATTTGTCTCAATTGTCTTGGCTTATATTTGTCTTATTTTCTTTCAGCGCCCCTTAAACCAAAGCAGTCTTAGTTGAACTCGAGTCTGGTCTCAGATGTATGCTATGAGGTACAGAAGGGCTGCATGTTCATGAGGTACACACAAACAGATGTTACAAGGCTGGGAATTTGCTGTGGCAAGACTCACTGGGATGGAGTAATTGCATTCTGGCAGCAGGAACTCTCCAGCAAAGCCGTGCCATAGTAATTCCAGTGGATTACAGTGATTACCAATGACAAAACACCTTCCTGCGGATTTGTGGATTTTTTCCAGAGAGACTAAATCACTGGAGTTCAGTTCTAGGGCAACAATATAGAAAAGCATAATAATGCTTTACTGCTAGGTTTAAACAGGTAAAAAAAATACTAGTTTTGTCTTTCAGCAACTGAAGCCTTGGTAACACAGATGTTCAGATACATATTTTATGTTTCATACACAGATTTTGCTTTGATTCAGCCTGGTATCTCAAACCTTTATTACTCTTAGAATGGAGAAATAAAAAAAAAAAAAAAAAGAAATCTGAAAGGAAAATAACAGGCATATTTGGTGAATTGCACGCACCACAGCAAGTTGAAATGCCCTATACTTTACAAAGCAATTTAGAAATGTCTTTATTAATTCCTTATAACTGATGTCTTTTAGCTATTAAATTTTCAAAGGTAAACAAAATATATATTCCGAATCTTGCTTGTACCTTCTCTTCAGTGCATACGTACGTGTTACACACATGTAACAATTGACCTGAAAAAAGTCTAAAGCATCTGGTAATACCTAATTTATTAATATAGTCTCGCCAATCACATTTATTTTGTTAATTCTCTCTCTTTTTTTTTTTGGTGTCATCCTCATTTGCCCTTATATGTAAGAAACCACCCAACTTCTTATGCAGCTGTTGTGCCTTCTGAATTTTAGAAGCAGCGTATCTTTTTATGTTACTCTTACTGGTCAAGTTCTTTTTTTTGCCACAGTAGGAAGAATAATAAGCTCCAAACAAATCTAGGAAAAAATAATGACATTAATATTTTTTGAGCTTGATAGTAATTTGGACACATTATAAAGACATTGTTAAAATTAATTTATTGAATTAAGTATCCTTTGCAATTTTATTATGCAGGCAAATTTGAGATAATAGAATTGCAGAAGTGACACTGGTACAGAAAAGATCCATTTGTTGATGACATCAGTATCATAGTTCATCTGCATTACAAAATGTATTGTCTACCAAAAATTAAGATTGAGTTAGGCAATTGTTAGGTATTTGTTGCTCTAATTATTTTTAATAGAGGCTAGAGGCTGGACTGTATGCTACAGAATGCATCTTATTCTTCATACTTTTCTAAAATTCCTTTCTCCATTATGAAAAAATTCTTGAGTTTTAGATACTCTTTGGATACTTTTTTTATTCTTATACTGTTTCCTTTTGTTGTCCTCTCTTCCCAAGACGGATTTTTACTTTTTATTTTAACCATGAAGTCTTAAAGAATGGACTATAATATAAAATACACTTGTTTGCTAAAAATCTATAAACATCCCATGGCAACAAATCTATGAAACAATGCAGTATGGGTTCACCATTTGAGTATATTGAAGCTACACAAAATAATTAATTTCACCTAGTGCATTAGAGGAAAATAATTACAAGATCCAGCACAGAATTACTGCTACAGTCTTAATCATCTCACACCCACCATAAGGTAATCTTGTCCCAGTTATAGATTCACCTGGAAATGGATTTAAAGCTAGATAGCTCTTCAGATTTTTCTTGGCCAAGTGTAGGAACAGAAATGACTTGACAATGTAATTAATAGAAGCACCACTAACATTAAAATGCAGACTATGTAACACTCCATGTGCCAGGTGCAATGCTGTGTCTTTTTGACTTAATGATTAAATTTGGAGCAGCTATGAAATGCTTTTATGTTATTCTCAGTAAGACTGAGAATTAAATTTCTTATTTAGAACAGGAGTAGTTTAGTGGTTTAAGGTTAACCTAGTTAAAATGCAATGTTATACTGGAGATTCTGTGGAGATTTTTAAAAAGCAAAGCATTCTGCAAACTTGAAGCATTTGAAGGTCTTAATATTGCTGTTTTCTAAGACATCTTCTGTGAAATATAAAATATTCCTCAACTACTTTTTCAGTAAATTCTCTGTGTCCACATTTAAGCATTGTCAGAAAGTCCCCAGGATGTCTTGCAGCTCTTTTCGTAAATGAAAGAAGGGCATGTCATCTACCCATAACACTCCTTCCTGAAAAATTGCAATAGCAAGTTTCCAATAAGATAATTATTGTACTTTTCTTCAGACTCATGTAGAAAAAAAATTTAACCCTGCTAATTCAATCAAACTTCTGCTACTCAAAGCCAACCTGTGTCTTCCATTTTGTCTTGTGCCTTTGCAGTGGCTGGCACAAGATTTATTTTATAACCCTTCAAAAGTTTGTTTCCAGTCTTTGAACCTTGTAGCACACCCTTGGTCATGGTGCCTTTCTGTTATTTTCTTTTTTCTTTCTTCTCTCCTAACCCTTAATATCTCTTCTTTGTCTTCATTTCTCTTTCACATTTTTTAAATAGGCAGAAAAGCCAGGTCAACTAAACTCTCCAATTGTTTTAGTTTGTCAATACTCAGAAGCCAAAGTAATTTCTAAGTCATGAAGCTTGACTATTCAGTCTTCAGTTCCACAACGAAATGTCTACTACATTTTCTCTGAGGCACCTCTGTCATTCACTGGGCAGGCTGTGTGGAACTCATCTCTTGTAGCAATAAGGGAATACCTTCATCCACTTTTTGATTTTTGGGCTGCATGTCTACATTTCAGTTATGTGTGCAATTCTTTCAACAGCTGTTCTTTGTTCGGAATTGCACACAATGAAAAACTTAGGTCACTTAATAACCATCCTTTTATCTGTGCAGAATGTTTGTTATGTTGGCCAAAGCCCATTTTTGCTAATAGCATGTGCTGGGTGAAGTCAGCTCTGTGCTGTTGTGGATGGCTACAATTTGGAGGCTTAGTTTAGGGTGGTTTCAAAGCATGAACAATAAACCTGTTCTGTGTGTTTAAGCTTGGCTGTATCATGAGTACCTGGCTTTTAGGAAGTAGATTTACAGGTTTCAAATTGGATCTTCAGACCAGAAAGGTGGTACAACACTGACTATTTTGAGTGACGGATTTCTGATCTGGGATGACTGCAGCATAGTCTTAATGTACATAAGTTATTTTTCAGTGAGCCAGCTCACCTCTGAGTATCCATCTATTACAGCAGCAGGAAGTGCAGTTTGGCATCATCATGTCATTGGGACTGATTCCAAATCTTTGACCTCTGAAAAGCTGACAAAATACTAACAACCTGTGCTGGAAAAGAGTGAGCCATATATCTAATAAGCCTCATTTCACAAAATTTACTTAATAAAGAAAAGCTTACAAATGTTTGGATGTGCAAAGCAGTGATTTATCAGGGATGACACTTGGAGTTGTTAAGATGGCCTGGGACTAGGATTAGGATGGATAATATTTTTGAACTATTTTTCCTGTTATTCTCGCTCCTATTGGTCAGTGGTGGGCTTTCCTCCTTCTTCACACAGTCTTGATTTGCTCTAATTTACTTCTCTTACCTCAGCTCCCTTGGAAACAATGCTGATCTTTACTGTAGAGTAGGAATTGATGATTTCTGGGTAGTTTTACCCTTCCCCTCCTTACCCTGGTCTTCTTTTCCAAAGGAGGAATTCTGTGAAAGAGGCTTATTTTGTTTTAAGAAGAATTGAAACCATGACTTTTAACAAATTTTGAAGTTTCTCAGCCAGTTCAAAACCTAATCCTTTTTCATAAAAGTCTTTGCATCTTTTCAATAAATCCTAATTTACTTTTTCTTTAGGAGATTGCTGTGAAAATGCTGGCAAAATTAAACTGACTGAACTCAGAATCTTATAACATCAAACATGATGCAGCCTGAAAGGGTGACAGAGTGATCAGCCACACTTAGAGCTGCAGGATAAGCAGTGTTATTGATTGAGAGGTGCAGAATGCAGCTTAGCTGTCAGCCAGCTGCCTCACACACTGGCAAAAGCCTAAATATAGGATCAGAGAGCTCAAATCAGGGTCACCAGGCTATATATGACAGCCTCAGCTGACTGGCTGCTGGTGAGCAGAAAAAAGTCTGAGCAGTCTTTTAGGCTAACCACAGCCCCTTTCAG
Organism: Argya squamiceps; assembly: GCA_037834095.1. Taxonomy (NCBI): domain Eukaryota; kingdom Metazoa; phylum Chordata; class Aves; order Passeriformes; family Leiothrichidae; genus Argya; species Argya squamiceps. The sequence goes on from JBBMKD010000001.1 coordinate 103,220,249, forward strand.
AGACATGTCACACAGAATGATTAGAGCAGTTCTGCATGCACATCTGGGCAACCTGGGGAACAGGGGAGTGAGTTTGTGCTTAAGGAAATCAGTTTATCACCTATAAACCTAATCCTTTATACAGAAATATAATAGAAATAATACCAAAACAGTAGAAATGAAGCTGAAAAGATGAGAGTTTGATGCACAAATTTTTCTCCACTTAAGGAGGTTTTTAAAATGCATGCATACTAATCTGGGTCTACTTGCAACTTTTAAAGGCTTTCACAATTGCTAAAATGTAGAAGTCATTAATCTTAATACAGTTTACTAAGACTTTTTTCATTTGTACAATTGAATGTAGAAAAATTAACTACTATGATAAGAATTTTTACTGTGACCAGATGAAAAAGCAAGCTATAAGAATGGTGGAAAAGAAAACATTGAAAATTATTTGTTTTCTGTTTATCTGTTTGTTTTCTAAATAATTGGAAAATTGTTTTATATAAAGAAAAAGAAATCCCTCAAGCTTTACCAACCCCTTAAAGAATTAATGATTTAAACTCCTCTGAAACTTCCATGTTTTATATGACATTTGAGTTTTGGTTTTAACACAGCTTATCCATAATGATGGAAGACTTTTTTTTCTTTCTGCTGTATTCTGTTCCTCCTTACTGCATTTCTTCTTCCTTCACTTTCTTGTCTTCAACTGCACTTCTCTGGTATTAAGGCCATTCACACAACCCTGGGTGAGCACAGCCTGTGCAGGGGAGAGATGTGTCAGCAGGGGTGAGGAGGGGTTATTGTTAATGCAGGACAGTGCATGTGTGTGTCTCTAAGTGTGGACAGGCTTCAGGCTACAGCTACAAGAAGAACCAAGACACTTTGAAGTGTCTGCAGAGAATTTGGTCCAGTGCATGTGATACTTCAGGCAGACAATCTAAAATACTTCTTTTATATTGTTAACTGAAACCTGGCATCTCAAAGTCAAGAATACTTCTCCTTTTAATCTTTACACACTAGAAATGCTTGTCTCTGTAATTCCTGGAATGATTAATTTCTAAATTAAGTTGTCAAGGACTGGGTTCATATTCCACTTGGTTGTAATTTAATTTCATTCTTTACCTATAGCACAAAGAAATGGTTTTTGTAGTGGATTTAAAGAATTCCTTTCCCTTATATTTTTCTATAATATTATTTCCTAGGCATCAGAATATTTATTAGTTTTAAGTAAGAGTTAGTCTTTTATTTTAGATAAGGATTGCATCATATAGCATGTGTTGTTCTCTGTTTTAACAAATATTTATGTAAATACCTATTAAAAAACCCCACCAATCCCTATGTTCAATAGCTGAAAAGGCCTTGTTTTCTGGAATAATTCTAGACCTTATCTTATGATGGACCTTAAGAAATCATGTTCTCCCTCTTGCAGGAGAACTTTGATCTCATTGTAGGGAGTTTCGTTGTGCCTACAGGTTTATTCTTCAGTTCATGATTTTCCAACCTAGATCTTTGGAAAGTTTTCATATATTGCCAAACAACCCAAAGACAAACACCTTGGACCAAAATCTCTCTAAGTTGTACAACCAGAAAGAGATACAGATAAGTATTTGGATTTTGTAGGGCAGTGGCCAGATTATTTCTGTAACTCAATGAAATTGTGAAATAAACCTTGAATCAACTCTGGCGTTGCTGAGAAAATCCTGCTATGAACCTCTGCTTGCTATTCAATGACTAAATAAATTTGAAAACCTGTCCTTTGAGCCTAGAGATCAACTCGAATATCTAGGGAAAAACAGCATAAAGAGTGCAGACCTGGCATCCTTGTTGCTGAAGAAAGAGTAATCAGATGGACTTGAAGAGGTAACACATTTATGTACACATTAGTACTCTAGCTATAAGTGCTTTTAATACTCACAAAACATCTTTTTGTTTTGACTAACAATGACAGAAGAGCTAAGGTAAAATGCTGCTATGCTACTCTCTTCCAGACATATTTGCCTTACTCTTATTAATGACGTCCTCAACTTTGAACCATTTTGTGGAGAACTGGGAGCATAACATTTACCTAAATTTTTTTGCAGTCATCTAAAAGCCCAGAGATTTTATCTGTAAATTTGAGAAATACAAGAAAAAGAGTGCAGGTATATTTCTTTCAAGAAATATAATGGTCCAGAGACATAAAAGGAAAATGAGATGCTGGAAAAGTCAATTGACATGACACAACAAATGCTATGCTATTTTTTTTTTTTACAGATCACCTGCCTTTTGAATATCAGTCTTTTTATTACTCAACAACAGTTGAGTGGTGTTACTTAATCTCCCCACAAGACTCTTAATCCCAGTCTTGTGGAGAGATTTTCAGCTAGAAACCAGGGAGTGGGAATCAGAAAGTATAGATCATCAAGGTATGACACTACAACTGCACTTATTTGCTACCCAGAGGTGAATATTGTCTCAGCATTTTAAGATACTTCCTACTGCTCTTAATAAACTCCATATCTTTAGTAACATGAGACCCTATTAACTAAGGGAAAGTAGCAAAAATATTCTTTTATTTCAAATAGCATTGAATTTATGTGGAATATTTCAAAATATTTTTATCAGTAAATTGCTGGCATTAAAATCAGTTCATTATACCAGTGCTATCAACCAAATCAAATATTGCCCTTAGGCCACAGAACCAAATGGTTTCAGCAATGTAGCTTTACTGCATTTAGCCACAATATCTGTCTTAGAAAAGATAATTTACACAAGCAAGTGTCTGTGCACTGATCAAGACTGTATAGGAAATTGTCTGGCATGAGAAAAGAGGGAGATCTTTACCTGACAATGTCTAATGTTGCCTCTCTGTGCTGTGTCCACAGACACGGGGGATGCCAAGCTGTGAATCTGGAGTAGCACCCTTAAGTCAATGGAATTACTCTGGATTTTCTCCAGCTCAAGGGCATGCAGCTTTTGGCAGTGAGTACTCAGCAGCTCATAGAAACCTGACCCTCACTTTATGTATTGGCACAGATCTCTTAGCTCATTTCTGACAGTTTTATTAAGTAAAATCAGCTTAAATGAACTGGTGCATGATTTAACTTCAGTTACTTCAGAAAACTCCATTGCTGGAGTTACTGTTTTGAAGGCCCACAAAAATTTAAAACCTTACACACAATAATACAAATATCTATGAATATATGTCTCTCTATATATCAACACCTTTGTATTTATATATAAATATTTTATATATATAAAATGTTAACTGTTGATATATATAAATACGTAATTAAGGCTTGAAAATACTCAAATGTAAAGATGTGAACAATGTTTGAAATTGAGATAACATCTAAATGGGAGAATCAATGTAGAGGAGAATTCAGTGCTTGAAATTAATCCAGTTGCATGTCAGGAATTCTCACCATGTCTACAGGACTAAAATACTTTTTTTTTTTTTGAAAACACTGATGTGTTTTTCCACCCGTCTACTTGTGCACATTGTCTGAGCACTTTCCAAGTGGGATTCAAATTATTAGCTCCAAATGGACCTGAACAGTATAATTTGCTACATATGCACTACTCAGTAAAAGGATGACAATGGCCGATTTGCTTAATGACAACAATTTTCTTGAAATTTGCTCTCATTTTCTTCTTCTGCTTTGTTTATCTTAATATTTGTTTAAATTATCTTAGGAGAGCTCTATTTTCTAACAAATGGTAAGACAGTCTAAAATTCCTTAGCATCTATGGATGTAGAGAAACTGGAAATAAGGGCTTGGGGCCAATCGGTGTCCCTCTTTTGGGCAATGAAACAGGTAAAACTTTAATGCATATCCGTGTTTCCTTTAGATTCAATCCTCAGAAAACAGTGAAAGATACTGATGATCGAGTCTGCCTATTGATCAGTGCAAAAGAGGAGATCACAATCTTGAATGTACAGACTTACAGGAATCCCTCAGAGAGTTAACACTTGATAGAAAACTACAGTTTCTGCAGTAGTATCCTTCCCTCTGCCTTGGGAAACCTGCAGAAATTCTCAGCTTAGAGTGAAAGAGACTTAAAAAATCCCTGTCCCTTGAACAAGCTTGTCCCTCTCTACATGGAACAGACTGGCCTGCAGGTAAGGATGTGCAGGGAATTCTGTGCTGGCTGATGATGCTGATGGCTGCAGGAGTTAGACACAAGGTGGAGCAAAGAGGATAAGACAGACAGAGCAGCACCTTGAAAAATTATTCTTTGTGTGTTTACCAGGAGTCAATGGACTCAGCCATGAATGGACAGCAAGGGCAGCAGGAGTCAAACTTGATGGAAAAATTAGTGGAAAGGATACCTGCTATAAAAGAAACTGATCAAATTTTGCTCAAAAATCAGACTGAAACTTGTTTACCTCATCAGCCTGAGCATTTTATAATACCAGATATTACTGTGGTGTCTGCTCAAGCCAGGCTGAGATGTACAGATTAGGAACTATGAGATATTTCCCCTCACATGTGCAGTAAAGGTCCTGTTACTCTCAACAGTGAAATCAAAAGTAACTGAAAGTAGAAATTAATAAAAATAAATGAAGTATGTTAATAAATGGGTTTTATTTTATTTTATTTTATTGTATTTTATTTTATTTCAGGGAAGACAATTTATAGGAGGGAGAGAGTGCCTTCGATTTTTGTCATTGTTTTATTGTGTCCTTTTTGGCTGAAAGAAATTCAAGTTTGCTAATACATTCAAAGGAAGAACATCTTTTTAATAGAGAATGATATATTGGCAATATAATGTATAGTAGAAAAAGTTGTCTGGAATTATCAACAATACATCAGCACAGTTTTTTTTTTTTTTTAAGAAAGATCAGAAAAGGTCAGACATGAGCCTTTTCTTCTTGGACTATTCTCAAATATCTAGCCAAATAGGTAGTGGTATAAGTAGAAATTAGCTGATTTAAAGGCATTTATAAGGGGGAAAGCACCATTCAGTCAATTACTACCTAGCTAGAATTTGGCCTTTAAAATCAGCTGTAAAACTCACATCAGCTTTAAGGGAAGTGGAACATCAGCCTTATTAGTTTCAGTAGAGGATCAGTTCTGAAGAATAAAAAGCCTTTGAAGTTCCCCCATGGCAAAAGGCTGTTGGGACTCTAAACCTTTAGAAAATGATAAAAATTTCCTTTATGTGGAAATGGTTGTGGCTTTTTTGTATATTTTGCTTGATGAATATTTGCAGTAAGGACTAGTGCAGTGTATTACAGATGGTGTACAAGGCTTCATTCAAGAAATTGCCATCTCTAAGGCAATTTTTTGCTTGACAGCATTTATTAGATGTGTATTATTTATAATATCTCTGTCAGTATCATTCTATTTATGTCTTTTCACAAGCCCATTACTTTAAACCTTAGGAACTGCACAATGATTTATATTACCTGGAGTTGATATTCTACTTGACTGACTTTGATTTTACCTTTCAATGACTGGTTCTACACTCTTGTAAACATCTTAACTATAGAATCATAGAATATCCTGAGTTGGAAGGAACCCACAAGCACCATCAGGTCCAAGTCCTGGTACTGCACAGAACAACCCCCAAAATCACACCATGTTTTTTCCACAGTGGTAGTGATACTAATAAAGAGTGTGTTCTGCCTAAAGTGGTGAGAATTCTGCAGTAGAGGCAGTCCAGAATCTTTAATGGTCTTCCTCAGCTGAGACAGTCTCTCTTTGATTAATATTGTTCCAGTTTACATGCTGGAGTAATATGTGTTCCTCTCCACAAAGAATTTATCTCATCAGAGCCTGAGAGTAATTTTGATTCAGTGTCTTTCTAACTCTTCAGTTTAGTTTATAAACCTTATGATTTTTTTTAAGAGATGTATCAATGTTCAGTACCCTCTTGTTAGAAAGAGTTTCCACATTGTCTATGAGAATCTGTTGTTACCTGATACTTTACTTTAACTGGTGGCCTTTTTCAATTTACTTTTCCAAAGGATGCATTTATATATGAGATTTTTTGTTTTTTCTTCAAGGTAACATTTTCTTTGTAACACCTGATGACTTGCTGATACATGAATGTGCAAGAGATATCTCTCATAACTTTTCTCACCTATCTCAGTGAAAAAGAATGTACCCTAATACAGCCAGTTTCTATTCCCAATTCTCTAATCACGTCAGTCTTATTTGTGTTAAATATTTCACAAGACTTCTTCTAGTTATGTTTGTGGATTGTGCAGACTCAGTGCTTTTAACTTCAGAAATGTTTCTCTGTTAAAAAAAAAAAGAGATAAAAGATAAAATAAAAGAAAAAAGCCCCAGCTATAACATTTCAAGCTCAGAGCTATGTATATCTCTTCCTTACTGACTTGCCTTTCTACCTCGCCTCTCTTCAGCTGGCCTTGAGGAATCCAAACAATCAACATATTAATAAAAAGCCCCTGACTTCTTAAGTTAAAAACCATCAAATCCATCTGGCTTTCAAATGAAACCAAAGGAGTTTGAAGAAGATAACATTAAGGCCTTGGAGGTGCATAACCAATGTTCCCTAGTTCACTCAGGTCACATTAATTGGTGTGTCCTGTCATGTCTTGATTTCCTTCTGCATGTCTTGATTTCCTTTAAGTTACCCTATATGGTATTTCTTCACTTTTGCTTTTAAGAAAGTAAAACTTTGTGTTCAGTTTTGAGGAAGTTCTTCATCTTTATCAGAGCGTATTTTTCAATGCCATTTCACCAGTATTTAAGCTTTTTCCCATGTTAATCAGATTGTTTTTCAGTTTCTCTGCTACTGGTCTCTATTCCTACAGGCTCTGCATGTGTGAAAATCTGGAACAAGTCAAGTAAACAAAACTTGATTAATTAAGCACAGCTGTTAACTAACAGCAGTTGGGGAAGAAAAAAGGAAATGGCTGGATCTATGGAAGATATATATTCCTGCCTGAATCAGATGAGTATGTCAGCACAGAAACCACCTCTTGCTTACTTTTCAACAACTGAAAAATGTAATCTATATTCAGAATCTCAGCACTGACTGCTGTTAACAATTTGTTCTTAATAGGAGCAATAATTGAACACCACTTCTTATAAATGAAATCATAATTACATTCTCATTATTACACTGGCATCATTTTCTTGGATAACAAGTTTCCTGAAGGTGCAATTTTAACTTCTAATTTTAATTTTAATAAAATACTTAATACATTGAAACCAGCTGTTGTTTTGAAGAATTGAAATAACAAGGAACATGCAGAATTCACATATTTTTGTAGTTTTTTGGAAATGATAATTGAAATTGTAAGACTGCATAAAAATATTTTAGTGTAAGATGCCCACAGTAATTGTAAGACTACATAAAAATATTTTAGTGTAAGGTACACTAAAAGTGTCACTAATAGTGACAGTCTTCACACCTTACATGTGTTTATAGTTCCTCTCAGGAGAATATGTGTTAGGCTTCATTGTTCATTCCCAGTCCAGTAACTGGGACTTTTGCAGACATTAATTTATGAGTGAGACCTGATTTTCAAAAATGCTCTAAGGCTATGTCAGGTAAATGGAGTCAGAGGAGTATCCAGTGGGGTGGTGTCTGGGGAAGTTAACTGGCTGGACAGATGAGCGGAGAGCAGTGGATGCTGTCTACCTGGCCCTCAGCAAAGCTTCTGACGCTGTCTTCTGTGATATCCTCCAACAGACAAGCTCAGAAACTACAGACTGGATGAGTGAACAGTGAGGTGGAATGAGAACTGCCCGAATGACAAATCCCAGAGGATGATAATCAATGGCACAGGGTCTAGTTGGAGGCCTGGCACTGGTGGTACCTGCTTAAGGTTCAATACTGGGCCCAGTATTGTCTAACTTATCCATTAATTACTTGGAGGAAGGGAAAGGGCAGAGGCTTCCTCAGGGAGTTCACTGATGGCACAGAGCTGGAGGAGTGGCCCATACCCCCAGAGCTGTGCAGCCCTTCAGAAGGG
>JBBMKD010000001.1:103251396-103283982 GCA_037834095.1 Argya squamiceps
CCCCTGGAGGCCCCACCGGGCCTGGCCCAGGGGGGCCCCGGCCAAACTCTCACCCAGGAGCCGATGCCACCTCCTTGGTGGCCGGAAAAGGAAAGGGACCGGGTCACCTGAGACCTTGATTTTTAAGGCTGTGTCTCCAGAGGCGTGACCAACTCTGCCATTGGTCAGCCAAGCTGCCAGTATCTGCTACAACTTCCCTAAAGACTAATAAACAACCTGTGCTAAACCATCACATTGCCTAAGCTCAATTCTTCTACATATTATAAATGGACTTATCTATTAAAATATATGAAACATTCAAACTTCAAGTTCCTTTTGTTCCAAAATTTTACATTCAGTATGTAGAATCAGAGTAATCTATGGTTCTTTCATTCTGTGAATATTTGAAAGCTTTTCTCCAGCACTATTGGTCTTTGAGAGGGTTTCACATTATCTCATAACTTTGCCATCTTAAAACACCACAGAATTTTAATCATGAATGCAAACAAGACAACAACAAAACCCCACAAAAAACTTTCCCCTGGAAATGCTGCAGTGATTTTTTAATGCAATTAATTTATAAGTAATTGGTAATGTAAACATTACTCTTAGCCTGTCATCTTATGATATTCTTTTCAAAATGGATCACAATATGAAATGAAAACTAATGATGAACTTTCAACATTGCTAAGTTTGTCTACATAATATTTCTTCTTCACCAGCTAATTTTCTCCTTCAGGGGGAAGGTGAGGACAATTATTTGAAATGCTGAAAAAATGGGAAAAATCTTCAGGATGTTTTGTTGGAAGCAGAGAGAAACCAAAATTAAAAAATTAAATAACCAACCTCCATAACCCCAAGAAAACAAGCATTTGCATGCTTAAAAACATATCTATATTTTTCCACCTTAGGGATTTAAGTAAATTGTATGCTTTGGGTTTAGACACAGAGAAGAAAATCTTAAATTTCAACAACAAAACCCCAGGCCAAACAACTCCTGTAAGAGTTTTAACACCAAAGGAAAAAGAACTCTTTAAAAATTCTGAAACATTAGAGTTCTTCACTATATTAAATGTGGTTCTTCATCACTGTCTCCTCTCAACATCACCTTTTTTTCTACTCTTCTGTCACATCAAGAGAAAAAAGTCTTATTTCAGAGGCCAGTTCTTAGCATTTTGTAGACAAATCACACTGATTTGTTTCTATCATTATTTTGGCTAGTTCAAGTTCCTTCTTAAGTTTTGCCTGTCTAATGGATTTTATTGATAAGCATAAGCAGTCTATTCCAAGCATCTCTTTTAATCTTCCATCTTGCAGATTTATAGACAAGTTATTCTTAACAGAGTCAAATTACAATGATGCTATGTATTAAGGCTTTTCTAAAAAAATGAAAACATAATTTAAACCAAGAAAAGGGTTGGGAAACTTCTTACATGACTTCACATTTTTCATCCTTAAAAATTCTCAAATTTTGTAGTTTTCCATGGAGAGTAAACAAGACATTAACCCCAAAATCAAAAAGTAGTATATATAGTGGGACTTTCATAATCACAGTAGTCAAGGAGTTGAAGCTTTAAAAGAAGTCCAATATTTAAAACATTGAGATAAACTAAGAGTTTGAACTATTATAAACATAATGTATACCACCTTTTCATTACAGTTTTGCTGTTGGGTGTAATGTTTGATGCATTAATGCCAATTAATCAATTTCTTTAAAAAGAGTAAAAAAAGGAGTGCCATTCTCTTCGGCAAAACCTAAATCAACACAAGACACTATTCAGGATAATGGAAATTTGTTAGTTGACATGTTTATGGCATGCTGAAAGCATAACAGAAAATAGAAAAAAACCCACTTCAACTTCTACATGATAAATTTATTCACTCTTGCTAAAATAGTGTGTATATTTTTAGATCTCCAGGAAATGTTATCACCGAGCTAATGGTAAAGTCATAACTTTCCACTTTGGTGTCTTAATCAAAGTTCCTCTTTCTTTTGAAGAATTGAAATGTTACAAGTTATTTGGGATTCAAAGGGTGGCTAAACTCCTTAAAACAACCATGTGGTGAGACAAAATTCTGGGGGAAACTCCTAAAGAACACCTGGATAATATGACCAAAAGCCAAGGAAATGTATGGCTAAGTTCCTTCCACATGCCCATCTCCCACTGAAGAATGGAAAGGGTGAAACCTATCAGTTTCCTATAAATATTTCAGAAAACAAGGCTAATGTAACAGGCAGAGTTTTTAGCAATATGTGTACCAACTTTTTTGCTGCTTCTTTCACCCAAAACTGTCTCTCCTATGCCAGGATATTTTTTTCATTAACTATCCTTTCCAGAAGCTAATAGCAATAAAAATATCTTGTGTGAGAAGCCAAGAAAGTGCTTGGAATATATAACAATATATTTTTAATAAGGGCCACAACCATTTCCTAATTATTTGGTGTTGTTCTAATTTGATTAAAAGACTTTAACGTGCAATTTTTTTGCAAGATTGAAGCTGAAGACTATTGACATGAGCAGACCAGTGTCATTTGGGTGATGAACTATATAGGTATTTGAAAAGAGAGGTCAGTACAAAGGATATAATGTACCATGATTTATTAAACTTCAAATCAATACTGTTAAAAAGAGGCACCTTTTTTGCTCTCAGCCTACTTTTCTCCTTTTGCTTTTAGATATTTTTTGTCTTTTTTTTCATACACCTTTTAATGAAGATCCTTCCTGTACATCTACATCTTTGCCTTCTCACACTGCTTTTATTCTCTCTTTCCTTTTAGCACCATTTTCCTTGCTCTCTCTTATTACTTCTGCTTAGCTAATGACAGTGGCTGCAAACTTTTCTTGAAAGTCACTACTACCTTTCAGCAGATGGCACTGTTATTTAGTCTAACTAGCAGGGCAACATAATTAACTTGAACTCCTTTCTTAAACAATGAAATAAAGATACCTTTTTGACTGTATTTCTACCTTATAAACAAAACTAGTGGCAAAATTAGTGATAAAATGTTGTAACATTATTTTAACCATGGATGTGATAACACTATGCTGCTAGATGCCAGGCCTCTTTTAAAGGGGCTCAGGAACCATTTAGAAAAACTGCTTCTCTTCTTAGCAAACAAGTCTGGGGGGGGGGGAATTTATAGCTTGCACATAACCTCGTTACCCTACAGCCATGCTGTGGTTGCTGTGGTTATCTTTGTGTGTGTGTGAGGGAGGGCTGGAGGTGGGAGTGCAGATCCCTGGCCCGTGTGTGGTGCCGGCTGGGCCTGGCTCGGAGCCCGCCAGGCCCTGCACTGCAGGTTCCCACAGATGCCTGGGGAGCCTGGTGGAGAACAAGCAAGAGCTCTGCCAATGCTGTCAGAAAAACATGCAACTTCTGTCAGCTCCAATTACAGGGAGAAGATGAATCACATCTCTTAACTCTGTCCCTGATGGCACTCTGGCTGCTGGAAGGCAGCTGTAAGCAGGAGTTTCTCCAGTCTGCTGCCAGCCCCACTGTTTTTCCAGCAGCTCCATTTTGAGATTCCCTGAGGTGGAAAACCGTATTTTATCAGTTTGCTACAGCTGATCCATGAACTTCTACTTGCAGTTTGCTCCCATGATGTTTCTCTTACAGTTAGCATTGTCTATTTTACCTCCAATACATCCTGTGGCCTTTCAGGTTCAGCTGCCTTTTGTGTTCTTGCCAGAGCAAACTCTGAATGGTAGAGTTGCAACTATTACCCCCTGTTGTGCTTCCACAGTTTGGGAAAGAGCAGGAAAAGTAGACTGGGATCGGACAAAAAGTTTGATGTGGACTGGGGACTCCTTGTGATCAGCAATAGTGGGATGAAGGGGCCCACCTTGAGTGTAGGCACATAATTAAGAGACAACATACAGGACATGGTCATGGGCAATGCTCTCATAACTTTTCTGTGTGCTTCTCTGAAATCCCTGAACAACTGGATGCACTGGAGGTCTGTGTGAAGTTACAGTACTGCTGCCTCACTCAGATGCCATGGGCAGGGTGGGACAGCTCACACAGCTGGAGCCCTGTGATGGACAGATAGAGACTCTGGGAAGTGTGGCTGGGAAGGTTGGGAGAGTGAGCTGCCTTTTAAGTGAGCTACAGGAATGTGTAAAACTCTGCCTAGACATGGACAATGAGCCAGTCAGGAACTGGGTCAAGAGGAGGCTGACAAATACTGGTGATTTTGTTGTGGGTGTCTACTACACACTACCTGATCAGGATGTAATAGTAGATGAGGCCTTCAAGCAACTGAGGGCATCCTTATTTTTGCCAGATCTGGTCTTCATGGGTAACCTAAACCACCCAAATATCTAGTCTGCTGGAGGGGCAACACAGATTTGAGTACGGTAGTGATAGCAACTTCCTAACACAGATGATCAAGGAGTCAACAAGGAGAGGGCACTCTGATGGGTCTGATTCATCCAAGAACTGATTAGGGACATGAGGGTCTGCAGCAGTCATGACTGCAGGGAACATGAGATGGAGGAACATCTTGTCAGGATGCTCAGACAAGAAAACAAGGCTAAAAGCACAATCACATCCCTGGTCTTCATAAAAGCAGAGTTTAGCCCTTTCAGGGGCCTGCTTTAAAGAATCTGATGTAATAAAATCTGGGGAAAAAAAACCAAAACCAAACGCAAAAAACCAACAAAAACAGACTCCAGGAAAGATGGTTGACTTTCAAGAGTCACCTGCAATGGTTCATCCCAACACACAGGAAATCAAGAAAACAGAGCAGGAGGCCTTAATAGATGAACCAGGATTTCCTGACTAGGCTCAAATGTTCAAAGAAAGTAGATAAAAGATGGAGACAGCATTGGACAATCCAGAAGGAACACAGAGATTCTGTCCAAGCATGTGTGGATTGTATTATGAAAGCCATAATCCACTTGAGTTTACATCCCTTTACTAGTGATGTAAAGAAAGACTTCTTATAGAAGTTGAGACTTTTCTGCCTTTTCCCTTCACTCTCACTTACTTCAAACCTCCTAAACATTACTGTTGCTCTCAACAGCAGGATACTCTTCTAATTTACTTTATTCCAACCACCACCATGCAAGATGCACGGTTCCTTAAATACTGTGTCTTTTCCTATTTGCCATCTTGGTTGTATTATTTTCTATACTTCTTATTTCTGCTTCTCATTCCTTTCATGGTCCTGTCTTTTCTCCTTTGACTATCAAGCCAGTTTCTAGAGGAAGTCATAGTCCACCACCTCTCAGACCTATACATAATTAAGGGAAATTAAGTTGCCAGGTTTTGTAAAGTATTTGTCTATGATTCATAAGCTGCGAATGGAGGTACAGATGCAAAGCCTTTTAGATGCTTTTTTTTTATTCCTGAAAGACTTCCTGCTGCTATTCCCATGCCCTCCATGGCTCTTACACAGCTTCCTTCTGTATTTCATGTTTCCTGGTGCATGTCCATGTCCCATCCTGTCAGTGTATTGCCATTGTCCATTTGCCATTCACTGAACAGTAACTAAAGTCTTTCATCTTTCAGTCATGCTTCTGTAGGTTTCCCTGAAAGTCTTTTAGATTTCTTCACATTTTTGTCTGTCTGCTTAATAATTAGAAAATCTTATGAGTTCTTTAACTTCAGATGTGACTTTCCTACTCATGCATTCATCTTAGCTATGATTCTGTAAATCTTTTTTAGAATAAGTAGCTGATCACAAGTTCCTTCCATCAAGACTTAATCCTTAGTCCCAATGTTATGTTGCAATTGCTTTCCAGCCTTGCTAAAGAGAGAAAGTTAATGTTGGAAAGCTTCCAAGTGCATCAAAGTGAGGGAAGGGTGCTAAACAGTAGTGAATCTGGGAGCAGATGGTGGGGATGTGTGATTGCTATGGAAAATATTTAGATTTTAATAAACATACAAGTATTAGGAGAGAAAAAAATATTTCAATTCTGCTAATATTTTTATTTAAACATATTTTTTCTGGAAATGTGGTGATATGAAAATCATGTTTTCACAAGATTGTCATTTAATGCCATTAACAAATAAGACTATCACTGCAGATGAAGTTGTTTTTCAAATCACATCATTGCATGCTTATTAGAAAAAATTTTATGGCATGTAAGCATCATTTACATATGAATTGTGGTAGTATCCTATTATCTGTCTTGCTGAAACAACACTTCCCACAAGAATTTTAGGTTTCTGGATTAAAAAGAAGAAAAATAATTTGGACACTGAGAGATGAAGGAGTTTACTACAAATTTAATATAATCTAACTTGATGTTTGCAAAAAGTCCTTTATATGTTGGACTACCCATGAACCGAAACTGCCCTCTTGTTGGGCCAGCCAGGTAGTAGACCCAGAAAATATGGGTGGGAAATGTGACTGCTGTTTTCTGAAGAAGCCAGAATATAACACAACAGCCCCATTTTTTATTAACTGTTATTGTTCTTTTTTGATATGAAGTGTGTAAAATTTAAAAATATTTGGTATTTCAAAAATTAACTTCAACAATAATATGGAGAAATCTGATATGTGTTCTTTGTTTAAATAAATCATCTAGAATTGGATAAGAATGAGAATTGTTAAGGTTTTGACCAAGCAATTTAATGTATACTCTATGAATTTGTCATTCTTATACTGTCTTGTTTTTTCAGTAAAAATACTCTCTTACAGCCAAAATATTTGCTATCAGAAACCAAAACAGATTTTAGCATAAACCCCCTAAACTCAATATTTTTTAAACATTTTGCTGTAAATCTCAAAAGGACACATTCAAAATATTTTGTCTGCCCTTTTGGAAAAATGATTGTTATCCCTCCTTTTTTCCTTCCACCACCCAAAGCCAACATAAATTGCTTAATCATAGGTAAGTGTTTCAATGTTTAGCACCCTTTGATTCAGAAACATCCCAGCATCCTCCTCTGGCTCAGGCCAGAATAAAACCTGCTCCAAGAGGAAGCGTCATATACAAAGGAAGACTTTATTTATGTACTAATAAAGCACAAAATGTAGCAGAAACAGATGCACTTCTCTAGTATTTGGTAACAAAGTTATTTATGAGAGATAAAACTATTTAAACTACATAAGTACTTCATGAGCATTGATATATCAGGACTATTACACATCTCTACCATAGATTCTATTTGATTTAATTTAATAATATTATTGGAGCTCTCATTTTTATCCATGTTCTTATCCTTTGACTTAGTCTTACCATTGATGAGAAAGGAAATGCTCTGTACCTTAGTGGAAGAGCAAAATTTTTAGAAACAACATTCTTCAAAATTTTGGAAGTCCTGTGAATTATCTGAGTAATTTTTTAATATCTTAAAAATTTGTCTATATATTTCCTTATGCTTTATGGAACTTTGTTGCTGTTTTTCAGACAAGATGTTATCTTAAGAATTTTTGGTGGTTTTAAATAACAACTTTTAAAAAGATCAATTTTGTCCTTTTACATAATCAGGGAGAATTATTGTTGTTACCCATCCTTAATTGGTATTGCTTTGCAAGGAAGTGAAACTTTAAATTAATTAATTAATTAATTTTTTTTGAATATCACAGATTATTTTCTTTAACTACTTATCATTTTTGATGGGGCAAAATATTCTTACCTACTGTAGAATATCTGACATGAAATCAATTATTACTTAATGGTAAACTACCTACCTTAGTAAGTTGTGTGTCTTCTGCTTTTGATAGTAGGACTCTTCACATATCTAGAATAAATGTTTTCTAAATTTTTCATTTATCTAGGAGGAAAAAATATTGTGAGGGCAGGGGTCAAAATTAAATAAGACACTGAGTTTCGCATACATCTAGGAAAAAATGTACGTGTTTGAAAATCCCCAAACTTTGTTTTTCCTTATCAGAATGTATTTACTTTTTAGAGTTTCTTTGGAGAAAATGTATGGCTAAAGCCTAGGTAAGAGAATACCATATTTCAGAAGCACTGAAGTCTATCAGCACTATTACTTTCATTCTAAAAACTAATTACAATACGAAAGCTAATTTTTAATTAGATGCAACTCATTTACTGATGATATAAAATTACTTCCCAGCTATAATAATGTAGTTAGATAAGGTATATTTTAATTAGTTCAGATATCTTAAATTGGAAGCAAGGGAAGGCATCGATTTGGACAAATGCAGAGTTAGGTGCATTTCAAGTAGGTGGGCTGCAATTTATTCACATGATCAAACACAAAAGTAAGAGCCTTTTCAGGACTACTAATAACCAACTGAGGAACCTGGTTCTAAAAATCCTGAAGGAAGCATACGGTAAGGAATCTATTACAGTAATTATAGTGGCATCAATTAAATCCTTACTGCATTAGAATAATAGCTATGCAGAATATCTTGAACCACAGAAAATATATGCTTATATCTGTATCAACTGTATTTTATAATGAGCATTCTCTATGGCAATGTGGGAATTTCAAAGCTTGCTCCTACTTTCTTTTTCAGTTTAATTCTCTGCAAGGAGAATTTCAGATCAAGAAAAAAATGCCAGTGGAGATTTCTAGCAGGTTGACTGGACTTCAGTGAGATTTGGAAGATTTTACAGGAAATTTAATATTAGATACATATCCAAAGCCAGCAGGATTCTTTGTGATGTTGATGAATTGTTTCAGTGTGACAGGACTAGTAAGCATGTAACGTGCTCATGCAATCCGCATGGAAAAAAACACAAGAAATTTCACAAAGTCGATGCAAAAGTTCTTGGTGACCAAACACAGTCAAGGATTTCACATCTCAGGACAAGTTGGTAATAGAAATTCTTGGATAGTGCACATCAATAAATTTAACTCTATAATTCAAATGGGCAATGAACAGTTTACTGAGATACATTTTCTGTGGTTAAGTCTGGTAGTCAGGCTGGGCAGTACACTTTTAATCTCCTCCGCCATCTTTCTTGGTACTGAGGTCAGGATGGAGACTCTCCTTAACCCTCCTTTTGCTGCTAATTTATCTATAGAAACTGATATCCAGTGGTCAGTGATTCTGACATGTCCATGGTTTTTCCTCTTCGCTACATCCCTAGTTTGCAGGGTTTTCCTTGTAAAGCATCCTGCTCCCTGAATGTGGTTTCTGCAGCTGAAGGACAATGCAGGGCTGTTCTCTTTCCTGGAATTCCTAAAACTTCTCCCTGCTGCAGCCCCAAGACCCCTCTTATCAGGGAAACATGAGGGCACCAGGACAGCAGGGAGCACACTGGGGCAGTACCTCACTGAATGTGCCAGCCATGAGGACCAGGGTGTGCTTCAGATAAAACATCATTTAGCAGCTTTTCTGTCAGCTTCTTCCCTTTTTTCTCAATTTTTTGTTTATCCGGTGTGAGGATCAACAACCCTCCCTCATTTGCACACACAACAAGCTTTCCTAACTGATGGCAGGTAAGGTAGAAAAAAGATGAAAATGGAAACAAGTTCTGCATCCAGCTTAGCTGTGTAACATAGCAATGATAACTAAAGAGTCTTTATCTGTAGCCTGAGTTTATCATTACTTCTCCAGTCAGAACAATCTGGACTGTACTACATATCCTCATGGGAGTTTCTCCTAACTTTTCCCCCTGATCACTGCTTATCGTTGTAGCTTGCTTTGTACAGCTTTTATTCACTGTGGGAAAGCGCATATATTCCTTTCTGGGAAAGGGAAGGAACTGTGCTATCTCAGAAAGGCTATGGGACTAAGTACCAATCCAAAGTTCAAAATTTCCTCCCTTCTTCTGTAAATAACTGCAGTGCAATTAATGTAGAGGAGGAAAGAGCAATCCTTTAGCAGCAAAAAAGATTTCTCTAAAGTAGATTTTCAGGAAAGTCAGGATATAGTAATTAAGAAATTTGCATTCCTCTTTCCTTTCTAATAAAAAATGAAGTTCCACAGAAATTAAGGCATGTGATAGAGTCTATTCTTTCTGTTTATGTGTTTTCCTTTGCCATAAAAGTGCACAAGGATGTCTCTGGTTATGTGTCAGTTTAAAGTTGAGTCATTTGCTCTGAAACATCTTGATTTGTCAAAGCAAAAATTCATCTAGTCTAGCTGACAATCGTCTGTTCTGAGCAATCATGGGACTGCACAGGACGTGGGGGCTACTTGCCTCATCCCTGCTGTGGGTGCAGCCCTTTGGCTCTTTGGCATCTGCTGCGGAGGACAGTTCTGCAGCGATTCCCAGCTGACCCAAATTCAGTGTTCCATGGAAATCCAGAGTTCACTGATGGAGAACATGCTAATCACATCCTGTGCAAAGATGAGGAGGGTTATCCTTACAGCTGGAAGGAGACGCAGCTTAAATGACTAAACCTCTATATTGAGGTGGCAAACAGCACATAAAAACTTCTCTGCCCACTAAAAGGTCACGGCAGTAGATCTATTCTAACAACCTGTCACTGATTTTTCTTAACGTGTGAGGGATAAAAACTTTTATTCTCTGTAGATACATATGTATTTTTCTGCTGTCTTGTGCTCTGTGTCTTTCCAGCTGTCCCTCCTTGTCCTGCACACATTCAGTCAGGCACAATTACACAAACCTATCTGATAGTGCACAGCAAAGAGCAAACCTGTAAATCAATCTTCACAATTCTCTCTGACAACACAAGAAATATCAAAATACAATTCTTCACACTCAGTCAGCACTCCTTGTCATTTTACAGGCAAAATATTTAAAACTTTTTAAAAGTAGCTTGTCTTTAATCTAGAGACTGGATAATTCTTCAAACATTATACTTTTTCCATGTATAAACATACACATTTGTGTGGGCATATGTGTATGTACACATAAAAGAAATGCTCTCTTTCCAGAAGTGCTCTGGTCTCCAAGTCAATTTTAAAGACACAGCAAAGCAAAGACATGTGATAAGAGCAGAGATTTTGAGATTTTTGCATCTAAGGATTGACATGCGCGATGAATAAATTAATTTTATATTATTCCTAAAATCTGGAAATGAATCCATTAACAAATTAAACTGCAAGAGACATAATTTATAGTCTCAGTTCACAGTCAGATTAATGAAAGAATCATGCGAAGAGTGATATGACTAAACAGTTTCAAATTACTTCATTTATGTCAGTGGCAGATGCAAAAGTTTGCATCTAGAAGTTTTAGTAGCTATTTTGTTTGGTGTCAGTATTACAGAAATTAAAAAAGTTTTCACCAAATTATATATATGTATTAATGGTGGCAAAATATCTAAAGGGATTTGAATCTTGAAAGGGATTTGAAACTCCCATTAGGAGGGCTGATTTTGTGGTTTGTTGGTTGTTTTATTTTGTTTTTAATTTATTTTTAGGGGAAAGACAACAGATTGGACTCTCATTTGTCATTGCAGAGCCTCTCTCTCCAGCCTCAAAAGTAGCAATCTTGCTTTCAAAGTCTTCAAAATTCTCTTGCAGTTAGCATCTTTCCAACTCTCTAACTTGTCTGCCCTTCTCCTTACATTGTTGTCTATAACACCAAACACTAGCTCCTTATTTTTTGTGTCTTACAGCCTGTCCTTCCTTTGGTTATGTCTCTAAACAGATAAACTCTCAGATTTTCCTGCAGTTTGAACATAATGTTCTTGGGTAGTTTTTCTTATTTGTTGACTTTCTTTGTCTTTACGCTTTTCTTTTGACAATTTTCTCCTGTCAAAATCCATGCAGTTATTCCATTCTCCTTTTTAAGTCCATTAGATTCTATCAATTATTTGCTTTTTTCTAAAAAGCTTAGTCTTTCCATTCTTCATAAACATGGGATTAGCAACCTCATATATTGAATCGTAGACCCTGTACATAGCAGAGGGGTTGGAACTAATGATCTTTAAGGTCCCTTCTAACCCTATCCTTTTTTCTGATTCTATGACTTTTAATGAAATTATATATTTTTTTGTTCATTACCCATGCTATTGTCAGCTATAATCTGTACTCTGCTGTATTGTATCTGACAAAAAATATCTTCCTCATCTACATTTTCTCATTCGGTATTTGTTTGTCATTACTTCCTTCAAGTGCATTGAGGTGCCAACCTATCTGTGGATTGGGAGAATTCACACTGTAAGACTTTTCCCATTTCAATTTACATGACTGGCTTTCCTCTTAAATCAAGTGGAAATTACTTCTGATTCCACAAAAAAACTACTGAGCACTTTTCATTTTTTTCAGTTAAGAACAGTTAGTATTTCTAAAGGACTTAAGCAGAAATCATGTTTACATTTTTCAAATTTGTTTTTCTATCAGAGTGTTTATTATAAGGAATCCATTAACTTCATTGTTCTACATAATGTACATGACATTTTAATCTTTTTTTCCTTAGTAAAAAAAATAAAACATAGTTTTAAACAGGGAACTGGTTCAATTGTTTGTGCTTATGTAAGGTACTGTCAGTGCAAAAGGTTTTCTCAGGTGCTTTCTTAGCAGTCAGAAGCTATTTCATGATAATTTTCTGATTTATGAAAGAAGGGCTAAAGTTCTTGCAGGAAGACTGAACTCAGAAGCACCAGATGTCACTCAGAGCCACTTCTGTTCTGGTCTGAACATCCATAAACTATCAGTAAAACTCAGACATGAAGCTACTCTTTAATAACCCAAACCAATTAATTCAGCAAAGCAAGACACTACAACCAAAAAATTATTATCTGTTTATTCTGTTGTATATGCTGGTTAATTTCTATATAGTCAATCCATGTGAAGGGGTTTATTCATGAGAAGTAGCTGATCTACCCTTCTACTTCCAACTCAGTTCCGTTAAAAGATGTGTTTTACTGCTAAGACTCCACACATCATTATTCATTTGCACAAGAGAGAAAGATTTATTTGTGTTACAACTCCAATTAAAAGTAGTAGAGAGTAAACAGCAAGCCTTACTGCTTGCCAAACACCCATTTATGCCTTTCTGAATGTATATTTTTGCAAATTCACTCCCACAATACAAACTGACTGGGAAAGTGTTCAACTCAAAGTCCAAAATACCTGGCTGAACAGGAAAATCATCACTTGGCTTAGAATAAGTGCTGTCAGTCCTTCTGCAAGAATGCAAACCTGCTGTCTTTTTTTACTTCGTCCTTCTCTTCTTAATCTCTGACAGGGTGAGAGGAAAAATATGCTTATTGTGAGGAAGTAAAACAAAAGTTTTAAGCATTATTCAGTGTACAGAAGACCAGTTCTGTTAACTTTAAGTGACCCCTCTAGGTCTGCTTTTTCTCATAGGCTTTTCCTGAGGGAAAATACAAACACAAAACAAGTTTGGTACAGCTGGTAGCTATGTCAAGAAGAGTTCAGGCTTCAGAAAAGGCCAGCTTGTTGACTGCTAAGTCTAATTATTATTGCTTTATTGGTTGTGCATATGTCTGGAACAAGGAATACACACATTTTTATTACTATGTTTAAAAAATTGAAATGACAGCTAAATCATTAAGTTATGTATTTCAACTTCAACTTTTTGTTTGAAAAGTACTTCTTTATATTCATGATACTTGGAAAAAAATATAAATATTCACTGTTGCTAATTTAATAATTGAAAATGCATAACATAGACAAATAAACAGCCTGGTGTATGTTAAAGCACTTATAACAAGACCTGCTGACTCTCCTGAACCTTACTTTGCAATAACATAGCACAGGGGCTTTTTCAAAAAACAAAACGAAACAGAAACTCAAAAAGCCAACCCAAGTTTTGAAAAATGCCTTTTGAGTGTTTTGTTATAGCTTTAGAGTACATGATTTTTTTTCTGAAAGCACTGAAAATTTCTAAATTTCTAAAAACTGTGTACTCTTAATATGTAACTATTATAACATTCTTCTATAAACACATGCTTATATACTTCTTAGCTTTTTCAATTTTAAAATAATATTATATTATGAATTGAATTCTTGAATATTTGTCATTAGAATTCTAACTTTAATTTTTGTACCAATTTCTGAGATCACAACAAATACTAAGTTGCATTTTGGGCTTTGGTTTTTTATTTTGTGGGATGTTTTTTGTTTGTTTATGTTGTTGTTGTTGTTGTTTTGGGTTGGCCTTTACATATTCACCATCCATATGAACTTAACCCAAGTAAGCACTCATATTAGTACCTTGTCTTAAGAGTATCTTTAATTTTTTTTTATTTGCAAGAATCTCACTGAATTAGAAAAGTCCCAAACAGAATACATATTTTTGTGACTATATAGGTGTGAATTGTTCACAAAACCTGGATGAAAAGTGGATTGAAAGCCATATTCATTTTAGCTTCATCAAGCTGAAGTATTCCTATGCAAACCTCATATGTTGCTATGCTGCTGGATCTGCATATCTGACTGCCACAAATTCCAATTAAATTATTCTCCGTCATAATAATGTTGCACATTTGTGCTCTGAGACTGTGCAAAGCATTTGTTTGCATGAGGTGGTGGCTCCACAGAGCACAGGGCATATTCTCTGTGGGACTGTATTTATACTGAGGTAGAAAAGAGGTCACAAGGTTTTCCATTTGACTTTTTATTTTGAATAGATATGCTGGATTTAGAGCAGCAAGAGACTCCTGTGTTTGGTAATGAAAATACAAGTACAGATTTAATCTACGAACAGGTCAAAGCTTTGAGTCCACACAAATGATTTATATTATGGCCATAACGACTGTCTCTTTCCAGCAGGCATGTAATATCCTCTTGTCTAGAGTGGAAACCGTAAGAAATATCATTCTAGTGCTTGTACCCTTTCTAATAATGGTTCAGGAAAAGGCTTAAGTTCAGGGCTTAGACTGCTTATGGGCTTCTAATTATCATTATCCATAGCTTGTTTCACCATAGTAAGGATGCTTTCCACTTCATAAAACTGTACTTTCTGGTTTGTTTCACTGGTACTGCAAGGCCATAGAGTGGTAAAGCATGGCTGAACTGTTTTGTTGGAACTTGGAAAACCCTAACAGCACAGCCCAGGAATTAAAAATTTTTTAGATGTTTAAACAGACATATCTGTTGCACTGCCTTCCAACCACCAGAGGAGTATAAGGATTCCTATCTACACTAAGAATTTTTTTCATGGAAGAAAACCAGAAATACAACAAAAGAATTAGGTGAGGTGAAATGAAAGTAATTTTTATATGACAAAAAATCAAATGAAAATAAAGATCCCAATGAATTTTTATACTATACAATGTGAGCTATCTCTTTTTAAAAATAAAATAATAATTTTCTTGTATGAACAATCTGGATTGCTTTGTATTAAAGCTATGACAAAAGTTCATTTAAAAATATATCAGACTAAGACATTTATGAAAGAAAAACATAGTCACAGCCCTTGAAGCTCAACTCAGGAAAATTAGTAGCTGTGAGAAAAGTTGAAACACACCTTTCTCAAATAGTTTGGCATATTCTTATTATTTCTGAATGTGGAGGCCTGCATTGTTTTGGAGAAAATGCAGAAATGGAAAAAATTATTGACTAAAGTTTTACAGTTTTTTTCCAAATCTCCTTACACACCTCTTAAGTTTTTGGGTGTCATGAAATGAGGAGCTAAGTACTGCCCTGAAAATACTGAAAAGCTGTCGTTCTTCATCTTTGTGCACACACCTTACTTATCAGGACTCCTAAATTTAAAATTACACTGTATTTCTATCATGGAAGACCCCAGGAAACACATGGAGAACAAGAAGCAGCACATGTTGCAAAAGAGATAAATTGTACCATGAAACGTATTTGGCTTTCATAACACACACTTACACTGATGCCTGGGGGAGGAGGGGCCGTGGGGGGGAAGGCTTAGATCTGCTTTCTAACAACAGGAATACCAAACACAATCATTACATTCACCCTAAACCAGAACCTGTTTCCTGGCCCACAGGCTGTTTCCAGGCAACTCATGCAGGCTTCCCTCTTTCGCATTATTCATACACTGCAAACTTTCCAGTGCATTAACCTGCAATCTTTCATCTCTGTAAAACCTGCCTCACAGTCCTTGTGTGCTTGCCACAATCTTGTGTACTTTCCCTGGCATAAACGTGTCAAAAAATCAACATTTTTGGACTTTGGCTGGGCTGTCCAGCTCATACTTGTTTCAATTAATCACTTGCTATACCCAAGCACACCTTCCTGCTGTATAGCTACTAGTCACAAGGCTATCTTAATTATGTTAATCAGACTTTCCCAGCTAATACAATTAACTATAATTAGCTCATCCCTTTCTTCCTACACTTTGTTCCCCCAGGGGGATTAGGAGTTATTAAACTGCATGAATACCCAATCCCTCTTGCATGACTATCCCCCAGAAGAGCCCCAGGGCCAAAAGGCAGGAGCTGCACTGCCCGTGCTCTTGCCTGAGCCAGCCTGAATGAGCAGTAGAAGACCCTCGAAGAGGTGTTGACTGAAAATGTGCCTTCCATTATAATCACTTTACATGGAGGATGGAAGTCACGGCAAGGCATTAATCATTAAAAGTTGTTTTAAATCTGCTGTGGATTTTCCTGCAGTACTAAGCTGGGGATTGTCATCAGCTCTGCTGCAGAGGCACACACTGCAGTTACTGCTGCACAGCTCTTTCTTTTCTTATTCACACTGCAGACAAAGCTCCCCTTACAGGTATATAGCTGATTGTCTACTGCCTGGCATGCAGAACAGTTCTGTACAGTTAGATGAGTCACAAAACTGCATTTACAGTAAATGAGTTGCAAAGGAATCATGTCCCATGTGGCATTATTGTTCTGCCACTGTTTTGCCACAAGTGATCACCACATTGTTAAAGCAATATTCAGAGATCTCATATGCTATTTCTCTGTGAGTACCATCACCACCAGTTGCACAGGCACATTGCTCACCAGCTACGGGTCCCAAATGCTTTGTACAGGCTTATGATGCAGAAGGCATATGTAAGATCTACAAAGGATGCAAATAAATTTCAAAAAAATATATTGAAGATGTAATTTGACTACTCTGGATGACCTGAAAATACATGATCCAACACCACAATAAAGCTTTTGAAAGCCTGGTATAATGGAATAAAGAAAAGAGGTGAGCATTTCTCAAAAGCATGCTTATCACCACCAAACAGAAGTACTTGCAGCTCACTGACAAATAGAAAAAATTAGGGAAATTACTATTAAAAAAGGGGAATATAAATGAGTAAAAGTAAAAAAAAAAATGTGCGAGGAGCAGTCCTCAATTAGCAGGGATAATGGTAGATCATAGAATAACCTATTCAAGCTTAAGCTCAGCCTTTCACTGACACCATTCCTCACTTCCTGCCTTTTATATGCTGGGTGTGCATAGAAATGATTACAGTAGGTGTAGTGACACTGTGCAAGCTTTGAAAGTGCATGCCTGCTTACATCATCCTGAGTCACATTCTTTGCATACTTTATAATTGCAATAATTTTTTACCATTGTGACTGTAAGTTCAGGCTGCTGACAGTGAAATTGTAAATGGCCATGCTCCAGGGATAGAGAGCCTACTCATACGTCTCAGCCTCAGGGAGGAATTTCAAATTGAAATCAAAAACTGATTTGAATACCTACAGCCATCATTCATTTGTATATTTAATGACAGCAAAGTGACACCTGTGACCTCTGTGAAAATGAGTTTCGGGTTTAGGGTCTACATGTTCCAAGGCATGTGTATTGCACATTTAAATGCTTCTTCTCATGGACAGCTTTAAACTATTGCAGGGGGAGGATTGAAGGAAAGTGTGTCAAATAAGACTGCAGCAAAGAACAAAAAAGATCAGCAGATCTTGCAGTGGCAGGGATGAGCTAAGCACAGTTACACCTGGAGATTGTCTAAAGATTAATAAAGAGTGTAGAATATTTGCTGAATGTATGTCTCTCTGCATATATTTCTGTGTTGTGTTCAAGGTCTTGTTTCTTGGAAAATTGGAAAGACACTTTAAATATGAAGCAAGTAATTTATTGTTGATAAAACTGACACTTTAACAATCTAATCCAAGAATCATTAATAGTCCAGACATATTTACTATGTAAAAAAGAAAGAACCGTCTATATGGAAAAGTCTCAGTGATACAATTAAAATTGCTATACTTACACTTAGTTTCTATCCCTTGGTGTAATGCTTACCCTTCCCTTGGTTCTCTGGGCCCTAAAGCTGGTGGTTTCATACTTATGGTGGTGGGAGGGTATTTCAGTGAGTCATTGGCACCTGGAGTCTTCTTCTAGTAGGAATTTGATGATCATTGTGATGGTTTCTTTATCCTCACATTAGAGATCCATGCGTGGTCATATTTATGTGTTTATATTTATGTTAAGCTAACATGCTTTTACATCTTCCTCTTCCTTATTTGCCTCTGTATCCACATTACATTCAGTTTCATTGTATGGCACATTTTACATATGGATTTAAAGATGTTAATTGTTGCTTTTATAGTATGTGTATAGGTATATGTAAGTCTTTATGTTTATACATCTCTCTTTCTGCACTCATATATGGAAATTACCACTGTTTTCTACATTGCACTTTTGCAGACTTGCAAGTGAATGCTTTTGGAAGATTGAGACACCAAGTTCTACATTCACACTTTTTTTACATGGTTTTTGTGTGGCAAGCATATCCCAGAAAATAATTCCTTCCACTTTGTCTGGGAAATTACCCTGTGTTCCAAATTCTTCACATGTAATTTATAACTGCTGGGGTATCACTAGATATTAGTTGAATTGTCACAAGCAGTTCTAATGGTTCTAATGGAATCCAAATTAGAATTAATGGATTTTAGCTCTTCACATGCGATACACATTTCTGAATAAGACTAAAAGTATTTTTATCTGATCTGTAAACTTAATTTATCCTGAAAAGCAGATTACATTAATTTTATCTTACTGGAAAAACATACATACACAGATGAACTTTAGAAATAAATCTCTAATTCACATCTTGCCTGCTTAATATCTGTGTGAGAAATGAATCTATTGCAAGGGACAGTGTAGTTTCAATCCAATTTACTGTTTCCATTCACAGCCATAAACACTGGCACACAATAAAAATAGAATTTGGCATTAAAGCACAGCCTTGTTATAGAGCAGAGTACACTGGAAGTGTCAAATCCTTTGAGTGTCACCATGATTAGTGATAAAGAGTAGAACAGTAACAAGACATATAATAAATGGGACACCTGTGAGATGGTGGGAGTTACAGATTAGAAGCCCAGCAGACATAGCAGATAAAAAGAAATATTACTGTGGAAGAAAAGTGGAAACAGTTTAATTTGAAGAAGTAAATCTGGAAGCAGGAGGAGTCAATACCAAACACAACTGTGAGAGCCTGGGAGAAATTACAATAGATGTGCCAAAACAGAAGGAGCATATGGAGGAGGCACCTCTCCTCTAAGACAAGGTTACAGAGATAACTTTTACCTTTCCATTTGTCCCCTATCAGGAAATAGATATGAAGGCAGGGCAAAGGGCAATGCCCTATAGGGAGTATGAGGGCAGACAACCAGCAATGCAAAAACCAGTGGGGAAACAGGGAAAGCAGAACTCTCTAGAACTGGGACATATGTGAACAATAGAGGTTGGCAAGGCCAATGGGCCAGTGAGAAAAGAAAAACTGAGGTAGATTAACATAGTGCTGTAGAGCACCCTGCGGGGAGCCCTTTTCCCCACCTTAAGCTATGAGGCATTCTCAAAACGATGGTAGATTTATAAGGTAGTCCCCCTTAATAAGCTCAAGAGCCTCCACAGAGGCTCTCTCCCAGATGTGTTTGACCTCTCTGTCTTGGGAGAGAGATCAAAGCAGAGATCATAAAAGCAGAAAGGATAATCACAACCATGGGGAGCATTGCACATGTGCCAGGGCTTTTTGATATGTGAGGCTGAGAGAGGCCTGGGCACTTTTTGCCCCTTGCTATGAAGGAATAAACTTTACAGTCTGTGTGTCTCTGTTTTACCCAGTGTGGTGATGGAATAAATCTACTCTTTACACTTTAGCTGTGGATTTTGGCTGTCTTCATTACCTGCTGATGTTAGGTTCACACTGTGTACCAGCAATTCTGCTCTGTACAGAAATCAGACCACTAGCAGGAGGTTTGGAAAATCCTGCTCTGTACATTAGGCATCTCCATAACTTTACTAGTGGAAATGGAATATTATACTAACAATGAAAATAGGGATGGCTGCAATGGACTGTAAAGTGGATTTCCTGTCCTACGGAAAATTTTATGCCTAGGCTGCAGCTTTTCCATCAATACAGGTGCTTGCACGACTCCACCTCTTACATCAATTTTATTGGCAATTGGAGAGCAAAGGGTAAAAACTCACTAATGAACACGTTGTAATTCTCTCTAAAGGCTTGCATTCACTGGAAAAATTAGACTATTATAATAGTATGAATATTTATGGATATTGTGCCTGAGTATGGCAAATATATGTTTATAGTTACAAATATAGATATATGTATATGTACATATATGAATATACAAAAATAATCATATAAAAATGCATTTTTATTAACTATTATTACTCTTTCCTTCTCCTTTGGGATTCTAGAGACATATCTTCCTGTTTAGCTTGCTTTGTGCTGTGTAGTTTGTAAATAAAATTTGTAAGAATCTATGACTTGTAACAATTTTAAGGCAGATGTGAGTATTAGTTATACCTAATATTAGAGTATTACAACTATTATGGATGGTTTATTTTTCTATATTTTGTTTCTTGATGACTGACCTATTATAATTTTAATACAGTGCATTGGACCAGTTTGTATTTCCTTTCAGCTTAAAAAATTCAGTGTGGTGATCTCAACTCATATAAGTAGATTTTTTTTTTGTCTTCTGCTAATCTAAAAAATTCTCTTCTCCTACTCATTATTAGGACAGAGGGCAAGATTGCGTATTTTGAAATATCTTCCAGGTGGAAACATTTGCAGCTGGAGATGAAATAGAGACTGTGGGACTATTTACGCTTTAAAATTCTCTCTCCATTCGCAGGAGATAGTGACAGTGTCTCTCATTCTCCAGGACCCAGTTTAAGCTTTTTTGAGTTGTTATCTCTTCTATTTTATTGTGGCAGCTGACTACAGGCAAACAAATAAATGTCAAATTGAGCATGACTATATTACATATAGTCATTGCTTTAATACATGCTTCCATAATTAATAATGATAATTACCAACAGTAATTTAAAATCCTAAATAATGTCCGGCAACTTCTTTACATTTGAACTCATAATGCAGCATTTCTTCATCATTTCTTTTTTAAAATTCATCATCGAGCTGAAACTTTAGCATGCAGTTTGCTGTATAACAGGTTTTAAACACCCTCAGCTCTTTTCTCTTCCCTCTTTCTCATCCATACACATGGAATAGGATTGCATCAAAGAAATATAAGAAGATCATGTGAAAAAACCTTTCACAGAGTTAAATTTACTAGAAGGTACACAGTTACTTCATGGTGAAATGCAAGCCTTGCTATCAACTTTAAAATTAAGTGCCTAGGTGCTGCCACCTAATAATTCTCTGATTGTCTAACTTGGGGATTTGGGTTTCAAGTGTCAGAAATTTAATAATATTACTAAAAGTCATTTTAAAAAATAAAAAGGTGTCAATGATTGTGACAGCAGAGACAGTATATTCTTGTATTATTTACAATGGTTTGGAACACTGATGCAGCATGTGTTCTGGAAATTAGATAGAGGATTGTAATTAAGATTAATTGAAGAATCATATACTGTTAATCTTTTTATTATTGTTTTGATGAAGAAACAGAACACTTCAGGTTAATTTGCAGAAGTAAGGTCACTTGCAGATTAGAAGCTGACTGGAGAAGAGTTTATAAGTATCAATATGTTTAATTAAATTCCATGTATGAGTGAACTTCTGTACTTACATATTTGTATTTTTGGGTTATTGATCCAGTAAAACATTACTTGAAAAGCAAAAATGCTCTGGCACTGTCTATCTGAATTATTTTCATATACATTTAGTTGAACAGAATCAAACCAGGTCTCGGAATCTACATAGAACATGAGTCTAAATGATCTGAACCAGGGTCTTTAGCTCACAGTGCTAGAGAGTGGAGGAAGAACTTTATGCATTAAAACAACACAAGTAGCTTTGTCCCAAGCAGTGGTTTCAGTAATCAAAACAAATATTTTTCTTGCTGAACTGTTGAAGTTTCAGGTGAGTCAGCAGCCATGCACTAATTAGAACTCACCATCAAGGAATGCAAAGGTCATGGCTGCAGTAATATCAGCCCTCACTCCATCTCCATTATTGAACTTTCCTATACAGATAAATCTGTCCTTTGCATCTTTGCATAAAAAAATTGGTTATACACTGCAGAAACCAAAAAAAGGTTCAGTGAGGTGTTCTGGGAGAAAAACTGAAGCAGATTGCACCAGAATGACTTGTCAGAAATTTCTGAAATTCATGCCTGCAAAATGAATATTTTCACATACTTCAATTACTGAAGTAGCAATACTTACTCTAAAAAAATATATATTAAAGAGAATGTCCTGTTTTCAGCCCTGTCCCATTTAATAATCAAGGTCAGAATCCGTATTTGGTAAATTTTTCCTTGATCCTGGGTATGTAAAAACCCTGCAAAATAATGAGTATCTAACTTGTCTGTGTTCTGCTATTTGATTTGCTAAGATTGATACATACTACATATTAAATCCTATGTTTACTGTTTCTTCAGTTACAGAAGAGATACTGTACAATTAATTCCATAGAATTTCTTAAAATTTAGCATTTGAAGTCTCTTAGACTCTTCACACAAGTTTGATCCCAAATGCAGCTGGACACTGACAAGGTCTGTAAAAGCCTTCCTGCCCTGGGCAGCTCTACACAGGGAGAAGACCCAGGAGCAGAGAGTGACAACATCACAGGCACACCAGCAAGGACTGACATGTTGCAGGATCTGGGCGAGATAAAGTCCACGGGTGGCAACCA
The DNA here is from genome assembly GCA_037834095.1 of Argya squamiceps. Lineage (NCBI taxonomy): Eukaryota > Metazoa > Chordata > Aves > Passeriformes > Leiothrichidae > Argya > Argya squamiceps. The sequence goes on from JBBMKD010000001.1 coordinate 103,274,199, forward strand.
GTGCCAGCTTGGAGCTCAGTGATTGACATCAAGTCCATACTGAGGACAAGCCAGAAAATCACATCGGCAGATTAAGATCCTGATCACCAAGAACAAGCAAAGTTGCAAAATAACTCAGGCAATGAACAAGGACAGCTGGAGTGTTAAATCATACAAATACTTATGACTCACCTTCTCTGTATGTTTTTAATTCTGGAAAATACTGAAGCAGAAAATAATAGAATTAGTGATATAAAATAATAAATATATTTGTTTTATTTCTAGTATAATATTAGAAATAATTTAGAAATAAAGCAATAAAGAAATAAGGTTCCCCAAACTGGGAATTCCACATAATTTTCAAAGTAACTTGCTGTATTCAACTTTATTGTCATTTAGGAAAATTGATCTCAAGTTTTTACTACTGGCAAGTAGATTTTTGTAGTGATTTTAATTTCTCATAACCATGAACCACCACTTATGCAAACAAATTTTTAAGCCTGTGGTTACTTTTGGCACTTCTTGCAGTTTTCTCCAAGAATTCATAATTTCTGAGGATTCCTAATTGTAAGCCTCATGACTGGCATATTTTTATTTCTGTAGCCACACTCTAGTCTGATGACCTAATTAGATAAATTTAACAAACCAATCTGCAAACAGCCATGCAAAGCATGCAATTTTTGTGTTTTGAAGATAATATTGTTTTTTCTAAGATTATGTAAAAAATTATTTTAAGGATAACCATAGAAAACAAAAAAATCAATGATTTTTGAAGAAAATGTGTGGTACATGAGTTGATGTTTTTAGTCCTTTTGCTTGGCCTTCCTTTTCTCCTCCATGTAAAGGCAAAATGGTTTGATTGTGTTATTCATATTAGCCCATATTGATGTAATTTTAGTTCTCATTATACTCTGAGCTGTACCTGATTTCTGTGGCTGAAGGTCTTTAGTGGTGTAGCTGGACTCCTTTTGCAGCCTGAAGAGTTGATGTTTCTGCTACTAATTGGTTTTCATGTTTACTTCCCCTGAAGTACTTAAGAAAGGATTTGTATCATCCATCTCTAATTAGAGAGGAAATGTTTCAGCATTAAGCTTTATTACATTTCTAGCTCCTTCCTTAGTATTTCCTCTTTACCACCTGCTTGGCTTCATACTGTTTGTTCTCTTTGCCTCTTAATTTAAGCTTGCTAATCATCTGTTAATGCAGTTTCATTGAAACATCCCTTGCATGAAACCTCATCAGCTACCTCATTACCAGATCTTATTGAAGTCTCCCCACCTATTATCACCTGGCCAAACTTCCATTATGTTTTGTCATTGAGAATGCGGGCAAGGAGAGATTCAGTTATGTGAGCACTAATAGGAAATAAAAAAAAATAATTTGACTTAACCTTGGTACAATGAATAAATATTTCACCACTTGAAAAAATAGACTCCAGCTTAAATTACATTTCTATGCATCTGTTTGCTTGCCAGTTTAGCTGGATATGACATTCAGGTACCATAAATGCATGCAGCAGCCAAATCAAGTACATGTAATGAAGTATTCAGAAGGACTAACCATTTGAAATAATCTCTGGCATTAGAGGTAATATTACTAAATTGCATATTTGCCTTGTATCCTCACACAAGGCAAATATGCAATTTAGTAACATTAACACTTGTTTTCATTTTAGTTCTTGGGTAATTGGGTATTTTTTCTTCTCATCTTACACTGAGACAAGAAATAAGCTATAAAAAAAGTCGGGTTATGATGTCAACATTTAAAATGTCAGTTTTGCAGAATTCTAGAATTTTCTTTATAAAAATCTCTGTCTTTTCCTTTAGGTATTGCTAAGTAAAGTCCTTAGAACAGCTGTGAGACTATTATTTAAAGAAAAGCTTTGCACTGTGGATGTTAAAAAGTAGTCCAATGAAAGTTTCACAGGCTTCGTAATATTTTAAAGAGATTAATTTTTGCCTTCTCAATGTTATTAATTAGAAGATTTAAATTATTCACATGGACAAACTCTTCAAGAAATGCAACAGCAGCATTAAGCAAAAACGGTAGTTATGTGAGTACAAGAATTTAGTCTTTATAATTTAGCCCATGTATTGCAGGGAAAACTGTAGTTATCATAAGATTTAATCTCTAAACAACATATTGCTCATGAAGACTGTCAATTGATTGTTGTGGACCTATTTATTTGATGCCTCTGCAGAAGCTGAGTAAATGTTCTGCACTCTGCCTTGCCAGTGTATTTTTCACACTCCAGAATGGAAACAATTCAATTTCCATGGTGGCAGCAGTTTTGGCCCTTTCTTTGAAGGATACTGACAAGTGTAAAATCTCAGTGAGGTTGCAATACCAGAATTGAAACTCACTGAATATTTCAAAATTTTCTCAGAAGAAATAAATATTTATTTGGATATCTGATTGTGGGAGTGCATTTTTTAATTTTAGGTTTCATTTATAAGTTAATGTTCTTTTGTAAAATGGTTTGTTCTCTGTACCCCTATTTCTGTTACCCCCGTTTGGTTTCTCCCTGAGTTTCCCCGCCAAAACCAGCTAACTGTCCATCCTTTTACAGACAGCCACCTGTTGCTGTCTGTCATTTTGGGGCCGCTCCCCATTTCTGGAGAATTCTGAGAGCGGCACCGAGGGATTGGACAGAATCCTGATTGTCACCTTCTAATGTTCACTGTATGGTTGTTTTAAATGTATGTTTATAGTTTGAGCCACCTCCCTGTAAAACCTCATTGGTTCCCTTTTTCTGTAACACCCCCAGTTATAAGGTCTGACCCGAGAGCTAGCCGGGGTCTTCGGCACGCTGGCTCTCGAGGTGAGGACCCCACGCCGGGGTTCCAATAAACTCGTTGCAATCCAGCCATCCCGGAGTCCCCCCTTTTTCATTCCTTCCGCCATCGCCACATGGGAGCAGCCTGAGCGAAAAAGAGCCCATCCAAAAAAGTGTCTGTTACCTGTGCCGAAGCTAGCCAGCTCGAAAGACAGGCACGGCGACATCTGATGAGATAAGCCAGTTTTTCTTAGAGAAAGACCAGTGTGGAGAATTTCCTCAAATGAAAAGTAGTGAAAAAATCTCATATTCCTACCTAAATTTCAAAGTGTTTGCTTATCTTATGTACCACAATTGAACTTCAAGTTATTCTAATCTGATAACGTATATACTTCAGACTGTAGAATGTTTTTATTATTCTTGTAATGAAACCCAGCACTCTCTAAATGCAAAGGCTGTGACTCTACATGCTCAGATTTCATATAAAATATGAATTTCTTTGAGTTCTGCATCAGACTGATTTGTAAACTTGTTGTCATGAGGTCTGCACAGCTATTATGCATAGCTTTACTGTAATGGGGATCCACAACATCATCTTCCATCAGGACAAATAGTCTTGACTTGCAAGTCAGAGAATTTTTCTCTTCATTCTAGTTAGTTCTGATGGCTAATCACACTCTCAATTAAAAAAAAAAAAGAATCCCTAATTTGAATATGCCTTTCAGCATATTTCAGCCAGTATTTTTTTCATGGTTTTCTCTACTAGATCAACAAATTCTTTGAAAGAAAAAATTCATATGGTGAAGAAGACTTGATCCATTATGTACAAGACCTTCCAGCCAAATGAATAGAATTTCTAAAGTCTATCTTAAATAAGACTTTTTTACTAGCCCTTCAGTTTGTGGTTCTCTTTTTACTAGTGTCCATCACTGTTTAAATATGATTCTCATAACCGAATTTCATTCTTCATTTGTGTACCATCTTTTTTGGGTTTGTTTTTTAATTAAAGACAAATCTCCCTTCTTTATTATGGTTCTGTTTATACTTCAGAATACCATATATCCTGTGTTCTTGCTGCCTAATATCCACTTTGCAGATCAGTATTATTTCTTCCTTTGTGAGTTAGATCTGACGGAATTTTTAAAATTTACTTTTGCATCAGTAGTTCAGAAATTAAAATCATGTCAAAATTAATGTCAACACTTAATGAAGCTGTCTAGATAGACCCAGTGTATCTGCTAAAACTACTTCTTGCTGTGTTCCAGCTGGTCAGTTCTCAATCCTCTTTTTCGAGGGATTGTAAAAACGATGTGCTAATTATTTAAGTCTGTAAAACTGTAAATCATGCTTTTGTAACATTTAAGTATATGACATCTGTAGTTGCCTTTGTCATTCCAACTTGTAATCTCATTAAAAAAATGAAATCAGTTTTATTTGATAAGACCTGTCTTCCATCATATGTTATTGATTGCATTTATATTCCTCTTAATTTTATTATGTATTGATTGAATCATGTTGGCTTCCCATTCTTCTGCTCAAGGATGATAACATGGTAATCATATATATATTTACTTTACCTGTGTCAACCTACTGTCTCCACTGGCACATTATTAATCTCTTATCTTGAGAAATTACACTTCTATCCTACTATTGATATCACTTTCTATTAATCTGATAAATAATAAATAGTAGGACGCTGGACAGAATTCCTCCTGAATGTTTACAAGTCTTGGGTTCATTTATGTTATTTAGACCTGCTAATTTAAGAGGTCTTAATGAAGAAAAGAAACAAATATGATGAGTTACATTCATATGATTGGTTTTATTTGCTTAAACATCCTATTTGGGACTTTGGTCAGGATCCTCTGTCTCAAAGCAAAAAACTGATTTATGAACCAAGCATGATCAGAAAATCTTTGTTACCTTGAGCACAGCAGACCCACAATTATTTAGAGATTGTAGGCATGATTTTCCAGCTGGTCTCAGATCTTCTACTTTCCTATGAGTGACAGGAAATGCCTCTCTACAGTAAGTATTTTCTATTTCTGTTGCATAGAGATGCACTTGAACTCCATACCAACCTTCTGAGCTCTCTTATTGGCAAAATTAATTATTTTCTCTAGATCTTGCTCAGATTGTTCTGTAACCAGGGCTTTAAATGGGGCTTCCAATGCTCTTGCCAACAGCCTCCATGATGCAGCCAAACTTCCTCCTTCTGGTTGGTATGAAATGTTGCACATCTTCCCGGCTGCGCCTGATCTGTCATCACTGACACAGAGACAGACAGAAAGAGAAATAGACAGGGAGTTGGGTGGATGTAGTTGATTCAGCCTGACAGGGTTTAGACCTGCTTTCTTTCTTTCCTTCTTTATAGACTCTTCCCCCTCTTCAATCTTACCTGCCTACTGCACTTAATATTCCTAACTAATTAATTCTACTACTACAATCACCTCCACAATAAAAAGCTTTGCTGGTAATAGAACTTCTATGTCCTGGAGGAAGCTCAGTGTATCAGGAGCAAAGGCTCAACTATCAAAAGAAGCAACACAGCTATATGTATCTTACCTGATACTTCAAAAAATAAGTGTTTATGTATAACCCAATATGCACGTAAGGTTGTAACTGTCTCAGTCCATTAGAAATGCATCTATTAATCACTTACTTTTCTGTACATCACTATAAGGAATGTTACTTCTCTCATGGGAATGATAATATCTCACTGTGGGGTTGAAGACAGACCCCGCTTATGCCAGCAAAGCAAAGCTAGTTTATTGCACTAGGTCCTAAGTATTTACAAGTTTATTGCACTAGGTTACAAGTATTTATAGGTCACTATATTTGTACAGAATTTTCCACACTGACCCCTTTGTCCAGGTTCCTTTAGAAACACAATCTGATTATTCTTCTTGCACTAATAATGTCCTTTATTATCTCTTTTGCCAGCAGAGTCCTTCTTGTATCTTCCTTTATCAGAACGGTCAGCATCAGAGGGTCAGAGTGACCAGACATGATGTCATTAAATTCATAATGCAGAGGAAACCCCCTCTCAGAGAACTTTGCCATGTGAGGGGCTCAAATCTCCTGCTGCATTGGGAACTCTATGGGAACTGGGAGCTCCCACATCATGAAGATGCCCTTGGCCACAGACCTTGTATTTTGGAACCACAGCCTACAGGTCCCTTGTAAGCAAAGCAAAGTGTTAATTTACACACTAAGTGATAGTAAAGTAAAGGTGATACAACTTAAATTAGAATAATACAAATCATATCTCAAAAAAGTAAACTCATGAGAAGATTGTTTCCTTCACATCTTCAACAACCAATTGTTTTCTGACTGAAATACATTTTTGTCACATTAGCAGCATCTCTTTAAAGTTGATTTTCATTTTTGGAGTATCCCTATCATTTTAATTACAGGTTGCATATTGGATTACAGGGACAATATTTGTCATCCTTATTAATCATTATGCAAATTATTTATCAGATATTTAGAATAATATATATTTCCTCTAAAGTGTGAATAAAAGCTAAAATATTTATTAACTGAGGAGCTGCATTAAATAATGAGGTAGCTACATCTTCTTCAGGCTTGAGTAGACTTATGATTGTCATCTGTGACAACTCAATTCTGTGTACTAATTGCTTAGGAATTTGCAGTGATGTAGCTCCATCCTTCCATTTTCTTTAACAAGGTTGATAGAATTTGTAATTACTGGTGGAGTCAGCCTTCTTTATAGTGTGCTGAGCTCATATAAAATCTGAAAATAAAGAGAAACATGAAATATGTTTATAAACATTATTCCCATATAGCGATTAGTACATTTGCTTGATTTAATGTTTTTAGCTTTTTAAATCTGCAAGGATTCCGCTTCTATGAATTAATGTTTTGAAATGGATGACCTGTGAATATGTGAGGAACAGCCTTTAACCCAAAAGGAATATATCTGCTGTAATTAGTCTAACAGGGGAAAAGGAAGGAAATTTGAATGAAACTCACTCATTTTCTAATAGACATGGTTCAGGCAGGTTGTGTCCTGTGGGTTCCCACTGTCTGTGATTTGACAAGCTGTGGCCCTTGTTGAAGAGACCTCTTCAAAGGAAGAAGCATATTTCTCATCTTCAGGTGCAGAAGCAACATAAAACCAATTCTAGAACAAGAGGAAAAAATGTTAGATAGAGAAATGAGGTCACTGAGCTGGTTCCAGCATCGCTTTACATCTCAGCAATGTGGCCACAGAAGATTAAGCACCAAATCATATTGCATAATTCTTTACCGGTGTCACCTTATCATTCTATTAATTCATAGTATGAGAGATAATTTTAAATGAATTTCTGTTTCAGCTTTTGTGCAAATGCCAAAGAAAAATAAAAGATGACCTTGAAACTCATTGAAAGTCATGGTTAGAGACTCAGGCCAAGTTAGAAAAAGTGCTTTCTCAGTGCTTTATTCATGCGACCTTGTACACTGGGAATTATAGATTGTTTTCTGAACAAAATAGTTGTACAAGGTTTATGTTATGTTTAGGTTTGATATACACATATTCACTGGGCAGAATGTATTTAATATTCAGTTTAAAAATAACTACAAGTTAGTTAAGGAATTCCACAGGAAATTTAGATAAATTTTAGATTATATTGTATGTTCAGTTTCTTTAGCAATTTCCCCCAAAATACCAAGAATTCTTTATTGTTTTTTTCAAGGGTAGTCAAAAGGGGGACCTTCCAGAATACTCAGAGTTTTTTCTCTATTAAATTCAATTCTTCTTTTCCATGTGAAGTTTTTCAGTTTAGTTGTATTTCTTATTAAGTGTGTGGGCAAAGACACAGTGTATCATATAAAATTAACCTGGATAAGAAAATATAAGCTCTCTGATAGTATTAGCTTCTTTATGAAATGCCCAAAATTTTTGTCAATAGAAATTTTCAAACTTGACCGCTGCATTTATCCCTAACTTCACTTGGATTTCAGGAAAATTTCTTTCCTCACTGTAGAATTTTAGCACATGGTCTACCTTTTTTCATGTCTTTATGCTTCCATTTATTCTAGTAGTGTTAATGTTCCTCATAATTTCTAATACACTTATTGTGCTACATATCCCCAGCAGTCTGTAGGGCACTCCTCTGACTTCACAGGGATAGGAGCTGGTCTCTGTAGCAGCAATATCTGCTGGCAGGACCAAAAATAAATTTGCTTCTCTTCATGATGTCCTTTTCTTAAAAGGCCTATTTGTAACTTTCTTTTATTGCAGAGATGAGTTTAATTCTTACTGATCACCAGAAAGGCAGCATGGCAACTATTTTTAATCTTTAGCACTGACAAATGCTTAAAATAGAAATGTCTGACATCAAAGTGCAGAACATATCAGTGTAAAATCCTGAACATTCTCAATGAGAAGTCAGCCCAAATTTAATTAATAAAGCTCTCAATTTCTTGTCTTTATCACATGTTTGTTCTTAGTCTGTGTATACTCAAGGGCCTTATTTGAAAGAGAATATTGTGTTGTTACTTTTTTAAATTAAGTAAAGAAATATGTCTGGAAACTAGGGTGGATGTTTATTAACACTTTGTGAGCATTTAATCTAGATTTTCAATGGAAAAGAATTTTTGATTTTTAATCAAAATAAGTTTGAGTTTTAAATCTAATAATAATAGTAGAGATCATCACTGGCTACTGTTGAAAACACTCATGGAAATTGGGCTTTTCATTGTGATACAATTTTCAACTGAATATTTACAATTTTTAAATGAATATTCTCCTTAGACAGACACTGAACTGACAGACATGATGGGAGAAAAACAGTTTTCTCATCCATGGCACATGTAACTATAGAGTTAGTGTAATATTCTCATCCTACTAATAAAATTACTGTCTCTTAATATGGGAAGGTGACTATAGCTGATAGAGCAGCCGAGACAGACTCCTTTGTTGCTTTCTCTTTCTGCTAAGACTAGCAGAAAAGGTGACAATTGGTGTTATTTAAGTTTCCCTTTCTGTTGGTATAGAGGTTTATGACTACATTTAAATTGTCACTTATACCATATTTTGAGCCCCATTTACAACTGTATGCTTATATTAGGCTGGGTGAATCCACTGAAGGGTGAATAATGATGACAAGAAGAAAATAAAATGTGCATTTACTTCTGCACCTAGACAGGCCTACAGTTATATGTGTGCATTATAATTTGTAGCTCCTTAGGCATGACATATCATAATTTTTCACCTGTTTTTTGAATACATTTAGCAGATATTCTTATATAAACACATAGCATTTAAATTGAGGGAAAGGCATTAAGTGACAAAAGCAATACTACACAGTGCCTATGATGCAAAATACACTGCTGTGCAATGAATACTTTTTTATTACAAGGTTGTCTCAAAAAACCTCAGCTCAACATAATCTTGCCCTTTGAGAATCCTGATGGCTTTGGCTGGGATTGAGCTAATTTTTTTCATAGTGTTTGGTATGGTGCTGTGTTTAGATTGTGGGACCAAAGCAGCGTTGGTAAGACAGGGGTCTTCTAGCTGTGGCTGAGCAGTGCCTAGTCAGTGTCAATTAAGGTCTTTTTCTCATGCTATACAGCCAGAGAGGACATTGAGGGATGTGCCATAGGTTAGGAGAGGACACAACCAGGCAGATGACCAGAGCTAAACAAAGAGATATTTCATTTTGTAAAGAAAAAATGGGGATGTCTGGAGTTATGGCATCTCTATTTCAAGGTCACCATTATGCATGATGGGGCCTGGCTGTCCTGGAGATGGGTCCAAGCAGCTGCATAGCTGTGGGAAGCAGTAAATCAACTCCTTCTTTTGCTTTGCTTGCATGTGTAGCTTTGGCTTTACCTACTGAATTGCCTTTATCTCCTCCCATGGGTTGTCTTTACCCTCCTTGCTCTCTCTCCCCCAAGAGCTGCAGGGAACAGCACATCCTGCAGTGGTGTTGCGGTGCATGGTTTAAACCTTTCAGAGTTACATGTATCTTGCCTGTATGTGCCCAGTTTGCTCCTTCCCAAACCCCTCCCCTGACCCAC
>JBBMKD010000001.1:103284082-103295632 GCA_037834095.1 Argya squamiceps
TCCTTTCTTTCTTCCTTTCTTTCTTCCTTTCTTCCTTTCTTCCTTTCTTCCTTCCTTTCTTTCTTTCTTCCTTTCTTTCTTTCTTCCTTTCTTCCTTTCTTCCTTTCTTTCTTTCTTCCTTTCTTTCTTTCTTCCTTTCTTTCTTTCTTCCTTTCTTTCTTTCCTTTCTTTCTTTCTTTCCTTTCTTTCTTTCCTTTCTTTCTTTTCTTTCCATACCTGCAGATGACTCTGTGATCAAAGTGATGGAAGAAAGAATCCACTGTTTACAAAAAGGATATCATTATGGCATGCTGTCCTTAGCATGCTGTCCAAGTTAGCACTTCAGAAACACAGCACCACATCTTTAAAAGTGGTTTAAATGCTGCTAATGTTAAACTATTGTCAAAACTGTGCAATTTCTGCACCCTGACACTTTTTGCCTGTGTTGGGGCAGAAGTAAAGAGTCTCCCCCACCAACTTCCTGTTTTCTTAATAGCATACGATGTTTTAATCTCCACTTCTCTCAAATTTTCTGCCTTTCTTTCCCTATCTCAATCACGCTGCATAATGGGAATTCCATGAATTAAGAAAGCATGCTGAGGCTTTCTAGCCAAGTCTCCACTCAAACTAACCAGTCTTTCAATCTTATTATGTACAAAAGAGAATATTGATTTCCCTGCTGTCAGTAAGACTTTATTATATGACATGAGGATGAAACAGATTCTATCATTGACAGCTGCATATTGTAAATATAATTGCTGTGAACAGTGAGAAAAACTAGAAGAATTGGAAATGTCTTTGCTTTATTTTTGGTTACCTGAACTGTGCTAATTTATGATATTTAGTAGTCAGATAGCTTGTTAAAAGCAATCAATTAATATTCACAACAATTCCAATTATGCTTAGTTTAAAAAAAAAGAATAAGAAGTCTAAGTATCTTGCAGAGACTGCTTTGGACACTGAGGCACATGCTACTATGATTTTGTTTTTCAAATACCTCATTTACCTGCCCATGTACTTACTGCATATGCCCTGAAAGTAAATTTCCATGAGTCTTTCTTGACCAACAAGTAGATTATCCTTCAACAATCAAATTATCTTCCTGCTGGACTCAAAACTAGGGAGATTTTCTCTTCTTTCATCCACCTATGAATATTTATTACTCTACTAGGTGAGTCTAATAAGAGTCTGATTTAAAATCCATTCAGCTCAAAGGAGCCTTTCAGATTATTTTAATGGGATTTGATGCTGACCCTAAGATTTTATGTCAGTAGACATTACTGAGCTGTAAGCATCCTGAGATAGGGAATGAACACAAAGGAGCAGAGTCTGGTTTGCATGTATAAAGAAATTGGATGCCTCAGGTTTCACTAAGAGGTTTTTGTTTAGCTGCTACATCAACTGAAGCTGACTTTGGTATCTTACTCACGGGGTGTCAGAGCTCTGCTTATTTCTGTGTCTTTTATTAGCCTGGATTCTGTTTGGTACCCACAAGAAAAATAAGATTGTACTGTACTGCAAAGAGTAGAGTGATATTTGCTGGAGTAGCTGTCTAAGTTGTGGTTTGAAGATTGTTCCCCAAAATAAAACTACAAAAAACTATAGAAAGCTATAGAAATAAAAAACTATACATAAAAACTATAGAAAAATGTGTCTTGAAGTAAAGCATGCATTTTATATGTGTGTGTGTGTGTGTGTGTGTGTGTGTAAGCCGACAAACACCAGAAGTTTATTATTCATATATGAACACATATAATAATATATAGGCATTTAAATATTCCCAATGTCCAAATGGAAACCAGCAATGAGAGTTAGATCAGGTCCAGATGAGGGCCATGGAGACGGCCAGAGGTCTGAAGCACCTCTCCTACAAAGAAAGTCTGAGGGAGTTAATGTTTAGTCTTAAAAAGAGAAAGCTCCAGGAAGATCTAATTGTGGTCTTTCAGTACTTAAAGGGGTTTATAAGGAACATCAAGAAATACTTTTTCCCAGGGCCTGTAGGGTTCTGTGTATTCTTTATAATATTCCCCGAACTGTGGCTCTATATATATGAGAAAGTATGAACATGAATAAAAGTAGATTTAAAAAATGTTTTAAGATACAAACCTTGTATTTGTTCCTTGGTACAATTAAAAGAAAAAAACATAATTAGATTGGAATTAAGGATTGTCAAAGTTTGCTGTTAAATTTGTGTTTACACTAATTATTTTTATAATATTTAAGAATTTTTTTAAATAGAAGAATTAGAAAGTTTGTCAAAATAAATTTAAGTATGATCTAAATAACTTCTGTTCTTCATTTTTAAATTTATTATTTCTTGTTAAATTTGAAGTACTCAAATTAAATATTTTTTCCTTCTATTGAAACTGAAAAATGGAGCTAAAGTGCCTTATGTGGCCTAAATATCTGATTATATCAAATGACAATATGGTGTATTTTAACATATAAGTAATTAAAGGCTTGAATGAAAATTTACAAGAAAAAAGTGTTAAAATGGGTGATTGCACAATATCTCTGTAATATTGGTAGACATAAAATTGTGGTGTGGATCTCCACCATGTTACTCTATGGGATAACAGGGGGCACCTCAGTCAGGTTCAAGCGTCCTAAATCTAACAGTGAAAGGATTCTGTAGTTGTACAGGCTGGCCTTTGAAGTTATGCATCTTAGGACCTAAGGAATAATAATTACATTAAAAAAAGGCAGGTTCAGAATTTTCTGTTTCGATGTTCATTTCACAGACTGTTTTTAGAGTAATTAGGGCAACATGCAGTCCATGACACATCTTGGTCTTCAAGTTTTTTGGATTAAGCTGAACAGATCATTTAGAGGTCACTTACAGGTTACACAAATGGATTTCCTTTCCTCAAATGGGAAGCAATTGTTGTGTTTCTAGTGTGGGGCACAGCATGTACATGAGCCATCTGTTTCCTCTAATTGACGTGTTGCCTTTGACACAGGAAATGCCTAAATGGATCACGCACTTAAAATCTAGCAGGTGATAGATTTTTTTGCTTCAAGCAAGATGAAAATTGCTGATTTAATGTCCCTAGACCCAAGCTTGTCTCCATAATTTCCATTTTACTGTAAGGGTAGTGAAAGAGACTGAACACATAGTTTCCATGAACTAGTCTTACATTTCAAGGTAGAGTTTAAGTTAAAAAAAAATTTAAGTATCTTCTTCAGATTTATAAGGATGATTTTGACCTTCTAATAATGTTATGTCAACTTGCCTTAAATTCTACACTTAGAAATGTGAAGTTCTATGGGATGTTACAATCATATTTTTAAGCTTTTTTCATATGAAGGTAACAGAGAGTAACAATATTTTCTATATTAAAATAGACTATGAAAAAGGTTCAAAGACACTGGTTTTCAAATTTTTATTATACCTATTTATATGTGTGTCTTTGTATTCAGAATGTGAACCTCTGTCACAAAGATGGTCATTATTTTGCTTGGTTTCATTGCTCTGCCATTTTATATCTTTGGAAAGATACCAAATTTTGTTCCATTTCTAGGCCTTAAATAGTCCACTCTTCTTAACTGAATAGTTTCTTGTTAATTGCATAAGGACAGTAACATAGCCTTTAGCTTCAACTAAGTTCCTTGGGGCTTTTAAAAAGCTAAAGATGGTGAGTTTATTTGATTTATGTTTACTTTGGGGTTCTGTTTCATTACTAGAAAAAATAGATACTTACTTGGGTCATTATTTAAGCTACTCTGTATGCTGTTTTCCCTCCTGCATCTGACTCTTTCACTGAAAGAAGCTGACAGTACTACTGAACAGTGCAGTAAGTCACTTTGTATACAATTAAAATATGTAATTTCTGACCAGAATTCCTTCCTTCACCAAAGGTATACATTAGGACTTTAATGATGCATGAAGATGAATCCCAGTTGCAAATGCACAAGCCTTCATAATATTTTAGGGAACCAACAATTAGCATTTTGGAATCGTGTGTGCATCTCACCAGCAATCTGGTTCTCCTCCTCCTTCCTGTTTTGAAGTCAACAGCCTGTGTTACACCAGCCATCTGCAGTTCCACAGACAGGTGCAGGGTCAGCATCACAGCTCCAAACATGGGGTTCAGAGAGAGATGAAAAAAATTGCTAAGCAACTAAGAAGAATTTCAAGCATAATTAAAAACCCCCACCAGCATTCATTTCTAAAAATAGGCATGGTTTTGTTTGTTTTTTTTTTTTACATTTCTCTGGACATGGTTTGTTCAGAAAAAACAGCACATGGACTTGCTTGCAAATTTAAACTGTGTAGGAATAATGAGAAATATATAAGGCTAACCATAAAATGTAGGGAAAAAAATCGACATAGTTGGTTAAATAGTTGTGCCTTGGAGTTAATAGGCTATTCTGCAGTCTTGATTGCCTTAGAAACATTATGCTGCTCTCTAATAGCTGTAGGCACCTACCAAAATGCAGAGGTGGTGCAAGTGTCAGGTAAGTACAGCACAGGAGATCAGGCTAGTGAACTCTTTAAACTTTACACATGTTGCATCTGCTCAAATTTCAGGGTTTTTTTTTATTTTTTCCACCTTTCTATTGCTTTAGCGGACTAAACACTTCCTACAAACTCCTCCACTTTCTGCATATTCTTCTCCCTTTGATTTGGACCTATCAATGGGGTTTTAGGCAAAGAGAATTAAAATAACAGCATCCTCTATGTAAATAATTATACAAGTAACAAGTGCACCTTGGTTGAAATAAATTCTGTTCCCAAACCTGTCTTACAAGCAAGGGGTTCAGTGAAGTACACAAGTGGAGACTTTGTATGCATTGAAAAGCTCTGTCATCCGTGTCAGGCAAATAGAATTTTCATCCCAACATCTTCTGAAAATATTGCTATTAGGTGAAATTATGGTAGTACTTTAGGAAAAGATTTTTTCCCTTTTTTTTATATACACAGTGATTTCAGTATCAGTAAGGCTAACTAGCATTCACTGGTGAAATTTTCATACATAAAATATATTCTACTTGATATTATTTATGTACCTAATGATGAAAACATTTGGTATTTCTGTCTAGTGATCTCCATAATAATTTTTTCTTTAGTTTTAATGTCATATCAGAGCTTTAGTGACCCTCTAAATTATCAAATGTTTTAGCATATAAAAATAGCAACTCCTATTATTTTATTTTTCTCTAGTAGAATCTCAAATGTGAATGATATTATTAATGAAAGATAGATCAATAACATTGAGAAAAGTATAAATTTCTTCAAAATATTGTGATTTAGATGAAATGGAAATCCTATTTTCTTCTTAGACTAAAGCCAAAAAGTCTTACTTAATGATCATTAAATTTGTATACAGACATAATTAAATCATAGATGACATTTCAAGTTAGCAATTAGAAAGGTTAGGCAAGGCATCAATATCTTTCCAGAGAAAATCCTTGCTAAGTGACACTGTTAGCAAAAAAAGAAATTATCTGTAATTGTATTCCAAACTTATCTTAACCTCAAAATTTGAACTGAGTGCATAAATTTGTAATTACCTATCTGTGGTTTTCTTTTGTTTTTTGTTAGTTTGATTGTTTTTTCTTCAATAAAATTACTTGCTGGGATGTTTCTACTGCTATAATATAAGCAAAGCATGAAATATATCTTATTTTCAAATGTAAGGCATACATTTAGTATATTGATATTATTTCTTCATTTTCTCCTGTGCATTATCTAATACATTTGCATTGTTTGATTTCCATTTATATGCTGATATTTCAGAAGAATGTTCATCCATTCCAGAAATTTAGATGCCTAGTCATACACAAATTTTGATCTGCTTCACCTTCTGCCTACCAAATGCATCACTTCCATATTCTAAATCTAATTTCCAAATTAAAGTGTCCTTTTAAAATGAGAATATGAAGGTCTTTTGAGAAGATGTACTGTTTAATGATTCATTTCTTATGTGCTCTGATGCTGTGCAGTAAGTGTTAAAAATGATTAATCGAGTCTGGCTACAAAAAGCTACATTCTTAACTCGTTCCAGCAAGCAAAAACAAGAGAAATTCTTGTGAAGAGTGGGCACAATAAATGTACACAGGCACATGTTAGGACATGGCCTAGGGTTTAACTAACTAAACTCGCCATGAGAAACTGCTGGACATGGCACGAGAAATTGCTGGGTATGACAGATAACAGAGGGAGAAGTTGACAAGTGTTAAGGGTTGCACTGTGAATAATGGCCAGACTTCTCATAAAGTTACATGGCAGTGAGGTAAGAGATGGCCAAATCTCATAAATAATTGGAGGATCAACTGGGGATCTCTCAGAAGTGAGATACAGCGAAGTCAGCAAACCCTTAGCAGCCACAATCTGTGAAATACCAAACTGGAGTACAGGTGTAAAAAAAGTCAGTCCAGTAGGGAAAGTGTAATTAGCAACAGAGGGTATATTGGGGATGAAACACAGGTGGAGAAAGGATGCAGATAGATGGGGAAAACAAGCATGGGAAATGGAGAGGAGCTGGAACAAGAGAGGCTAATTGAGTGCAAGGAGCTTGCTAGCTGAAACACTCCTCAGGTTGAGCCCTGTCCTTGTTAAATCCTATTCCTAACCAGTTTGTGCACAAGTGCATTTCATCCTGTATATGAGTGTGTGAGCCACTGGTGACCTTCGGGAGGGATTAGTCAGTGAGTAGGATGAGAGATCTGAGTGCCAGCCACTGATGAAAGACATATTGTCTGTGAGGGTGTGGAGGAGAACCACTAGTAGCCTTGGACTAGTGTGTAGTAACAGGATCCCAGCAGCTGGAAAGACTCAAGGCCCCAGGATCTGATGAAGGAACTTGTGTTTGGAGATTTGAGCATGAACAGGACTGAGGTACTGCCAGATGTTCCTCAAGCTTTTTTTGTGGCATCAGTTTTATAACAGGGTTTTAGACAATTGAAAGATGGCAACAGTTCACGTCTTGCTATCAGTAGCTAAAGATTTCTTTGTTACAAGGCATTTTAAAAACTTTATAGCTAATAGTATATTGTTGAAGCTTATAGACAATTATTCTAGCTAATCACTGAAAACACACGCACACTTATTTCAAACAATGCTTGCTTGTATGCTTTTTATTAACAACAAATAATACTCTTATTCAGCTTAAAACTGTCTACTATCTTCCCGGGTATATTTTCCTGCAATATTAAGGTCTATCCTAAAACTCAAACTATTGTTTCACGTTCTTGCTTGCTGTACTATTGTAACTTTTCCTACTTTTAAGCCTTGCAGTTGCAGCTAATTCTAAAGTTTTCTGCGCTTTCTGTTTCTGGGGCCTGCTTTCACAGCTTTCTGAAAGCCTTCTTACCTTTAATATTTCACACAGAACTTTGTGAGGCACCTGGGATCTGGGCTTGGAGTCTGGGATAATATACAAGGAGTGTATAGATGCGGTGTGGGAGGTCTGCAGATCTGGAGAGGGAGAGTGTCCATGTAGAACCACTGGAGAGGTTACACCCTGTGTGTATGTACCCACAAACCTGTTCCCCACCTCACTGCTGATGGGACATGGCCACAGGGAGCCTCTGCATCCATGAGTCTGTCCATGGCAGACACCACAAGGTCTGGGAGGGACAAAAGTCCGTTCTCCATGGTCAGGAGGAAGAATTTCAAGTCACAAAGTCTACCAACTCTACTAGGCCTTCTACTATAGGTTTTACATGTTAATCAGGATGAACACTAAGTTGTCCTCTAGTCTCTAATTCATCCGTAAAAGAGCCTTCAGCACAAAAATGAAAGAGAACATTGCTTGTTTCATGAGAGAAACAATGCATACTCAATGTAATGACTTTTACCATTTGTGTTAAGGCCCCCAAAACCATAGCAATTTAACTAGGAACAAATTATACAAAATATACCCGTCTTATTTTCTAATACATCCACACTTGAAAGTCAATTGTGTACTAGGAAAAAAGCTAGGTTATGTAATTTATTATTTAAACAGGCCTATTTCTAAACCTTATTATATTTTGCTGCTGGTTTCTGCTGCAAGCCAAAAATTAAGTGTGAAGTGTCTTAGGAGGTTGCAAAGTCTGAGAGCAAACATTGATAACTTTTTCTTATATGCAAGTATTTTGACAAATATATTTGAAATTACATGATGTAAAGTTTATATGTATTTATTACTCCTTGAAGGACAATTATTTTTGTATCATTTTACCAGAAAAATTATCAACACTGGTTTAGTTTCCCTGATTATGTAAACCATTTTCCAAGTGCATTTACCTTCTATCCTGCATCATTACCAGCAGTATTAAGTAATCTGTAGATAAGTCATTAATAATTTCCTTTTATGTTTAGTGCAATAATATTAATCATGAGTGAACAAATTGAGTAATCACATAGCTTTAATATGTGATTCCCTCAGAACTCCTGTTGTAATTTACTAATTACAACCATGACACAATATTGTAGACTCAATCAAAAATTGCAGTTTACTACTTTAATAATGCTTGAATTCCCAAGCTGCAGCAGCAATACCTGGCCATAAACACACCCCCTACTTCAATGGAGCCTGCAAGGTTGACAGAGGCAGGAAATAAAAAGACAAAGATGTTGCAGAAATGATTGAACCCCTAGTTTTCCTTAAGAATCAATGAAATTATTTACTGTTTCAGATAATTATTTATTAGGAAAAAAAAATATCTAGTTCTTATGATCTGATGCACAGTAACTATAATGCTGACTAAAACCCAAACAAAATCAAGCAAAGAGAACATCATAATTCATGCCACTCTGATAACATGGATTATTAAAAGTTTTACATCTACTTATCATTTTTCATTCAACTGTAAAGGTATTATCATAAATGTGAACACTATGAGGAAAGGCAACCAGAGTGAGCAGCCAGTGCTGTATAAAGAGTACAATGTGATATGCACTTAAGGCTACAGTCAAAAAATCACATTTTTTGTCACATCACCTTAAACACAGGTTTTTTTTTGCTTGTACTTGATTGTTATAGATATATATTGTTATATATATATAACCTTTGTATTTCAGCAGGGGTCCACAGAGACTTTTAATAACATTTTAGAGGGGACTGTTTTAATAGAAAAACAGGGCCACAGTTCTTTATGTGTAAATACACTAATGTAGGTTGAACATGGCAAACATTGCTAAGCATCTATTCTAAACATTTTCTGCAGTCACCTGGTCAAATGTTCTGCATCTGTCAGGAATTATCTATGTGTTATTGTGGTTATGATACTGAAGAAGCATTAATAACTTATATTTTGATGTTTCATTTCTTGGCAGTCTTTAAATCCTTTCTCTTTTTAAAAGTTGTCTGTCATACAATCATAAAACTACCAACAGTTACTTGTTTTTCTTCAAAGCATGCATGGCTCATGGACACTTTCATTAAGCTTTATTCAGTGCCTGATTATTCCCTTTTAATCCATAAACTCACCAGAAATTTTTACGAGCAAGTATTGAAACAAATTTCTATATCTCTCAGATGTGATGAAATGTTTTGGATGGCTTTGGGTTGGAAAATTTCTGTGCTATAATGAGTTGTCAATTCTGAAAATGTTTCCTTTTGTTTGTTTGAGTTTTTCAAAATCAGCCACCTTTATTATAAAAGGTATAAATTTTTGTTTAAAAACTTCCTTAAAGATACACGAAAAAGAGAAGATCTTACCAAGTAAACTCTCAGAATGAATATTTTGCTATATTACCCGTTATTCTAGCTTTACCATAATCCTACTGGAAACCCTTTCTTGGTTTCTTGTTTGCATTGTCTCTTCTTCAGTCAGTCTTTTATTCCAGAAGTCGTTAGTGAAAAATATTATCTTGTCTTCATGTTCTGTTAGTGAAAAGATGTTTTATTTAATACAATAGTTTCAGTTATGAAGTCCTTAATATAGTAATATTTCAAAGAATTGTACTTGGGAAAAGGATTAATTGTGTTATCTCTTAAGAGAGAAACTTGTGTGCTGAAAGAATATTATGGAGTTAAATTTCATCTGAATGCCTAACTTAACTATGGACCACTCTACGACTGTGGTATCTACAGCATGTTCTGGTCACTGAGTGGGAAGGCATTTGAGCAACACAAATCCATTCATCTGCTAACTGTGTTACCCTGCAGTAGGAGCTTTGTCGCTGAGATCAGCAACATCACTGACAATTAGGATGTTAACTTCTGACCACTGGCTCCCTGATGGCTTTGTTGTAGATTTAAATTAAGATTAAAATTCAACATATCATGCAGAGCTTTGACTAACCACAGGAGATTTATATAAATTGACTTCTTTTTACCATTGTCAGTGATGCTTAGATCCCTTGAAACTGCTGGGGGGTTTTTGGTTTTATTTTATTGGGGTGCTTTGTTGTAGGAACCAGCCTTTTTTTTTCCCATTACTCTCACTTCATTTTCATAAAAATAATTTTTTGAAACTTGTAGATTTGTGAAACAAAGACCAGTGATGAATAGATGTTATAACAACCCTGAAGCAGGAGTTTTGTGAGTTCTTCCTGCTCTGTATGCTATTGTGCTTTGGTATTCATCCTAGAAGGATTTGGAGGAGTCATAGGTATAAAAATAAGGACTTAAGAGCAGAAAATAGGGCAGTGGTCACAAAACATTGAATTTAGTGGATAATGGATATGGTGCACTGACGACAATGTCAGCTGCCGTCTTAGCTGGGTGCTTGATAAATACTATCAGTAATTCTTAGTGGAGTAAGAGACTGGAAATTTGACTACAAAAAGAAACACTGAATCCACACAGGAGACTGACATGATTTGGTGGTGCTTCCTTGAGCTTAAAGGTCTTCTGGGCCCCTAGAGCTGTGGGAGGGAGTGCTGTGGGAGAGAGTCACCTGCAGATCCCCAACAGATACAACAGCCTGTGCAAGCTGAAGAGCTGCCTCACACTCTGAGTGTTAATTCTTCTTCCAGCCTGGTTAGCTTGTGTTTAATCTATAAAAAAAAACAAGAACTGAGAGTTTCTCATGGAATCATAGAATGGTTTGCATTGGAAGGGTCCTTAAAGATCATCTGCTTCCAACACTCTCTGTTATGGGCAAGAACAGTCCACTAGACCAGGTTGCTAGAGCCTCATTCAACCTGGTCTTGAATATCACCAGGAATGAGGCATCCACAGCTTCTTTGGGCAGTCTGCTCCTGTGTCTCATCACCCTCAGAATTCCTTACATCTGATCTAACTCTGCTCTTTTAGTTTTTGTCCTATCACTACATGCTCTTGCACACAGCCCCTCTTCAACTCTCTAGCAGGCACCATTTAGGTACTGGAAGGCTGCTAGAAGTTTTTCCCAGACCCTTCTCTTCTCCAGGATGAACAACCCTCAGCCTGTATTATGCCAAAGCTGCTCCAGTCCTCCAATTATCTCCTTTTGTACCTCTTGTCCTTGCAGGACTTTATCCCACAGTCTGCTGCAGTGGTTTGAAAGCAAAACGAGTGAGAGGCTCTAAGTCAGAAATAAATTTAATAGGAAGAAGAAAAAAAAGGATAAAAAAAAATAAATGTAACAATACAAAAGACCACTGACAGAGTCAGAATACAACCTGAGTGGGATGATGGAAGCAGTGATCCCGTA
>JBBMKD010000001.1:103295732-103325644 GCA_037834095.1 Argya squamiceps
CACTGCTTCAGCAATTGGTTTCAACAGTTCATGAAGATGGTGATAGAATACTTTGTGCATATCTTATACTACAATCCCAGGACATCTGCTCTCCTGATGTAAAGGGTAGTGAGCTTGCTTATGAACCCTCCTCACATCCCTAAGGATCTTGAATTCCACTGCTTCATGGTCAATGCAGCCCAGACTGCAGCCCAGAATTCCCTTTGCATTTCCCAGCAGCTGCTCTGTGTTGGTGAGAACAAGGTTGTCTTGGTTTACAGTACGTAATCAAATATGTGTATTCTATTTCCATCTGTTGAAACTGGTTAGGGAGGTGTTTTCTTTATCTCTTGTATGACCCATTCGTCATCACTCTGGGGTGGTGGGGTGACAAGGGTCTTCTGTTAATGGACCAGCTGTTAAAACCAGGTGGAGCAATGTTCCTTATCTCTTCCAGGACCCATCCTCCCTCCAGGGGATATCTGCTGTTAATGGGCCATTAAGGCTCACCAATGACATGACATGTTACATCATCCCATTGGGAGATGCTCCACCCAGTGGGAGGAGCCAAGCATTCCTACCCAGATAAAAACTGGGAGTCAGGAACACCAAGGTAGCCTGTTTTCCACTGGATTCCTGGAGGAAGACCAGACCCATCTCACCACCATTGCACCCTTTCTACAGGATCACCTCTACTCCAACAGAACTTTTAGCGTAGGAAAAAACCACACAATCACAGAAGGATTGCATGCGGTGATTTATTGAGAGTCAGGGGCCTAGAGGCCCAAATCTTGATTCTGCCTGCAGTCCGAAAATAGACACAGTTTTATACTTTTTTATTACATAAGTATACATGTTAAACATTAAACCCCATTGTTCTATTGCTTCTACCCAAACATGAATTTCAAACAATCTATTTTTTTAGAATTCGTGTTCAAGATTTTCATGATTCCTATTTTAAGATCCCTGTGATTCGTATTGAAGATAATAATCATATTTAGTTACCAGATGCTTACAATTAACAATAAGGTAATTTATCAATGATTATGATATGGGTACAGGTTCACCTTAACTTACTAAAGAACATCTAATTCTATCCTAAGCCTTAGCATTATATGCATTCCCTTCCCCCTCCTTATGGCTTGCCTAGGCAAGCTATACCTGGCTGCATTAGAACAATAGCCTGAATTCACACCTGCTTACAGTGAAGCTAAGTACTATTCCTAGGCCCCTTAGAAATCATCTTAACGCTATCCTATCAGAACCAAATCTGTTACTGCAGGATGATTTATTTGGAATGCTTCCAACACCCTGACCAACAAGATGTCATGTCGTATCTCTGAATCTGTCAGGGTTTTCTAGGATTTTTGTTTGTTTGCTTGTTTTTTTGTACTACTACATTTTTATTTTAATATTCCTAGTAAAAAAATCTGTCATTCCTATTCCCATATCTTTGCCTGAAAACCCCTAATTGCAAAATTATAATAATTTGGAGGGAGGGGGTTTGCGTTCCCCATTCCAAGGGGTGCTCCAGCTTTCCCTGGCAGATACCTGTCTTTCCAAACCAAGACAAAGGTCCAGCAGAGCATCTCTCCTTGTTGTCTCCTCTGGCACCTGGAGAAGGAATTTATCATCAGTTATTGTCCCAGGAACCTCTGGGATTACCTGTGCCCTGCTTTTTTGTTCCTCTATCCCGTATCAGGGTGGTTAAAGTTCCCCATGAGGACCATGGCTTGTGAATATGAGGCTGCTCCTATCTGTCTGCTCAGTTTTCCTGGTCAGGCAGCCTGTAGCAGATCCCCACTATAATGTCTCCTGTCCCTGCCTTCCCTTTAGTCCTTACCCACAAACTCTAGGTCAGCTTCTTGCCCATCAGGCAGAGCTCCATGCACACCACCTTGACAATCTGAAGATTGCAACAACTTCTTCAGAAGGGTGTGTGTATTTACAACAATTTTTCCAGAGAAAAATAGAAGCTATTATCTCTGTCAGCTGCTCTGAAACTCTTGATTATGGTATGACAAGAGATAATGCTCTTTCCCTTATGACAGTGGAAAAATGGTAAAGTAGTCCCATATTCATCACAGGAATAATTTAGGCCCTTTAAAATTTGGACCTAAGTCCTTGAAGCAAAAATGGCTGTAAGAAAGTACTTTTCTGACTTCTTGACAATTTGCTAAATGTAGCAAAGAAAAGTGAACATATGTATTAGATATGCTCAGTGAGTTTCTTTTTAACAAGTAGGGAAAAACTGTTTAATTTTTTTCTGGTCATTGATCCCACCTATTATTTTGCATTCATGAATACACAAGGTGGGAGTGACTGATCACCAGGGTGGGTGTTTTTTAGTGAAGGTTAACCTACCACAGATATTGGACAGTCTTTCTTATTTTAAAGAAATCAGTGATTTTACATGGTTAATTTCATTAATTGTATGCTGTTTTTATGTAAACACCACTGTTACATGGATGTTTGTAAATGTAGTGTCAGAAATAACCTTTGTGCAATATTTTTCCGGAAAGCAACATCACATTTTTTACTTCAATAATTACAATTACTGAATGAAATGTGCATTAATCTGGAGATACAGAGATGTAGAATTTGTTTTATACATACAGTTTATTTAGGCAAGCCATCCACACACAAAATCTTTTCTGGTCTGTAAGACTGTTAGTAGAAATGTAGGTGGAATATTAGCAAGAATAGCTAGGAAAATAAAAGTATTTGTTCAGGGTCCTCCAAGGAAACTGTTCAATACTGAGAAGGGCAAAGCTTTGAAGTATCAAGCACAGGATTCCATTTGATCTCAATTCTCTGAGTATACCATGAAAAAGGAAACATCCCTTTAGGAAAACAGAATAGAAACATTGTTGTAGAAAGTTAATGACAAGTTATATGTGCCCAAACTAATGATAAAAATAATTGGGATTAAAGCATAAAGATCTGGTAAAAAGCCTATGTCTTCAACATGAATAATCTGCAGCAATTACGTTGGTTTCCAACTAAATAATTCTATTTGCTTCCTCAATGCAATTTTTTAGAGTGGTTTTCCCAAAGGGGGAAAAGATCTGATTAGCTAAATATAGAGATGCCAAATGCAGAAGATAATCTAAGAAAATAATGTGAATAAAATACATCTCTGTCAGAATGTGCTGTTTGCTGCAGAACAGCAGCGCAGTTAATGTTGGGAGCTGCCTCATTGCTTTGTAAAACTTTCAGAGCCTTAATTAAAAGTGCAAATAAACAAATTGGCTTTTTTCTGTTCTGTCAGCCACAAAGTGCAGCCTTGTTGAGCATGCCAGCTTGAGACACATATGGAGAACTATTTGACATCACAAATTTCAGCAGAGGCTTCACAACAATTATCAGTATCTGTAACTTACTGGTACACCTGATGCACTGTAACTTTATTTTCATCAGCAGTTACATTCTTATTCCTATTTACTTTTTTTTTTTTTCCCACTCTGAAGAACAGTTGAGTTGATAATTTCAAGTTTAAGGGCTTCTGGACGTTTTATCTCTGTGCACTCATCTTTTGCCTAATGGGTGTTCCAAGAGGCAGGAAGGAAGAAAAATACTGCCTTGTATCCTACTGAAAGTAGAAGGGGAGAGACATATTTTTCAAATGTACCAGAGATTATTTTCTTTTTAATCATCTAAAGAAATTTCTCTGCTACATGCACACAAGTGAAAAAGGATTCTATCTTTCCAGGTTAATGTAGAGATGAGTTTTCTATTCCTCTCAAGTGCACATACAAAAGAGATGGGTTTCAGAACTGTCTCCTTGGCTAAGAAGCAGCACATTGAATCTTTGAGCCCTAAATTTAAATTTAAAAAATACAAAATATGAGTTCTCTTTGGTAGAATTTCAAAGAATTTCTGTTCTGTGAAAGCCTTTACCAAACATCTTTCAATACCTTGGTATTTCCAGAATCATGATAATGGGAGATTCTCAAATGTCCTGCTAGAAATTTTAAAAGATATTTCAGTTTGATGGACTCAGGAAAATGAAATCTCTGAGCAGATCGGCTGAGGGCTCATATAGTTTTACTTATCAAGATCTGATCCCACACAAAGGAGACATAGAAAGGTTTAAAAGAACCCAGTGAGCTGAGTATCTTATAAAACTCTGAAGAAGCTGTACTAAAGGTTTAACTTCAGTATTGGATAAAAAATTGTCTCATGACTGCCTTCATACATATCCAAATCTGTGATGAAAATTTTGTCATGAAAAGGCTGCTGTTGAGGGCAGGAGAATTTCACTGTTGTTATAAATGAAAACATAAAGGTATTACTTCCTGCTGGCAGTATTCTGTGTCATTTTCTTAAATACTGTTTTATTTCTCAGTGAGTGAGACAGATATTGCTGCTTTCAGCATGACTTAACTAGTTTGTTCCCATTTGAGGCAATGGGCTCTTTCATTACTAGCTTACATAACTCATAGATCATGGTGGTATTCTAAGCTATAAGTAACATCTAAATTATTAGTGAACTGTTCCTGATCTGAAGGGATATAAACTAAACTGGCAGTCATAAAATTGAGCTTAATGATTGATATGGAGTCAGAAAGAAATGTATATGCATACGTATTCTCAAAAAATGCTGATTTCCACATTATTATAAAACTGACAAGAACAATGTATTTGGTATTTGTGTCAGGTTGGACAGTCACACACATATTTTCATTATAATTAGATATGTGTTATTACCTATAAATCCTTATTTTTTATGCTAAGTCATTCAGCCTATTGGTCATGTGTACAACAGATCTGGATCGTCCCAATGTAGATATTAGAATACTTTGTTGTAAAAATAATGAGTTTAGTGGTTTGAGATCTTAATCATAACATCTTTTCTGTTTTTTAAGTGAGGGCAACACAATAGGTTTTGTTTATTTTGGTGCTTTTAAATGCTCTTAAGAGAAAATGACTTTTGTAATTAAAAATGTAGCTTGTCTGTGCCTATTGAAACTGTTGCTTCTTGCAGCATTGCGGAACTGGTGAAATTCAGGCTACTCTATTCTGTACCCTTTATAGAAAGATGTTTTACCACATTTAAGTAGTTCCATCATCTATAGCCTGATATTTTTTGGGTGGAATTCAAAGTGCTGAGGTTGGTTGTCATAGCTTTTCTGCCTGAAAAAGTCTCTGCCTCTTGTGGAAGCTATATCCATCTAGAAAAGCTTCTGATTCCCTATGATCTGCTATATGGTTGCATGTTGAGAATTCCAGTGCATATTTTCATTTTACTTCAAGAGGGGGAATGCTCATGATCCTGGTTTTGTTCTGTCTCTCCCCTACTGGAAAGCATGTCAGCCATTAGAGAGAGGTTTGTCCAAAACTCTTGCTTACCATTAAGTATAAAATTATTTCAGAATAGATATAATTATCTCTTACGAAGGGCCATAACTTAAAATAAATAACCTTGCTGCTTTGAGCAGGCTTCCTATGTTCAGACCTGTGTGTAGTGTCATCTATGTAAGGAGGCTTTGTAATGAGTACCATTGATAAGTACAGCTAAAACTATTACTTGATTAAGACAATGCTGCTTGAATCAGCAGATATTTGTGCTTTCAACATCTTTTTAGTCTGGATCCAAAATGTGTTGGGAAGCTGTCAAGGGAAAACTCTGTGTCAGACAAAAGTACCGTGTAGAGTAAAACACAAATCATCAGGGATGTGAAATTGTCTTAGTAAAAATTTATGCAAATCCCATGCGTTGCTTAGATTACTTATAAGCTGTCACTCTCATTGATTAGATTAAAACTCATTCACTTTTCATCACCTCAGTGTGGTTGTTAAAAAAAAAAGTTGTCATATTTTAATGTCTCTATGAAGTCTTCAAATATATATTTCTATGCCTTCATTCAGAGGCACTGCTGCTCTGGTTTGGATAGGTTTGTTAAATAAAAATTTAATTCAAAAGCATCAGTAATGGATGACAGATTTAAATTAAAGAGAGGGCAATAGCCTCTAAAATAGTAAACACACTTTTCTTAATCTTTGAAAATGAAGAGTAATTATTATAATGTTGCAAACTCTCTTCTCACAGTAATTTGAAAGTTTCAATTACATTTGAAGATAGAAAAAAATTTGCCACAGATACCTCAGATTAAAATACCTGACTGGCTCCTTGTCCAAGTTTACAGTGAACTTTACTTACAGCCAAAAATATTTTCAGCTTTAGAAATCTTGGTTCTAAAACACAGGTGCAAATGCAGGATTCAAGCCTATGAATTAGTGTTTCAAAGCAAACTGGAGCAAATGTGGCATATAATTGTTCATGATGATCTCTCCATATTAAATTGGAGATCAAAGATCCTAGCTGCATCCTCAGGTCCCAGAGGTTGTGAAATTTTACTGTCTATGAAAATATTTTTCATTATTTCCTTTACAAGGGAGAACAACTGGAACACAACTTTCAAATCTGCATTGTTCGTGGCTGTTTAACTGTCACAAACTGGCAGTTTATCTTAAACTCATTTTAAACCGTTGCCATATTCTTGGTTATACCACATGTGTTTTGATTAAACTACTCCTTTTCATTACCCAGCATTAGAAATAACTGACATCTTCTCTGAACCACAAAATGCTGTGCTTAATATTTGTACAGAAGAGCAATAATATATTAGTTAAGTGCCTGTAAAGTTTAAAAAAAATGAATGGCATCATGGAAAGGGCAAAAGAATCGTATAATTACCAAGAATAACAGCTGTTATTGTTGTTAATAACCAAGAATTCTGTCACTCTGTGTGTGCAGAGCAAGAGGAAGATACAAGCTATGTAACTCAAGGCTTGCTGGGATTGAATTGTCTCTTGTGCTTTTAATCCTTTCAGATTAAATAGCAGGTGCTCCATCCAGTGTCTGCCAGGAGCCAGGAGGAGCAGGTAATGAGCTGTGAAACCACCTCAGCTTGGCTTATTTAGTCATGCCCAGTAGAACAAGATGCACAAGTCTTGCACTAGACAAACTCAACAGCCAAATAGCATGTGAAAAAGTATCTTCTCCATAAATGAACTAAATTAAGGGACTCCCTCCCTGCTTGTTTCTCTGACAGTTCAGTGGAACTGAACTAATCAAAACTTAGTCTGATAATTCATGAAACCTAGAAATGTAGGCAACAATGGGAAAACACAATCAACAAGAATGTTTTTGGTCAGAACAAGACGTAAAATAATATGCCTTAGAATTACTATGTATTTGAACTTCTGAAAATATCTATTAAGACTGGATGTGATCATTTATTTTCATACTTCAAACAATAAAAATGTAACCTATTTGCATCAAGTTAATATAATTAAAAATGAAACCATATTTTTATCAATCTAAGGGATATTTAATAGTTTATATACTCACAATACCACAGAACACCTACAAAATTGAAATTAAAGTAGTAATTTTATACTGGTAAATAATAAAAACTGATAAAAGAACATTTTGATTTCATATCTATTTTCCTTTGTCTACCACAAAAGGACAATGTTTACAACTTTAAAACACTTCACTGTTCCTGGGAAATACAACTATTTTAGTTCAAGAAGTACAAGCTTTAAGTTAACTAGTATTTGAATGTTTCCTCAGGATACAATGATATTCATCTTTTTTTCCGTACAAAATTGATTGAAGAAGTAATCATCATTGGCATGTAATTCCTATTCCATTATTAAATGTTATTACCTACCCTGCTCTGTTGATATAAGGGTTGAGGTAATCTACCCAGTAAATCAAAACAATGAAGTGATCCTGATTAAAAATAATTTACAAATATTTTATTTCAAAACCACCCACCAAAAAGATTTTTTTTCTGCATATGCATTGATTGTTTTTTCTAGTTAGGAATATTTCACAAATCTGCTTCTTATAATGAACCGTTCTGAAGCCTTTTCATTTTGTTTATGGCATAGGTCACTTAAATCAAGTCAATGGTTTCTAAATCTTTCCAAGATGATTAAAATTTGAGGTAGGGACATTTTGCAGATAAATGTAGAATATTGGGTACTCTTCAATATATATCTGCACTGCCATATCTTGACAGGTGTTCTGATTTGTAGAAAATGACATAAATATGCAAAAAAATGAATAAGAAAGAGCTAAAGCACTCAGAATTTTATGTCCTGGCATAATTTTTTGCTGTAGTTTTAAAAGCAATTAAAAAGTTTCTCTAGATCAGTACTACAAACATAATGAACACACCCACAAACTGGTTCAAAGAGAGCCAATATAACAGCACACAAACATCTCACTTACTTAAATTAATTTCTTTAATTAAATGGTTTCTTTTGAAACACTGAAAAACACATGCTTTAGTTTTTCTCATAATTCTGCATAAAATTTCCCAAAGTATTTTAAAATTTTAAATATTTGATTGTTATTTGAATAAATTGCAAAAAAATCTTTTGACTATTAATTACTTTATTAAATAAAAACTATTTGTTTTTGCAAACAGTAGGAAGAATCTCCCAGTTTGAAGTCAGTTTTGAAAAGGGCTTGTGGGTTTGTTTTGTTTTCTTTAAAGTACTTCTTTGTGGCTCCTTAAATTTATGATTTCTTTTATGGCCCTTCTAACTAACATGCTATTTATAAACAGACAAAATTATGTTTGTTTTCCATTAAATCAATAAGCCCAAAGTTATTAAAACCCTCTTTGACTTTATTATGAGTAAACCTGTGTTGAGGAAAACAACTCAGTGTGTTTTTAACATTACACATATCCCTAAATACCATTGAGTTCAATGGGGTTTATGGACACACTTTAAAATCATCACATGCCCAAGTTAGTTTGTGCATAAGGAATTTCAAATAGGAGCTTAGTTAATTCCAGAAACATAATGACATCCAGCAGCAGAGCTATCCATATTTATGATCCACCAGAGTAAATAATTATTTTCTTTGATTGTGTAAAAATATTTTTAGCATTAGAAGTCACATGCATACCTCAAGGAAAAATATATAATATTTTTAATATTTTTTCATATAAATAGAATTTTATTAGGCAGTTAGTGTTTGATCTGGTTTGTATCATTTCTTGCTCTGGGTCATCATTTTCTTCATTTATTACATGGCTGCATTTGTAATTATGTCTTGAAAATTCTTCAGCTGGGAAATAAGAATTCAGTTCCAAACCACTCCATGTCAATTCTGTCTGCACAGAAACTGGTAGTAGACTTAATAGAGTAGGTTTACACAGCTGTAGGAGCTCTGCCTTAAGATTCATATTGCTGAAGACTGACAACATTAAACCCATTTTTTAAATCAAACAAGAAACCAGAGACTGCTTATTTTCATCCACAACAGGTGGAATCTTAAAAAGGCAGTCATCTTTCATTTAAATCAGAGGGAAGTTTTCTAGGTACTTCATCTAAAACTGAATCAGGTCTCAAAATATCCTGCACACAAACCAGGCAACCCCTGAAAGCATTCTCAGAGCCAGACTCATATGCTGGCAGCTTTGTGACACACTTGAACAACTCCTATTTGCTGGTGCTGCCTGAAAGAACTTGAAGAGGTTGTTTCTGAATGTTATTATGGGAGCTCAAATCTCATTATTCTCCCAGCCAAATGTAAGGTTATTTCTGAATAGAATGAAAATGAGTTGCTATTGTAATTTGCTGATATCAAATGCTGCATTTATTAATTCAATAACATCATCTTAGATAAGGAGGCTTCAGGACAGAAAAAATAAAAGTTTCATGCTCCTGCAGTCCATGTGTAGGTTTACAGGGTCATCTAAAATGTGTTACTACTAGTTTAGAAAGGGCTATTTCACTCTGATCTTACAGTGTATTAACAATTAACATTTTCACTTTTTGGTCTTTGCTCAGTTAGTAGTAAATATTCCACTGCTCCTATTCACTAAAATTTAAATTTATCATTTTCCTTACCTTCTTGAAATAGCGAGAAATTGCAATGCTTCATAAAATATGTTTAATTTCTAAAATTCCAAACTATGAATTAATTTTTCAGAGGTTTTTTGCTAATATTTAATTTTAAGTCTTTTCTGGGACCAAGAAATATCTTAGAAATCTGATTATATTTTGATCTGAATTTGAATACAAAAAGATATATTAAATACATAGGAAGTCTGCATCGAAGAAATGCTCAGTCAGTGAGAAGTGCACGTCTAGATTCCTTTATTCTCTGACATCAGAATTGTACCTTAGTGGAACCTTTTCAATCTTATTTGCTAGAAAATATATATAAAAAAAAAAACTTAGACAAATTGCTTCATCTCATTATCTTTTACACATGATTTTTCAGAAATCCTATATGTCAAAAATATTTTTTGTATTTATAAAAAATCCAAAAGCAGTAGAAAGGTTTTCTTTCCTGAACCACTGAAAGTGTTTCAATCACAGTCCTAAGTTTTGCATATATGGTCCTCAAGTATTTCAGGCTGAAATACTTAGGAGATCTTTGGTTCAACCTCCTAATCAAAGAAGGTCTGATCAAGGCTGTATACAGTAGGGTCTTGAAAACTGCTGAAGACAACAGCACAAACTCTTGGGGCAGATTGTGCCAATGCTTAGTGATCCTCAGTGGTGGTTTGTATATTGTATTTTGTCTTTTTTTCTTTGTTTTTAGTTCAAATACTAAATACTAGTTTCATGAGCAAATAAAAACAATGTAAAAATGAGCCATGGTAATCATTAGGGTGATTCTGTTGCACCATTCTTATGACTTGATAAATCATTTTGTACTTTTTCACATAATTTGATTTATTTTACTTCATTGACTTAGTATAGCAGAGTTTCTCATCAGGGGCTCACCCACAGGAGGTGTGCAGTATTAAAGATGTCTTTTTTTGTGCCTTGAGAAAATTAATCTCAAAAGTCAGACCAGGTATTAGTAATATGATTTTATCAGTAGATTAATATAAGGTATGTGTTACCTGCAGTTTGGTGGGTGACTGAATGTTAGTAGGGAAGCTGCAAGCAAGTTTTGTATTTAATGGTTTCTGGTTAATTTCACCCTACACTGATATTTGACAGTGACCAGAAATTTGTTATCATGTGTCACCATTAAATCCATGGCCCCATCTTCAAACCTCCCAGACATGTATCTCTGGTACCAGCCTTTTGCCATGTAAAACATGAAGACATAACCTTTTGAACATTCTTGTGTTTGGCAATGCTTTTCTATAGGAAAACATGTTTTACTTATATATACATGGATAAGAAACCTTACTCTCAACAGTCAATATTTTAAAGTCTTCCAATGAGGGAGCTGATGTTGGCCTGTCTTGTAACATCATAGTAAATGTTACTCTGGATAACATTGATGTTTCTGCCCATGAAATATTTGCTCAGTTGATCCACATGCCAGTCTCTTCAGTCCTCTTTTAGGAAGTGATATAGCTATCATATAGAAAAGTTTAGGCTAATTTATCACACAGCAAACAGTAGCTGCAATACATCAAGTGGAGAATATTTTGCAGATATTACACTAAGTCCCAATATTCATATGTATTCACAGCAAAGCATGAAAATGATCTGCATCTTTTCATAGATTTTGTTACCCCAGCCTGTCCTAAATTCTACTTGTCTTCTGGACACTCATTGCTAAATTTATAATGAATTGTTGCAATAGGGGTTAGTTAGCTGACTAAAAGAGACTCTGACTGATATAGGAAATAAAATTTATTTATGAGATCTTCCCTTTTGGACTCTAGACAAAAAGCTCTTGCTTTCCAAGTACGTTTCAAAGGACACTGAAATTGATGGACTTTGTCCAGAGAAGGGCAATGAAACTGGTGAAGGGTCTAGAAAACCTGTCCAAGAAGAAGCTGAGGCAACTGGGGTTGTTTAGTCTGGAGAAGAGGGGGCTTCTGAGGGATTTCATTGTTTTTTACAACTACCTGAAAAGAATTTCATTGCTTTCTACAGCTACCTAAAAGGAGGTTGTTGGTATCTTCTGTGAGAGGACAAGAGGAAATGGCCTCAAATTGTGTCAAGGGAGGATCAGATTAGATATTAAAATTTTTGTTTTTCTTTGGAAGAGTGATCAGGCACTGGGACAGGTGTCCAGGGAGGTGGTGGAATATTGTCTCTGGAAGTGTTCAAGAGGTATCTGGATGTGTCACTGGGCATATGGTTTGGGGGTGATTATGGCAGTGCTAAATTGAAGAGGGTCTGGATGATTTTCAATAGCTCTTCCAACTATGATGATTCTGTGATTATAACACAGTCGTGGCCAGTAAACTGGCAGTACAGCACCTGTATGTTTGTATCTCTTATTGGAAGCAGATGATGCTTATGAACTCCCATCCTCCCAGATTGCTCTCCTCAATTTGCTGTTTATACTTTTTGGGCCTGAAGCTACAATGGTGTCCTTGGTTCTTGGGCTGGAAAATGATTGTTTTGTCTAACTACACTGTGAAGAGAACTTGCTAAGACTTTATATGAAGTTCAGAGTTATATACTAATGCAGTATAGCATTAGTATCTGGAAAAATGGAAATCTGAAATCTGGAAAATATGAAAGCTAAAACTTAAGGCATCAAAGACACCTTGCTCTTTGCTGAGTACAGTGGAAAGGCTCATACAAGATGACTGCAGAATCTGGACCCTACACAAATACTTTCCTTTGCTTTGGCTCATGACTGTAGTAAACTAAACAAAATTCTCTTAGCTTGACAGTTTCACACATCCGTAATTTACAGCCACCTCTAGGGAGCACCATGCACAGCCACAATCACTGCAAGCACAGCGTCTGGGTAACTGAAAAGACATTCTGCATAGGAGATAAATATATGCATGTATTACTCCACTGGGCTGGTATGTGGTCAGGAGCACATGCTGCTCTTGAACAGATTTAAAGAATCTGTTGGCCACAATACATAGAGTGGTGTAAAAAGTGGTAGCAAGGAATGAAAAATGCAATTTATTCTTCTGTAGTGCCTATTAGCTACAAAGAGCTCATTGTTCTTTAAATGTTTATTTAGGGAGAGGAAGGAGGGTGGTGATGATATTTTAGAGGTTTGGAAGACTTAATTAGGAATGTGCATCTGAGGAATATGTACTTGTTTAGCTTGAGTCTTAGAATTATTTGTATATTCCAGTGTTTATATGAGATTTTCTGTTGTCAGATATTCTAACTATGTTAAATTTGAGTCTATGTGGCATCAGAGGTTCATTTTATAATTCCCTGCTAGAAAATTTAAAACATCAGTTAACTAACATTCTGTTAATTTCAGAGGATTGTAAGGCTGTTTGTCTTTTTATTTTGTTTTTTGAGACACCAAATGCAATCCCTAAATGAAGAAGAAAAAAATTATGTGTGTTCATATGTTTTTGTAAAGGTCTCTTGTATTAAATTGCATTGTTGCAAATGTTTAAAGGGCTGAAAACCCGAGTGGAAAAATTTCAGTGTTGTGTAGTTTATTTCATTTATCTGTGATACATGTTTCTGGATTCATTGAAATATTCAGCTAAGGTCCTAACCTCATGGAAATCCTGGTAAAATATGAAAAGGAAACTAGTTGTATCCGAGTACCATAAAGAGGATGAAACCCTTGCCTCCTTAATGCTCAGAAGTGAGAAGGAGGGGTGGACTGAGCTCCTGCCCCTCGCAAATGGCAAAAAGATCCTTCTGTAGAAAGGCATCTGCTGCTGGCTCACACCTCCTGCTAAATTCAGCAACAGTCTAGCTCCAAAGCCCTCAGCATGTCCTTTCCTATTCCAGGCACTAAAATTACTTATCACTGTTCTTGATAATAATAACATGTAATTCAGGAAATAAGAACATAAAGATAAAAGTTTCATTCAAGTAGCCAGAAAAAAAAAATGTTGGAATACTGGTGTAGACATAAAGAGAGGATTGTACAGTGTGTGAGTTGATGTAAAGAAAAATATCCTTAATTCCAACTGCCACAGACAGAGTGATAACATGGATCATTCCTTTCTGGGAATCTCAAATCTGACAATTCACCTGTAAAACACACCCAGCAGGCCATGTGCAGGAGGGGAGGTGTCCTGCCCCTTCTCAAACATGCAGGAATCTCACAAGGCACTAGTCATTTTGTCCCAAGTTATAAAGTCTTCTAGAGGTGATCATCCAGCAGAACGGCTCAGTGGCAACTATTTTAACAGATAAATAGGCAAGCTGGAAGAATTTATTTGTAACTGGAAGAATTTATTTCTCAGGGGCTCAGTAATGGCCTCCTGTAAATGTGAATCTTGATCTAGACTTGTGTCAAATTTAAGAGCAGTCAGGTAACCTGGGGAGTTAGAATCAGCTATTACACAGTTGCAGGTGGTGCCCCGACAACACAAATTACTGTGGTTTGATTAGATTTGCCTAATAACTTACCTAGTGTGCTCCTGAGGAAATTGGATGATCTTTTAAATGGAAAACAAAACTTTTTTCTTTTTTTTTTTTTACTGCTCATGATTATTCCTTATAAACCTTATAAAAGGTTGGTTTTTCCAACCTTTACACTGTGTTGAAGAGAAGTGAAAAGAGTTTGTTATTTTCAGGACCCTGTCTGTTCAGGTGGTGCTCTCTTTATGTGAAAAAACGAAAGAAGGACGGAAAAAGAGATTAATGAGAATGACATTGCATAAAAATTATATATACTTTTACATTTAAAAATATTATTAAAGATTTTTTCAATATTAAAGAATGATAATTAGAAAAATTCACAATTTGTATTCAAATTTACAGTAGAAATTAATTTTTTTTGCCTTCACATCAATGATACATGACTAGTTTTTTTTGAATTTTAAAATTAAAACAAAGAGTTGTTTGAGATATTATTTTCTATTTCACATCACCTCATGCATTATTCTGACTCTTACTATGATTCTTTCAGTTTGGGAAAAAAATTGATGAAATATCTAATTTGAGTCACTTTGACAGGATGGAAATGGGGATCCATTAGGACCTTTACCTGTCTGCTTTATCTGTCCTTTCTCACTGGAAAACTAAAATGAAGGAAGTTTGTGTCTAAAGAGTTGCAAATTATGAATTTAATATTAATTTGTCTCCCTTTTCTTGAACTTGTCTTCCTACAACCAAAACTCAGTCAGAAACATCAGAGACACTTGACATAGTTCCCCACATGTTCAGTGTGATATTTGTTAATGTCTTTGAGTGTGACCTAGAACAGATTATTCAGGGAGGTTGTGGAGTCTTCATCATTGGAGATATTCAGACTCTGTCTGGACATGGCCCTGAGCAACCACCTCTGGGTGAAACTGCTTGAACCAGGCAATGCTGGACCAGGTGATGACCAGAGATGCCTTCCAACCTCAACTCTTCTGTGATTATGAAAATATAGATTGGGATCAATGGAGATAAAATAATAAATAATCCTTCTCCCACTCAGATCCACGTTCTCCCCAACCACACATTTATGTCTATGCAAGAAGTTGATTCAAAAAAGACAAAATAAAAAATGGACACAAATTTTAGTCTGTTTTGGGAAAGGAGAAATAATTCACCATGCTCTAATTTAGGAGAAAGACAACACTCATTGATATCCTGATGTGATCAACCCTCGTACATCACTGTGACTCCTCTGAAAGGAGTGGAATTAAAATGGTGAAAAACTGATACAATGCATTGATAAATATGGCCTGTATGTTTATAAGAGGAAGCTTGTAGTTTATGCCTTTCAAAAGTGATTATTACTCAGAAAAAATATCACACTGAAAGCAGCATGGAGAGAATATGATCCTCTGGGTTTAAAATGTGTTGGATTTTCTCTGTAACTAATAGATTTGAACTCTATCATCTTCTTTTTTTTCATTCCTCATTTATTACTAGTTTAGTTACATTTGCCAATTCTGCAGTACTGTGTATTAGGGAGGGAACTCTTATCCTTACTGTAGTACTCTTACTGTGTCCTACAGTACCTAAAACATCTCTGAAGGACTTACTGCTTTCCATGGATCTACAGATAATTTAGCAGAACTATTTTTCTTTTGATTGTGGATGTATATTATACAGTCCTAAACTTCATCTATTCAGAGTAGTGTTTCCTACAGTAGATGTGTAAATGTGTCATATTACTTCACAGTTGTGTACAGCTGTAATGCTCAACATTTCCACGAGGCACTATGGGGAAGGCACATGATTTTAAATAGCATAAATGTCTACAAGCACAAATAAATGCTTAACGGTATTACCACTTCTATAGATAAGAGGAAGTAGAAAAGTTGCAAGTTATATTGAAAAGTTTTAATCACTTCAAGGAAAGCTCCAACATTTATGAATATCAGAATACTTTCTAAAAATACCTAAGGTGAAATAACAGCTACCAGGAAACTTGAAGCTTGTTTTTTTTTTCTCTGTGTATTGGCATTTTGGCAATCCTTTGCACCTGTGTTGCCACAGCCTATAGGCTCTTAATCATTTTGTTTAACATACCTCTACAGAAAAGCAGACTTTTATTCTTATGAATATGTATATTGCTCGCTCATTAATTTCCATTTTAGTAAAAGAGTATGTTCACATATACAATAAAAGCATCATTTTAATAATTTTTAATCTTCTGAAAATTAATTATCCTTCATTGTCTGTGACTTCTGTCTCTATGAATGAATGAGCAAATTATATTTCATGTAAGCTATTACGGGACACTTTATGTTGGCTGATCCAACCAGCCAGCACAGTGTTTTAGAAGAGAGAACATTTCTTTCAGAGCTGAAGATACATGTGTCAACTCTACAAGCCTTAGAAAGGGTTATCAAGTACCAAATCCAAGAGTCACTGATCCCTTGAAAGCTTGCAACCTGAGTGGCAAATAGGATCTTACAAGTTAAATAAAGGGTGAAGGAAATTGATACCTCTGCATCAGCTTTAAAGTGCACCCCTCAGGAAAAAAGGACACTATTTATTTTGGTATATTACATTCATTTTGATAGGAATCACCACAACCGTATAACACTGAGATTTACTAATCTTTAAACTTAATTTAGTTTTTTTTTCCAAAGAAATGGGGGATGATGAAACAAGAAAAGTAATACTCTTGATATTGAAACCTATTATTGAATTTTATTAGAATGTAAACTGATGTATTTAAGAGTGTTCAAAGTGATTTATCTTTCATCACATCAAAATTAATGGTGAAACAGCAGATTTATCCATTTTGGCAACAGGCACACAGCAGTTACCTCTAAGTGTAAGTGATGCTCCTTTCAGTAATCAGTGTCAGACTTAGCTGAATCAAGATAATGATGTGCAGATAGTTACTGAAATCTCTCCTGAGAGGGTGCATTCTCACACCAAGCTTTTAAAGAAGATGATGATGCTGATCTGCTGCTGTCACAGAGTGGTAAGAAAGTTTGCTGTTAAGTTTTCATCACTAAGGTTCCATATACTCAGCTTTCTGCTGCCAGTAGATGAGAAACAAGGCAGCAGAATCTGTCCTCTCTTTGCACCAGTAGTGTGAGGCAAATTTTGGGGTCTAGTGGCTTCTGAACCCTGGGTTTCTGGTTTTTTTTCTGAGTGTAGGAAAGCTTTCTGGAAGGCAGGACTAGCTTTACATTAGTAAAGTGTACTCCTAGTACTGGTGTAGTAAAGTACTTTAGTAGTAATTAAAGCTCTGGGACCACAGAGCAAATATATACAAATATATACAAAATATATTTTGTGTAGAAAATACTCAGGGGATCTATTTCCAAAGATCATCTCTTGGAAAGTCAGGTTGCAGATTTCCTTATATCTGCTATAGTTGAAAAAAATTAATTTGAAAAAAAAAAATAAAACAAAAGCAAAAAACATGTATCAGAAGTACTTTGCCTTTTGCTTCTATATATGTGTGAGTGTGTTTTGTTTGTATAGAGGAAGACGAAAATGTTTTGAACTACCAGAGAAGAAAGACTGAAGATGAATCAGTTACTTCACCCCATGTCTGCACAAGACATTTTAATGGAGAGCAGTCAGCCCTCATGACCATTTTTTTTCCTAATACAAGGTATGGGCAACACTGAGATGACTCTCAGCTCTCTGGAACTCAGATCTACTGAATAAACTTTCAGTTATAGGAAATTTGAGGAAAAAAACCCCAAATTATTTCTCCTCTCTTATGTTATCCTGGAAAAATTTTCACGACACTTGGTAAATAATTTACTTCAATACAGTTTTTCCAGAATTTTCTATTTAGGAAATAACTCAAAATTGCTCTAGAGAAGGAAGTTGTATCCATTTTTTATTTACTGGATAATGCTTTAATGGGCGTGGGAGATAGGTTTCATTTTCTCATTTACCTGAAGGAGTCTGAGCTCACTTTTTTCATCTGACATTTTCAGCCATCACAGGACTCAGCTATCTGTAACAGCTGTAAAATTGCAGACAATTTTAGCAGATTGATTTGATCCTGCCCTATATAATTTGTCTAATCAAGTAATAATCTAGACTTATTCATAATTGTAAACAAATACAATTACAATAGTGTAAGTGTCCAGTGTGGAATAAACATAAAAAGAAGAATGTGACATATGAAATATTTTCTGAACACCTAAATTTCACGTAGAAATTCTGCAGGAGTTAGAGGCAACGACCTTTGTTAATCAGATCACAGAACTGCAGACAGAAAACATCTAAATTGCTGTGTGTACTTCATCTATTATCTATTCTAGATTAAGAGGGAGGTGAGAATCCCCAAAATGCCAAGGACTGTAATCACCATGATCATTATTAATCTTTATGCACCAGCTGCACACAAGCAGACACACACACACACAAAACTTTGCTTTTGGCACCTGGTTAAGCCCTCATGCTCATGATGTTGATTCAGGAACTGGAGAGAAGGCTTATAAGCAAATCAATAGAATAATTTCAGTTCTTCTAAATATGGAACATTTTGATTTACCTAAAGATGAAAACCAGACTTCATAGTTAGGGGGTTATTTTTATACAGTGGAAAAATTACTGGATGTTCTATCAAATAGAAGGTATCCAATAAATTGCACATTTATTCATTATATTATTTTTATATTTTTAAATATACCTGCTTCAAGGTCAAAGTAAAAAACTCAGTGAAATAATGTTAACTGCAGGGAAAATTATTTTTTGAAAATTTTAAGATTGCTCCAAAGAGGAAATTTATGAGGTATAGACCTCATAGAATAGCTCCAAGATGGGAAGAAGTTACTGTGCATTTGCTACCAAGTAAAAGGCAAATTCAGTTTTTAAAACTACTTGAACATAAGCAAATTCAAATTTTATTTTAATATATCCAAACAGAAAAGGAAGCTTCTACCAGTGTACAAAAATTTATACTTTTCTATGTGGGTAATTAGAAAGATGAAAGACCCCTAAAATCCTGCATAGGAAAAATGAGATTTAGAAAGAAAGTTTACCCGCCCTTAGCTTCTTGACACACATCTGCACAATCTCTATTTGTGTGGTGAAATGTGCAAATTAAAAGCAAGTCATAATTCGCACACAAAATAAAATTCAAATAATCTTTTTTTTCTCCCTTAAATGAAATAAAAGAGTAAGCACTTATGGAAGAACCTTAGTTATTGTTTTTCTAGTAGTACTTTTATTGAACTGTGGAAAGAAGAGGCAATTATTTTTCTCTCTATGACAGCAGGTCCTACCTTCCAAGGACACCAAACTCAGATGCTGAACTTAACCACAGGAACCAGTGAGTTTATTTAGTGAAAAGGAAGGTGATGCAAAATTATCTCTGGAGTACAACATGAATACTTTGAGCTATACAGTGTATAACAGCAGACAAAAGTGGAAGAGCTGCTGAGATTTTGTTCAGTCATGCATTTTAGGTAGTTTAGTAGTGATTTATGAATTTATAGTGACAAAATCAATTCTATTGATTTAAACTGCTCAAATGCCCCACTGTAATACCTGTGGAAATCAGTAAGGTCCTGACTTACTCAGCTTAAAATTTTTGGCTGTTCAGGGTTCTCTGTCTGATTTATCTTTGTTTGTTTCTTGGAAGGGTTGAAGGGTTTACCTGGAAAATGGGGGACACAGGAGAGGAAATTCCATTTTCTAATATTATGCTGCCTACCTGAATAAAACATAGGTGCTGAGCTGGAACTCCATCAATACAAAAAAAAAAAAATGAAATGGAATTGCAGCCTGAGCCTCTTTGATAACACATTTAATGACTTTGAGATGCAGAAGCACAGTCTAGGAAATGTAATATTTGATTTAAATGTCCTCTGCAAGGTTTGCCAGGTCCATGGCTGAGCCAGCACTCCTTTGATTATGTGACTGCTCAGTAATGTGTCATGACTGGGGAGAAGGCACTGAGGTGATGATGAGGTTTGGTGGAGGAGAATAAGATGGGGAATTGATTCATGGAACAATGGTATTGATCTAGTTAGCATTTTTTATTATTATTAGATATTTTTATTATTAATACTTTTTGTGAGTGAAGTGCTGGCTGCTCCAGAGAGCTCAGCTTTGGTTCATTCTGCCGTGGTTACATCTCACCTTTGGATGACTTTCACTGGCCCCTTGCTCTTCTCCAGCTCTGGGGGTTATTTCTATTTTTGAGCCTCCACTGTTTTGCTGTGGTTGGCTTTTTGTTCTCTCTGAGCACTAGCAATCCAGGCTGTGTTATCTTGAGTTCCTCTAAATTTATGACAAATTTTATCATCTTAGAAATCCAGGGGAAATTTTCATATTACACAGAGAATGGAAGGAACAGTCTGCTTCTCTACTGACCATAACACAATTTGGTTTGAGGGAAGAATAACAGTGCCATCACTGTAATTTATTTACATCAGTGTGGAAAACATAGATTCTAACCAAATTCATGGTGTGACTCTCTTCCAAAGAATAGCCAAGACACTGACAGAAAATGAGGTTAAAATCCTCCATGAGAAGTGATCAGATATTTTCACCAAGGCATTTTGGGGGTAAATGTTGCTAGTTTTAGCCACTATTTGGTACGTTTGAAAGAATATGGCCCTTCCAATGACTAGGATTTTACCTCCATAATGGAATATCCTGGCCAAAATGAGAGAGAACATCCCACAGCTAAAAGAACAGAATAACCAATAGCTTAGTGGTGATGATCTTCCAAAATGCAAGTGACCTAAATTCTTGCTGGATACTGGCTTGAAAAGAAGCCTCACCACCCAAATCAGTGTCCTGTAAGATGCCCAGGTGTGTCTACACAAGGAAGAGAAAAGATTCCCACCTTTTCTCAGCCTCATGGGAGTTCAGAGGGACACTGAGTGCACCTTTAGTGCAGCGTCCCAGCTCCTTCCTGCTTACCACCACACTCCTTGCCAAAGACACTTGGCAACTTCCTTGACAAGAAGTGTATCTTTCTATAACTGACAATTTAGGACTCTATTTTCAATTAAACATCTGCAATTTAGTGGTAGAACATTCTGTATAATCTTGGAAGCCCAACTACCTGTATGGTGGCAGACATTCAAGGAAATTTACCATGAGAAAAAGATTTTGGAACGCCTAGGAGTATGGTATGAGAGCTTATGTGTCAGAATAGTCAGTTTTATCACTTTAAATATATAAGGGGAAAATATTTTAATATGTAATATATGAGAAAGGAAAATATTTATGAAACATATTCCGATATCATTAAATCTATATATATGGCTCTTTTCTATCTTAAGGCTGAATAAACATAATTTGCTTTTAAAATCTTGTTCTCCTGTTGCACCTTCTTGGAGTGCATGACATCCCACAGTAACACAATGTTCAGATAATTTTCTCTCTTCTCTTCCTAAATTTCTTGAAACATGTTTCCATTTTATACTTTAATTAGCAAATTCTGTGCTTAAGACCTTACCATGTGTTCCCCATTTAAAAGAATTAAATGGTTTATTTTGAAATAGACTTTACAGAGAGAGTCTACTATGAAGTCTAAACACACCAGAAAACTGATTTGAGGAGAGTTTGCCAAGAATCCTCAAAACCTGCTTTGTCATTTTTAGGGAAGCCACAAAAAGATTTTTTTATTTTGCCTTTCACTGTTCAAACTACACAGAAATAGGGTGACATTTAGCCCTTCAACCTTATAGATAGAATAAAAAAAAAATGTATCACAGAAAACATCTTTGCTAGCTGCTATCAAAATTCATCCTCTTCCTATGACTGTAATAACCAAACATTCCTGTCTTGCAGCCTCCCTCTTCCAGACCTTGAAGCAGTTTTGTGCTGCAAAATCTGGATCTTCATTACTTACCCAAGGTGTATTTTTTGAGGTACTGCATTTTGTTTTCTGCAGATTCATTCTTTTGCATCACAGAGATCAATGCTGGATGAAAGACAGCAGGCTACCTCTCCATGGATAACAAAATAATTCAGGGATTATACAGTGCCTTGTCATCACAGCACAGCAGAGGTCATTTCTACCATTTATCACCACTAAAGGCTGGCACCCCAGCAGCAGAATCACCAGTGGTCTCATTTGTTTTGGTAGTAGGGATCACCTTTGACTGTGCAGCCAAATTTCAAGCTATCATTAAAAAATCATTACAAGCCCAAATGGGACATTGTGAACCTATGCTTCATCCAGAGTAGTTTTCCTGAGCTCTCACAAAGATGAGAGCAGCAATATCAGTAATGTAAACAAACTGCTGTGCCATGCCATCAACATTTTTATTGAGGGTTTCTTCAACCCAGTGCTTCTCTTCAGCCTCTCTGTGAGCACAAAGTGAACTCCTTTTTACACTTTGAAAGACTGGGGAGTCTGTGTAAAGCTGCACCAAAGATGCTTCTTGATGTGGATCATTATTGGTGCCAGGCTATTCATTTTCCATAAGGCACTTCATTTTGAAACACCTTGATTCCCTGAACCTTAGTGCTTCCTTTGAGAACTCTAGTACCTGTAAAATCCATGAGCCAGTCTTTCCCTATTTTAAACTGTCTAGGCCACTTTTTATTGAAGCTGGACAGTGAATTATACAGCAGATTTCTGTTTGCATAAATGCTTTATATCGCTCTTCAATTGCATACACACATTTAACTAAAAATAGTTCACTTAAAACAGACCAAACCTGATTTAATGGATAGCCAGTAAGCGATGATATTGATGTCACAAACATCTGTGGGACATGTATTATGTATTTTACAGGAAAGACATAATTTTCTTCATTGAGTCTGAAACTTTTTCTTTCCTGACCAGACACAGTTCTTAGCCTCTTCTGCAGCCAACTTCTTCCAAATGGCCCAATGTCAACCAGAGTGAGAAAAAAATCATCTTTCTTGACAGAAAGCCTGAGATTTATGTGTATCAGGCAGACAAAGCTATCAAATGCATTGACATGTTTCTTAAAGCACACAGTGCAGCATCACCCAAAGAAACTATTTCATCACACTTGCTTAGCAAAGTCTAACTCCTTTCTTATGCAAGCATGTTGATAGGATTACAGTAAGAAACCTAAAATTTATATCACATTTCAAGCCAGCTAAAGACCCTACCCACATCTTCTTAAAGAATTGATGCAGTTTTTCTGTCTGTCAATGTACTTGCCTGAAGAAGCAAAATTCTGCAGAACCTTTTTATAAATTAAAGAT
This sequence comes from Argya squamiceps, assembly GCA_037834095.1. Lineage (NCBI taxonomy): Eukaryota > Metazoa > Chordata > Aves > Passeriformes > Leiothrichidae > Argya > Argya squamiceps. The sequence continues at coordinate 103,319,178 of JBBMKD010000001.1, forward strand.
TTTAGTTTTCCCAGAAATATAAAATATCCAGTTACACACCATGAATAAAAATTTCTGTGGAGAAAATCTATCTGCATGGAAACTACTGCTTATTATAGCTCTGAACCTAGCCTCAGAATTTAAATTCAAAATCAAAGGTCATATAAGGACTTTGGCTGGGGAGTGCCTGCTCATTTGATCCTATGAGCACCCTGGAGACAAAAGCATCACCAGGACATAAAATAGGCCAGATTCTGGTGCTTCTGGTGGGATCACTCCTCCCATGGCTAACAGAATCCTACAGTGTGACACAGCAATTTTTTATGAAGGGTGAGTTTTCTATTCCTTCCTCAAGGAGGGACTCCTCATTGTGCCCTGTTCTTCCAAGGGACTGTAAGGAATGTATCTCCCATTCCTCTCTGGTCCCTCTGCAGGGTAGTCCCCTGATGGGTTCCCACTGACCTCATAGAATGAGAACATTCAGCAGAATGGGGTGATGAAGGGAGCACAAAGTTTCATGAGGTTCTTCTGAAGGGATCTTGGAATACGTGTTTGCATGGCTCCTGAAAATGGCACTGCACTTTCTAGATTTGGAAAAGCTGTCACTAACCTTCTTGGAAAGTTCTGTCTTTTTATTCATTCCCTGTGTAGGATTTGATGAAATTCTTGTGTGTTTTCAGCTTAACTATTTCCTCTTATTTTGACTTCCAAAGTGTCTGCAAAACTTTCTGTCTTCTTAGTCAAAAACAGCACAGGATAATACTCAGACAGTGAAGAGGATTAAAAACAGAAATTAAGTAAATATTTTTTCATTCCATTGAAGGTGGTAATATATAAAACAAGGGAGAAACAAGTCTGTTGTTATCTGGAAGTTTGAAAAAAGTTCTATGAAAAGCAAGTTACCTTTTTCTTGAGAAAAATAAGTGTTTGCTTACTTGCTATTTTCTGGTTGTGCCAAATGCTGAGAGAGAGTTAAAACGAGAGAAGGTATTTACAATTCTGATGGAGGAGTAGGTGTTGAAAACGTTATGTGTGATTGCCAGCATGATGTGGTCTAGGCTGCTAGAGGCTGGCTGGTATACTGTGCAAAGAAATAGCAGAGCACTGCTCACCAAGCTCTGCTCCTGCCTGGCACTGATGAACCTCTGTGATGTGCTCTGGGCTCTGTGTTCTGTCTCAGGAGAGCTCAGTTATCCTAGTTGAAGAATATGATTAATATTCCTATCCTATTTTGCAATGGGGGAAGGAGAAAAGAATGAGAATAGATATGTATTAATTTCATCTTATTCAGAAAAAAAGACAAAGGAGGAAGGGCCCTTCTGTGGGTAAAAATGTATCTACAATGCAGCAGGTTTACTTCAGGACCTAAAATGAGATCATATTCTTCTAATGTAATTGAAAAAATGACATAAACACTTCCCTGTTATGGTACTTGTGTCACTCAGGGCACTGCAGCAATAGCAGGGAACACAGGAACAGCATGGAGCCTCCAGCCCAGCCTCTGCCAGATTAAAGTGTGTTCATTTATCTGAGGGCAGGATTTTGGCTGCCTTTCATGTGCATGTAATCTATGATATGTTCTGAATACTTAAGACTAGGTGTTTTAGGGACAATGAATGACTAGAGGTCCTAATCTGATGAAAAATTCACAAGCAAGAGACTATTTTAAAATGTTTGCAATATTTTCACTTTACCTTTGTTTGTGATGTATTTTGTGGTTATTTCCAAGAGCTGAGAATTGTACTTTTCTGGAGAAGACTTAAAAAGGACATTTTATATTTCTTCTTTTTCACTATTCCAACTGCATTAGAACCCAAGATGATTCTCCATTTTTTCAAACTAAAAAATAAAGATAATTTGCATTAAAATAATCAATGTAAATTTACATATATATTTCAATGAACATGTAAATAATTTTGAAAACTTTCTCCTGTTTTTGGATATTTACCATAACATTGATAGGCATTTGCAAATGAGATATCATGACAGGAGCTGTGCAATTCAATAAAGCATTAAAAAAACCATTAATTTCCCATTTTACTTCTCAAAAGTCTTTCTTTTCTCTGCCCCTTTGCTCAGTTAAGTGCTTGCTATTTTTCACTGAAAGCTCTAGGAAAAAAAATCTACTTAATTTAAGTAGAGAGCTCAGGTTTTATTACTGACATCTGCAATCCATGAAAGCAATATTGCTCGACTTACAGAGTCAGCTGAAACGATGCATGATATTACTATAAATGTATATATATTTATCAGTAGCTTCCCATCAGCTTTTACCTCAGATAATCATGGAAATAAAATATAATGTTAGATCTATTCTCTTGAAAATACATACACTCAGAATGTTGGGCTCGAGGAACTGACATAAATAATTTTTAATGGCACTTCAGTGGTTGAATCCAAGCACAGCTGCAAGAGTAGCCACCTTAGAGAGAATGCTTCAGATTTGATTTACAATTCATCTCAAATCCCAGAAAAGCCATCTACATCTGATTTTACCAGTGCTTGTCTTCCTCCAATGCTCTAGTACTCTTAACGTAAATATTAGGTAAAGATTTTAGCAAAAGTTTGGATTTATCACATATGCATTTATTTCAGGGACATTATTGTTTTTAAATGTCTAGTTTGCATAGAGTTTTTATGAGTTGCTAAGGTAAATCTTTTTTGGTTATTTCTGTTTTAATTTAAGGAATATTATTAAGTGCATTAAACCGAACCTTTCTGTAACTCTACAGACGTCACTGGAGTTACATTAGGGACATATTAAAGCTCTCTCATCAAACATCAGGGAAATACACTTGGAATTCAATGTCTTTTGATGCCATCTGAATATAAAATAAATTACTGCAACAACTACCTAGTCCAACAGTGTTCAGACTTTCATTTCAGTTGATAGTATGGAACCAAGAACTTAAAAAGATGGCAACAAAGAGAGAAATATTATATACAAAAATCTAATGAATTAATAATTGATTGAAAACTGAGTCTAGTGAGTTACTGTAATTTTGAGGAGTTTTTCTTACTTTGATCCCATCCCAAAGTATTCCATTTAGATTTTTTAAAAAAAGCTTAAAAAAGACAATAAGCACAAAATGGAACACATGAGGCTCTTTTTTGAATATCAGGAAACATTTTTGCACCCTGTGTGTGACAGAGCACTGGCAAAAGTTGCCCAGGGTTGTTGTCTTCATCCTTGAGGATATCCAAAAACTGTCTGGACAGGATCTGGGGCAACTGGCTCTAGGAGACCCTTGTTGAGCATGGTAGTTGAGATCAGGTGATCCACAGAGATACAATCCTATGTCAACCATTCTGTGACTGAAGCCAAAGATGATCCTAAAAGAAGGACCTTTGCATCTCTATTGCTTTAATGTTTCCTTTCCAAGAATAGGGAAGTGAAAAAGGCCTTGCTACATAGTTATGCTTTAACAATAGATTACAAGGTCAAGACTAATTGGAAAGAAATAATCAATTATTCCTTGAATTTGCATTTTCCCTTTCTTTGGAGAACACGAGGCAATTAGAATCATAGCTCCTTTTACATTCAGTATTAACTGATTGTTCTGCCTGTGATTTTGTACAGCAAATTTATACCAAGCCACATTATTTAGGTGCTTTCATTAACCATTGAGACTTTTATTATTTCAAAACTTGCAATAAAAGGTATGTTTCTTCAAATCAGCTTTATAACCTGACAGCACTGGAAATAAAACATACAGTCCTTTACTTTAAAATACTGTTTCAAAGCCAGCTTATGCTTCTCTGCATTTTCTGTTCAACTGGCAAAAAAAGATTTCTTTATTTCTCTCATTATCTCACACCTTTCTCCCATGAATGCTGCATGAGAACTGCATATATTTAAGAAAACAAGGTCCATTTTCCCCAAAAAGTGATAAAAGTTTGTTATTTTCAAATTGCAAATTTGTCCTGAAACTCTTGACTCGTGCTCAGTTTTTCCCTACTTTTTTCTTCTTGCTGAGGCTGCAAGGTCTCATGCTTTGTGTGGCCTTTGATGAATTGGAGTCCTGAAGGCATCTCTGATGATGAGAAAAGCTTTATTTCAATAGCTTTTTCATTGAAGATATTTCAACTGCAAATACAATTGTATACAAATAGAATTAGTTGAATAGGAAATTTTCTTAACTCTCCTGGTTTAAGGCAAATTTGGGAGAAAACTCCCAAACAGGGTCTCTCTGGGAAGCAAACCCAAATGGCCCCTCCCCCAACCAGTCTGGGAAAAGAACTTCCTCAGAAAAAAGAGGAAAAAACTATTTCTTTAACAAACAAACTGCCCACAAGCATAGAGAATGAATAATATGAAACAATAAAACCTTTTACTGTTCTGAAATGAGATGGTAAATTCAGAAAGTCCTTGCTATGGGTAGCTCAGCTCCCTTGGTCGCTTATCAGTCCCTCCAGAGGTCCAGGTCCTGGTGGGCCACAGGTGTGAACTCCTGGTGCTTCTCTGGGTTTTTCAGTCTAGAGCAGATTTAAACAGTCCCAAGAAAAAAAACTGTCCAGAAATCTTCTCTGCCTCAGCTAGCTGAAACTAACTAAGAGCAAAGCAGGTCTCCTTGCTGCTGCTTGTCCATGCCTCTGATCAGCACAGCCCAGGAGCAGGAATGCAGAGGAGTCAATGCTGTTTTCAAAGCAAACCCAGTGCATCTTCTTTCTCCCTCTTTTGCTGTCAGAACTGGTCCCATTTCAGTGATTCTCTCCCTCCAGGATCCTGCTTCATGAGTCTCTGCTTCATATTCCTTAAGGTTGTTCCTCCACAGTGATCCTCCCCTGCTGGAGTCCCGGGCATCCTTTTGGACACTCTGGGACCCAAGAAAGAGGGTTTGAATCCTGGACAGGGGGATCTGTCCCGGGGGGTTGTAGTAGACCCTGGCACAGAGCCCAGGAAGACACAGGCTTTAATTTCCATCCTCCAGAAAAACTTCCAACACAGAGAGTAATTACAAGTCACAAATGTGTGAAGGACAGTAGTGGAGTTTATCACCGGGTGAAAAATTTTGTAGTTTTGGGGTTCTTAGAATGGGGGGACAAAATGGAGGATTTAGGGCACTACCCTGCGTTCTTCTCCTTCTCCCTTGGCATCCATCTTCTGCAGTGACGGGGGCACAAAGTAGTTCAAAGAGATTGGGTCAGAGTAGAAGTGACCCCTTTAGTATAGGTAATAGGCATTGGCACATAATTGTAAATAATAGAGACATAATTATCTGTATAAGAAGGCAGCGACCTCCCATCGATGGGGGAGTCACCCTGTGTCCGAGCTGCTCTGAACATCTCGGCCAGCCACAGAGAAAGCTGTAAGATAAGAATTAATAAACAACACAAGAAACCTTGAAAAACAAGACCTTGAAGACTCCATTTCATTCTCAGGTCTGGCTCAGAGCTTTCAGAGGGTAAAAGACTCTCAAATCCCCACCTGAATCCCAGGTGAAAAGAAAACCAAACCTGAGATGCCCCTTACCAGCTAACCTCTTCTTTTATCTCGCTCATCCTTATTGGATATAGCTGTTATTCATCAGGGGCAAGGCTGTATTGGTTAATTAACACAGATGTTACTTATCAGGGGTTAATTAGTCTTAAAGGTACAGAACTTAACATACAGCATAAACTGAACAGACAACTGGGGATAAAAGTATCAAAAAGTTACCCCAGGACATTAACATACAAAAATCTTCTGAAAAATGAGCATGTCTGCAATTGTTCTAGGAAAACAATTTTAACTGGAATTTTCTGAACACATTATTGCTCATGTGGAGAAGAATTCAGTTGTTGAACCATACTGTTACCACTGCCTGTGCCTCTATCTTGTAAAAATTTAGGAAAAGGACTCCCTGTATTTTTCTTGGTTAACTGCAAACACAGCCAGCCCAGGAACAGCTGAGTCTTCCCCTTTGTACTTGGTGTATTTTCTGTCTGTGCAAGTGCCCAGGAGAATTTCACAAATAATATTGCAGGGTAACCAATTTGGCACTCCAAGTCTGGTCACATTAGAACTCTCGTGATCAAATATGCACAAATAGGATGGTGACACAATGAGTCTGGGCACATCTGCAGTCCCAGATGCACAAATAGTATGAGTTACACTATAAGCCTGGGTACATTCATTAAGATTCCAGATTCACAAATATTGCAATTTATTGATTGATGTGACAGAATTAGGTTCAGAAATTGCCTTTGATAAATCCACTGATATCTGAAATCATAAGCAATAATATTATTGCAGAATAAAGCTTATTCAATAAGCATTCTTGTGGGGAAGAAGATGGGTACATCCTTTTGATCTCCAGGGTACAGTAGACTCTCCTCTGACCTTCCTCTCCTCTTGAATTACATTTATATTGTTTTCTTCGAGAGTGGAGAGAAGAGAAAATTTCATGTGGTATAATTTCATCACAAAGTATGTGGGATTGCTGAATTTATTTTTGCATGCTTTAGGTTTTTATAGGTTTTATTATGAGTTAGAATAGCCTCTTTGT
>JBBMKD010000001.1:103325744-103368951 GCA_037834095.1 Argya squamiceps
CTGAGACCTCTGAGGCCGTCTGGGGGAATCTCTGCCACCCCCCCCCATCCAATAAACCTCTGAATTCTCAAGTCTCCGAGGGTCCCCTCTTTCATCGTACCATGGCCATGACAGCGGCAGTCGAGGTGCTGTAGCAGAAGAAACCACAAATTGTTCATGTAGAGGCGTACCCCAAAAGCTGCCGGGTGGGCCAGCAGAACAGCAGGCTGGCCAAGGGGCACGCACCCCTACAAAGGTACAGTTTGAGTGACTTTAGTAACACATGTAAAGCACGTGCCCATTTTTACTTCATTAAAATATCCAGTGGCATAAAAATTCGAATGTATTTTAGAATTGATGAAACATGGCTCAGTTTTTCATTGCTGTTTGGGTCATTCCTTTGGCTTAGATCCCATTACCTGCATTGATTTAAACAGGACATGACCACAACCCCTCAGTGCCTCTCCATCCTTTGTTTCCTGCCTCTCCCAGGGCAACACACCAAGTTCCCTCGAAGTCTCTGCTCCCAAGGTTTGCAGACAGTTTGTTTCTGGTGAACTATTGCCAACAGGGCACTTCTTGCTGAGTTTTGTCTTTCAGTAGTTTTCCACAATCTTTCCCACTGAAATGTTCCTATTATCATTTGGGTTTTTTCCAGGAACCTAAAAGTTATTTCAGTCAGATGAGAGAGGAAAACAGAATACATGATAGCATTGCCATTATAGCTCTTGCTTTTCTATTAAGAAAAACCAATAAAAGCTCTATTTGTATCCTGGTTTTTGCTTTATTCCTGTCACCTCTTATCATTCTATAGTCACAGTTTGTTTCCACTTCAGTGAAGTCTGAATTAAGAAAATGCTTGAGACTCAAATGTTGAAATTTTGGCAGTTGTCCTTCAGAGGAAGAGGAGTATTCCTGTGCAGGGCCAGGAGCTGAATTGATGATCCTTGTGAGTCCCTTCTCAGCTCAGCATTTTCTATGATTCTGTGATCCTGTGATTAAGGGCAAAGACAGCTGTAGTTTCCTGAAGTGCAAAATAAAACATGCATATCATACAGGCTGGAATACAGGTTACTATATGAATAATATGATATGTTAGAAAACAGTTAACTAAATGGAGACTTGATTAAATATTTGGTTTCAGTTTGATAGTGTGAGCAATGGCAGGTGCACTTTCTCATGGTTTCTAGTCAAGAAAGGCTCAGGGGAGAAAAGCTGAAGCACTTGCTTGATGTAGTCTTGTATTTACAAGGTGCTATGTCCAGGTGCTGGACATACTATGCCCAAACCTAGTATTTATATCCTGCCTTTCTAAAAGGAATCTGATTGTCAGCTTCCTGAATCTGAGCTTTTGCTTTTCTCAAATTTTGAAATTTATGATAGCCTTTTCAGGTCAGGAGCTATCCATGCTTAGTTAAATATTCAGTGTAATCAGACAAGGTCTAAGGTCTTTCCTAGGTATTTAAAGCCTTTTACAGATTTTCTTTTCCAAATAAATTTTGCTTTTAGGCATATAAAATTTTGGGCATATGAATTTCTTGGATTTACTGTGGTTTTTTTCCTGCTTCACCTGTTGCCAAATCATAACTGAACAGTTAAAAAAAATGTAAATATGCTGTAAAGTTTTAAGTTATTTATCAAATATTAGCAGGCAGCTGAAAAGCAGCTTTTATCAGGTCTGCCTGTGATTTTGCCAAAATACAATGAAAATTAACATTTTACTGGCTACTAAAAAAACCCAAACAAACAAAAAAATACCAAACCAAAACCCAACAACCCAGAAAAATAATCCACAAAAGCACTGTAAAAACAGCACTGGTGGCATTCACTTAAACATCGATGTAATGTAATATAATGCAGTGTAAACTTCAGATACTGCTCTCACCCTCTTTGGTGACTGTGAAAACATTTGCTAATTGCCTGTACTCCCACGATCCTCCTTCCTTCTGCTGAGACTCTCCATCAGTAGCTGCAGAATCATCACTCTTTGAAGTCAGCAGTGGTTTTGTAACAGAGCAATTAGTTGAAGCACCATGAGCCAAAGGTGGTAGATGTGTTCCTTTTTTTTGTGGCATATAAACAGGATTTGTCATGGACTTGAAAAAAATTAATATATGCATGGATTTGCTACATACTTTTATTTTTTTTTCTGTTCGAACAAGGTGAATGAAGGCCAGCAATTATTTTTTGAACAGAGGGTTGTCAGGCAACAGAAGCTGGTGGGTCAGATCCCAGGATCCTGACCAGCAACACGTCATGTGGCATCAAGAATCTACGTCTGAACAGCTGAAATGACATTCATCTGACTGAATGCAGTCACTTTATATTGGAACCATATATCTGGACTTCCATTATTGTCAGTGGGAAGAAATAGATTAATTGCTGCTTTAAAGTGCTTTATTTAAAATACATACGTACTGGTGCGTGGCCATTCTGAGATAGTTTTATGACATTAATTGAAATAGACAGAGTCATTATATTAGTTTGACCTCAAACCAAAATGATCTTTACTGGGCATCTGAGTATATATTGAGTATTTCTGGGTAATAGCAAAACCTGGTTAAAAGATAATTTCTCACAATTTTTACTGTTACCTGTTGCATATCAAAAGCATAGACACATTTCAACATTTTGGGAAGCCTTGAATATTATTTTCTTTTTCAAATCCATAAACTTCAAAATCATCTCCACACAAAGTCTTGCAGCTACAGCAGTTACATGACAAGAGTCCTTTTAAAGTTGTTGCATTGATCTGCTGAATGAGCTTGTTGAGGCACCTTTGCAGATACTTCCACAGTATGTGCTTCTCTTTTTAACGTGTTTAGTGAAGAAAAGGGAGATAAATAATAGCATTCAATAAAATAGCACTTGTTTGTATCAAGAATTATGCATTTTAAATGAATGACAAGAACAAAGCAACCAAAATGACATAATTATGCCCTAATAATCCAGTCCTGTTTTATTAATAAAAAAATCTTTAAAAGAGAGAGCAAAGTAAATTCATGTTTCCACCTCCATCTGCCTTTAATTTTTTATCTTGTGTGAAGTTTCAGATTTTTTTCAAAGACTGGAGGCAGATGACAGCATGCTGAAGAATCACCTTTGTTGCAAAGTAGAAGAAAAATGGAGAAAGGAAAAATGAAATACTATGCATATTGCTATAGTGTGATATTCAGTGCAAAGGGAACTCTAGAGTGCTGCCCAAAGACAGCACCTCTTTACTGAAATGATTTACTATATGCACACTCTGAGCCACAGATGCATAGTTTAAGTAACAAATCTGCCTTGTAAATGTGTTCTACTGCATCCACTACAGCTTGGACAATGCAAACTGAATTTGTTTCTGTAGACAGAAATGTTTATTAAAGTGCAGCATGTTACACAAATGGGCAAGAGACACAGACTGTATTTTATTGAACACAGAACATTTTCTGATGTGAATTTTATCTTGAATTTGCAAATTAAAAAAACGGACATATAGTATTAATAACCATGGAAAGCTATTTTATCATGTGTGGAGAGACATGGTACTACTGTGTGAACTGTGGTGTAGTTTAAAGGTATTTTGCCTTTTTGAAAATAAACAATATGAAGGTATTCCCTTTCTTCCCCCTCCCCCCCCAGTGAAAAATTCTAAAGCCAATTAAAGTATGAAATAGCAGTAGAGATGGGTATATCATTGGGGTTGTAGTATAAATTGACCCTCTGTCCCACGGAGAATGTGGAGCAGAATGCAAGAGGCCATGGTACTAGGGCAGAGAGAAGTGAGATCTGGGAAGAGTCTTGAGAGAAAGGATTCAGCTAGATGAATTTGTTCTAAGGAGGACTGAAAATTGCACTGAAGTTCATATCCAGGAAAATAAATTTTGTCCTGAAATTTCACTTTTTAATGCAAAGTTGGAGGTTTTGGTTTTTTTCCTCAAAGCAGGGGAATTGCCCTTCATACAATTTATCTAAAGAATAAATATTGTACTTTATATGAAAGTTACCTCTGCATAATTCCAGGACATAAAATTTCCTCATATGATTCAAGCCTGGCAAACAGGTTGATTTAACAGGGGAGTTAAATCAAGCTTTATTCCATAAATTTGTACAAGTATGATTTCTGTTCAGTCAAGTGAGAAAGTATGGCAAGATATTTAAGGCCACCATGACTTGTAGCAATCAGTCTACATAAAACAAAAGAGAAATCTCTTGCCTAATCAAAGGTACATGTGCAATCACAGCGTAAAGACACCCAAATATGAAAACAACAATCTCTCTCTTAAATTAGGTAGAGAACTCCTCTGTCTCCAGTGTGTTTTTGCTGTGTGTAGTAACCCTACCTTGACTTTGTCACATACATTCTGAAATGCTTGGTATGGCTTATGCTCTTCTGTTTGAGTGTGTGATTTCTCTTTTTATCTCTGCATCAACAATTATGTGGAGATCTGAGAAATTTCTGGCTCATGATCAAAAATTACTGAGGGAAGCAGGAGGAGTAAGAAGGCAATGACAATTCTGGCAAGGACCAATGCAGCAGCTTTCCTTTTTTCAACCTGATGGAGGAAGGGCTGCACTGTAATGCAGCACCCATCCAAATTGCAGCTGCACTCCTGCCCAACAAAGCTTTGCAATGGGCAGTGGGGAAGACAAAACTGTCCCTGTCCAGTCAGGCTCTTTAAAATAAAGCACTTTAAGTTGTTTTCTAAGGAAATCTATCTCAAATAAATGAACTTGAATACATATCTATCTTGATGCTGCTTGAAGATGCTGTTACTTCCATTGGGAGAAACCCAATGGCTCCCATTGGCTAATTTCCTGTTTTATTAATTCAGAAGGAAGAGGAATGGAGAAGGAAGAGAAAAAGTGTGTCTGCATTAGGATACAGCACAGACCAAAAGTAATGCATAGATTGAGTGAAATAGGTGAGGCTGAAGGTCCACTACCAACCCTGTTTTGTGGGTAGAGCTGTTTACTTCAAAATCTCTTGTCTGGTCTCATAACAAGAACCTTTTCTAATCCATGCAGTTTTTCTCTAGAATTTGGGGAGATTATTTTTTTTAATGACTAGCATAATATTGTGTCTTGATTAGTTCATGAAGATTTGTTAAAAATCTTCCTGATTTTACATAATGTTACTGATTGTAAACATCTTGTCCTGTATATTTGAATTAATTGTCCTCATGTACAACTGGTAGTGACTTATTTTTATTTATGTGTCTACACTCTCAAGGATCCTTTTAGTTGAGCTCTTATTTGCAGAGCAATCCTAGAGGAATTCCCTCCCACTTCCACTTAGCAACAGGTGTATATATATATGTATGTCTGGCATTAGAGCAAGTAAAATTTATCTTTTGAAACTCCATCTGCTTATGTGGGAACAAGCTAGAGCATGTAAACATCTCTGTGAAGATGAATTTCTTTCAAAATGCAGTTTAGAATTTTTCTTAACAGTCTGAAATATTGCTGTGATCTATTTTGTCATATTTACATATGTTGTAGCAGACAAATTTATTGCCCAGTGTTTGAAAAACTGCAAAAGTATCAGTTTTACCAGTGTGCATCTATGGTTACTTTTACATCAAATAATGGTTTAGAAAAGGAGTGCACTTTTATAAAAAACCCATTACTTTTTTTTTTCTTATCATTGACTAGTATCAGAACACACATAATGGATTCTTCTAGTGTAAAACTAATCACAAATACTTGTTCAAAATCTTTGTTGAGGCAAGTAATCATATGGAGATGTTAAGACAAGTAATCATATGGAGAAGATTGTTTCTACATTTGTGTTTCCAACCTAATTTAAGAGATGTCCAACTTAAGAATGGCAAAGATTTTCTGAAAGACAGGGATTTGGTGTTTGTAGCAGATGGAGAGGACAGAGAAATTTCAATAGAAAAATGAGAGTCTAGATCTCCAAAGACATTGAATATAAACTTTTCATGATTATATATATTTAACGAGTATGTTTACTTTTGTAAGAGATTTTTTTAATCAAGAAATTGGGACACAAGTTCAGATTGCCTGAAAATCAATGTAATTTACAGAATTTTCTTGAGCTTAATTTCTAGACACCCCTTTAGCAACACTGAAAGTAGGTCTTAAGGAAATTTCCTGGTGTTCAGCTACTGACAAGACACAGAGATAAATTTTCCAAAATATTTTATTCTAAATAAATTATGTCGCCTACCCAGTTTATTAAGACTTCCATAAAATTCTAGACAGTTATTTATTGTTTGTAGCTAATGTTTTTGAATTGCACGTATAAATTGCCTCTAGAAATAAAGTGTGAGTACATTATATATGCATATATTTTTATATATATAGTACACTGATGTTGCAGACAAGGAATGTCAGATTCTGCAGCTTATGATTATGATTCAAGACAAAGTCTGAAAGGAGAGCAGAAGAAAACCTTTTTCATCTTTTATAAATTAGTGCCTTTTCTCTGAAAGACCAAGATGATGTTTGAGGACAATTTGAAATAGAAAATATTCTATTATATTTCCAATGTGCGTGCTTGCTGTCAAGAAACAAACTGCTGGAACTCACAAAGAAAACTGTCTGGTTAGTTTCCCCATGTTGTCAAGTTAATTTCTGCTTTGTTCAATGATTGCATTTAGTGTATAAATTATAGTCTACTTTATTAATATCTGATCCTTGTTCCTCACATATTATAAATCCACCACGCTATCACCAACGACTGTTAGCTGTTAGAGGTATATTACTGAATATCTGGCTTTTTCCAGGTGCATACAAATATCTCACAGCCTTTTACAGACTTCATGGTATTTGTTCACACTAGTGGTAAGTACAGTATTGAATATTCTAGCTTTAAAAATTTTCATGACACCTTTTGAAATGGTAAAGTCTGTCTTCCCAAACCTTTAAATCACACTTTATGCACTTATGTTCAGATTGTATCTATTACACTCATACACTCAGAAATTTGGATACTTTTAACACTACAGTGTCAAAACCTGCCATTTCCACAATGTCAAATAAGATGGGAGGTGGAAGCTAGGCTAAGATAAATATCAAAAAATCCTTTAAATAGATTAGAAGCTGGAAGTATGAGAATTATACTAATATATTGCGTACAGAGGTAGAGAGACTTGAGGCCAGACTTCCATTTGTATTTTAAAAATTTAAATGCCCCTTATCTCCTATTCTATCTTCCTTCTGTTCAAAACTGTGTTCAATCCCCTTATTTAGATGGCATCTAACACTACAGATGACCAAGACTCATACGTATGTCACAGTTTTTGCCAATAAAATTTCTTTATGCTTAACAGGACCAAAGAAACATCTGTCTCATCCTTGACAGTACCATGCCCTGTCCCTGTCAGGATCTACACCCTCCCTGTTCCCTGTCTACCTTTCCTGAAAGCCTAATCAGCACTCAGCCTAGAGATAACCTTTACTGATCACCTGAGCATTTGCCAGCACCAGGTCCATGCCCTGGATGAGGAGTTAAAGGTCATCCAAATCCCCCAACACCACCAGGGCAGCCAGATTCCAGTGCCCTGTTGAAGTTGCTTTACTTTGCACAAAAAAAAATCTAAATTTCTTCTGGATAAGGAAGGAAATGGAAAGTTGATTCATGGAGGCAGCAGTAGAATGGAGAGAGCATTGTGTTTCACATACTGAATTTACCTTTTATATCTAAATTGCCCTCATGTCCTAAAATAGAAATTGGAAGATCTAGGTTTTATGCCAGTTTGGCAGAATATTTATGGATATGGAGGGAGGTATTTACGTGAGATGAAAATGTAGTGCAGTAACTGGAATTCCAAGCTTCAATCCTGAGTGGCTTTTTTTAACCTATGGACCTTACAATGATAATGGGCAATATGAAGCAATAAGATAAAGTGCATTTATTTCTAAGCAAATTCTTGCCAAATCTTTTTAAAAATTATGATTGTGCCAAAAAACAACCATCAGGAAAAGAATTATATCATTTAACTGAACATTCACAGAGTCCTAGAAATACTTTTGGTGAGTTTATTAAATAAATTTAAGAAGTGGAAAAGAATACCAAAGTACAGCCCCAAAAATAAGGAAGAGACAAAGTCTAAAGGGAAGATAGATTATCTTCTTTAAACTGGTAAGTACTGACAGAAGGATGACAATCTTCATGACATTTAAAAATATTTGAGTTAGCTGTGATAAAGACTGTGAAGAACTTGAAAAGCAGTAGAAGATGTAGAAGGTATAATTTGAAAAATTCACATAGTATTTGGACTTTCTTTTTCAAAATTGTATTTTTTTTTAAACAGAACCTTGTATTATGTCCATCAAAAATCCATTTGTTCATAGATGTATCTTCCAGTACCTCTTTGTTGTCATCAATGTAATTACTCTAGGAGTTCATGTGGCATGCTGGAGAAATCTTATTTAAGAATCACTAGAAAGAACAGGCATGTAAGCAGATTTAAAATTGTCTACAACTAACATAAAGGATGCATTTATCATCAATGAACTCTAGTTTTAGGTGTTCTCCCTACATTAACTGGAAAAATGTAACTCTTTATTGGGCTTCCAAATAAATGTACAAAAAGTTGTCTTAGAGATAGGAAGGATTATGTGTTAAGAGCTACCATATGGCTGACATAACAGTATGTGCTTAATTTAGGACATATATAGGCAGTTAACCATTTGGATATGGAAATATTCATGTTTATTAAAAGGAAAGAACATTACACCTGCGATTTTTAAAGTTCTGTTTATAATGGCTGTTGTCCCAGGAACTCAAAGACATTTTTCTGAAGCAAATGACTCTGATTTCCTATTTCTGAATCAGAATGACTCATATTTCATTACTATTTGAAGATGAAGGTCCCCTGTCAGTAATGTGTGAGGAACATACTGTCAATAGCTTCCCTCGTGTATGGGCAGCCCGAAATAAACTACGGGCTCCTGAGTGCCTACACTTGTGACAACCAGACAACAAATCCCAGAATACTCACAGAACTGCATCAGTGGTTCTGCATAGGGTTCCCAATTTAATCAGCAAGTCAAGGGCCTGCGTTATCTGCAGGCTCAGGAGTCCAGCTCACCATGAGGTCAAGCTGAATGGCTGGAAGTCACACAGGAAGGTGAGGAAGAGTAGAGACTCCAGGGGATACCCACCAGACCACCACACCAAGCAAGGAGCTTCTTTCATCCATACAGCAACTGGATTTAAGCCATTTCTCTTTCACTGTGAGAAGGGTCTGAGGATCTTTGTTGTGGATCTATTGTGTTGTGTGTCTGAAATACAGATGATAATTCCCCTGATCAATAACTAGTGATGCAGACTACAGACTTTAGCTAAGAAAGGAGGAACTATGCTAGTATAATTCTGTTTATGTGTATTTATATATGTTTCTTGCAAGCTCAGGACCATGGGCAGAATTTTGAGACATCTTCTGTGAACTCTAAAACTAACCTGCTGCAAGCACTTTCTGGTACAGCACAACAGAATATAATTTTGTGATTGACAGGAGGTAGTTCTGACTCCCTGACCCTTATTGAAAAGATTGAAAAAGACTGAATGGGCTTTAGTGGACAAATGTCAGTGCCATGTACTGTTTCATCTCCCTTCAGAGGTGAGAAGTAGTGTAACCTTCCATTTTTTAAAGTGTAATGCATTTTGGAGAGTGACATGAAGACTGCCTGACAGCATGAGCTCAAAAGGATTCATTGATCCCTTTTACTTCTGTTTTAACTAGATGTAACTTTAATATCTTAATGTTCTCTGAATATTTTGCAGATTTCAAGCATTAACAGAAGGAGTTCAAAAGGGCCCTGAAATGAGACACCGAATCCAGCACACCAGTCTTGGTTGCCAATCCCAAGGTTCCAAAGCCAGTCAAGGTTCAGATTTACCTTAGGAGATTTCTAGTTCAAATTTCAGGAAAATAAATACCTGCATATACTTACAGGAGAATAGTTCCACAGGATACTGTCCATGGAGAATATTGCAGCAAAGGCAACATAAATAATTTTCTCCTTCATAATTTTTCTTTCAGAATGATTCATATAGAAATTGTGAGAAAAAATGTGTATACTAGTCTTAAACTGAATTCTGCATTCCTAGCACTGTGATTAAAATACCTTTTTCATTTGACAGTTATGAGTGTCAGGACCAGTAAACTCAAACATATTTCATGCAATGCAATTGATAAAGAATGATGAGTAATAATCTATGTCTTGGTGGGGCAGTACCCCCAAACTGACTGTGGAAGGTTAATTTGCTGTGTCTCTGGTGATAAAGAAACCACATGGCACTTATCTTACCTAAACAATGAAGTTTTCATCTCTGCTGTGAAGAGGTCAAAGAAAATGGCAAGAAATCAAATGTGCAGTGGATAATAATCAGAATTAGTAGAGGAACTGGAAATAAAAATTATAGGTTACTTGCCACTGTTAATTGTAGGTTTTGAACCATTTGTTATAATTCCAGATATCTATGTAAGAAGAACCACTAATTAACCTCAGTCAGTACCAAACCAAACATGTGTATTACATACTGTTTGTTGATAATAGGCCAGGCTAGGCTAAGAAAGGAACATGTTCCAGTAGAATGTCACTGAAAAGAAAGAAGGAAGGGGTGGGTACATAAAGCATGGCATTTTTATAGAGATGGTCTGAACTGTTGCCCTCTTTTGCAAAAGTGAATACATTTTTGATATTTGGCTTGTTGTCCAGTTACAGTATTGATCAACGCACACTTTCTGGCTCGCTAGATAATCATCATTATGTTTAAATCTGTTTATTTCAGCCTTGTAAAACTGTCACTCCTCTAGCCAAAGAATTTTTTTTTTCAGTTCTGAGACAAGAAACAGTGTGGGAACTCTGTGCTTGTGCTGAAAGTATCTGCTCCCAGGCTGATGGGTGAAGGGCCTTTGGCAGCCCCAGTGAGATGCTGTGAAATTGCATCCAGTTCTTCTCATGTTTTGCCATTGCCTGTAGGTAGGGATGATCTTTACAAGGCAGCAGATTTCACTGCAGTGGTAGGAAAACAAGATATGTATGCATGAAGTAGCCCCTGACTGCAGTGAAAGTAGGGGACAAGGTTTTCCATTGTGTGGACTCTCATTTTTTGAACTGCAGAGAATCACATATTTCTTTTGACTCAATGGTTTTATTTGACATTTCTGAGCAATCAAAAAATTATTAAAGCATGAGCAGACCTAGATTTATGAAAGCCTTACACATGTTATGAAAACTTAAAAATTAGATTATGTTAGTATTTAATTGCCTTGTATCTACTTATTAAATCTTAAGACTTCATATTATTATTTTAAATTTTGCTAATATTATGTTAAAATTAAATATTATTAGGTAAAGCTTTAACTGGTATGAACAAAATATTTTATATTAAAATTATTTTATAGTAAAACTCGGTTATTTAACTTCATTTTAGTTTAAACATCTTCAGAAATTCTTATCTTTCTTGTGGTGTGTTTAGGAAAAGACTGAAAATAATATAATTTATCTGTTTCTAACAAAAAAGCTTTCAAAGACATTCTGGTTTTTTATTCATGTTTTAATGCCTCATTGTCCACTGTTTATCACAGGAACTTTGAGATTTCTGAGAACTTCTTTGTACGTGACCTTTTTTATTTTGTGTCTATTTAAATGCAGATAAACTTTCCAGGATGTTTTACAGTTTCCTGTAGGTACTTCCAAGAGACAGACCAGTCCTCCCATTCACTATAAATGAATGAGAAAGACTCAGACATATACAATTAAAATAGCTAAATAAATATGACTAAAAAATAAAATCATAGACATAGATCACCAGCTGAAGTATCAGGGTGCATTAGGGCAGCACTCATCAAAACAAGTATAATTTTGGGGCTATTTTAATTTTAGGGTTAATTCTGAGCTCATTTATTTTAGATATGTGCTTACTTGAATTAATTTTATAGGCCTAAAATTATGTACTTAGAGAATCCCATTCAGAGGTGTATCAAGGCAAGCATCAGCAATAGTATAAGGAAGAAAATGAATTCCTGGCTAGTCAGCCAGCAACATGCACCCCGTTTGTCTTCTGTATCTGCAAATTAACCCTGAACCATTTGAAGTTATCTGTTCCTGCTGCAAATTACCTGGCTCATTGGAGTTCCTGATTTAGTGCCAGTGAAAGTTCTGGCTGTGGGTGTGTACAATTTCATAGCAGGCACCTCCTCAGGAGATAAAAGATGATGAATGAGATCCCTTTCTAGGATCTGGTGAATGGGTTGGCTGCCAGACTATGTCTTGTTTTGCTCAGAACTAGATCAGTGGAATTCAAGGGAAACTGAGCGGGACTCCTGTATCCAGCACACACCAGTGTGGCTGTTGCACAGTGCTTTATTCTGTAGAAAACTTACTTTTTTAAGTTTGCTGACTTTCACTTCTAGGACCATTTCTAGTCTGTCTTTCATTTTGTATTCAACCTGACACATACAGACAACCCCAGACTGCTGTGGCAGTACCTTTTGCCTTTTTGTCCCAAAGTGCTGTTAGCCTCACAGCCTCATGCTGGAGGATTCAGGAGGCATTATCTCATCTGTAAAGTTGGGATGTGTAGGAAATGATTGCCACTGAAATGTGCATTTTCCTTTTCCAGCCATTGCTTCAGAGTTTTTAGTTGATAACCTTATGCTAGGGAACACATAAATCTTAATAGATAACTCTAGTAGAAAATGGTGATACAGGTGGCCAGTAAACATTTGCTGGTAATGCACATGCAGAAAGGTAAACAGCCAATTGATGAGTGCAGTATCTGTGCCTGATAAAAGCACAGGCTCATACTGCAATGCAACAGTCCTGATGAAATCATATTTTACTGTGTAAAAAATACTCAGAGGAACATCTTCTGTAATGGAGAGAATGAACAGATGAACGTGAACTGGGGCAATCCATACCAGTTGTTCTATTGGCCAGTTACTTGGAGTTTCTCTTTCCCTTTCCCTTTCCCTTTCCCTTTCCCTTTCCCTTTCCCTTTCCCTTTCCCTTTCCCTTGGTTTATTACACAACAATACTTTTCACTGAATACACTCATGACCCAGGAATAACTCCTTGTCCTTGTTTAATAAGTGTCTTTGAAGAAGTAATTTTTTCTTAGTTGACTCTAAAGACTGTGAATACAATAAACTCAAAGAAATTGCCCCATAAAAAAGGAAATAAGTACATATGTGCTTTCCAATACTAATAAGAAACATTGCTGTGGCAAAATAGAGCAATTTAGGCACGTACCAATATCAAATATCAAGATTCTCTATTAGTTTTTGTTAACAGATAGTCAATATCAAGTGAGATGGCACAGCTGTATTTTCTTATAGATTTTTTTATAGATCAAACAATTAATTGTTATTTAACAAGGCATGTATAATTTGTAAATATCGCTGAATAATATAGGGCATAAATTATATAAATTTAATTTTTTTAACATCCCTGTGCACTAATTATAAGAACTTTCATTTTTTTTTTTTCTGTTGTTGTTGTCCTAAAATTGATCCTACTGGTTTTATTTTTTTGTCCTCTATCCTACACTGAAAGAAAAGTTACTCCTTGATGCAAGGGAGCTGCCATTTTACAGAAAAAAATCTGTGAGCCCTCTTAACACATTATCCCCCAAAAGATGTTAGAATGCATGAAAAATGAATCCAGTTAGGAATGGAAGTTGATTTTATGAATGTAGTGCTACCAAGGAAAAGAATAAGGAGAGAATTTTTTATGATCTACCATAAATCCCCCTTTCCTCATTCCTCATGTGCTGCACAGGGTGGGAGGAGGTAGAAGGTAGAGGAGTTGAGAGTGAAGGAGAAAAAGTAAGACTGGTAAGGAGGGATGGGGAAGGGCACTGTTTTAATGTTTATGTCTGTTTCTTACCACTCAAATCTATTTTTGCTTACAAAAAATAAATTAATTTTCCCCAAGCTGAGTATTTTTTTCCCCATGATGGCAACAGGTAAGTGACCTCTCTGTCTTTACATTGACCAACAAGCTTTCTCATCATATTTTCCCATCCTGTCCTGTTGAGGAGGGTAAGAGAACACCTGTGTGGCATTTTGACCCTTATCAATACTACCCCAAAACAGTTTTTATGTGATGGAGAAGATCATTCATTAGGAAGACAGACAGAGGAGAAATAACATCATTTTGACTTATAAAATTTATTGCATAGCAGTATTCTGAATGGTTGTTAGAAGGACAACTTATGTGGACAGCAATGAAGGCGTTTCTATTCTGAAAAGTAAAGTTATATGAACTTGGTAAAATTTAGAATTACATAGACAGAAAAGGCTGTGTCATTGATGTATTAAATGAGGAGAGACTCAAAGTGACAAGTTAGAATGATAAAACTCAAATAGGACTCCAGATTTGATGATGCTGTCCACAGTGATACAGAAGGGGGCTGAGGGTTTCAGAACAAAAGGCCAAGACGTAATTTTTAGTCTCACTAAATTTTATCTGATGACTATCCATGATGGGTTTCAGAGGAACAAGGAGAGGATTTGGGCAGGGGAGGTAGTGATATAAATTTCTCTTGTACAAATGAACTCTGAGGTTGAAAATATACTTGTGCAAATGTTTATTCTTACAAAACTTTTCAGGATCATATTTTAAATGCGTTATATCATCTTTGAGTTGAAGATATAAGTTAAAATTCAAAAGACTAACTCCTTATATTTGTCTCTCGGCATCTCAATATTGATATTAACAAAGTTTGCTTTCAAAGTTATAGGCTTCTGTTATTAAGTCAGATATCAGACTTTACATTGTTTTTTTCTGTCACTTTAATTTCTGATAACTTTAACAAAGAATTGGATCCATCTTTCCAGGAGAGTCACTTTATTATTGCTATCTACATTACAAATGAATTAATTAGCATTCTCATCACAGAACCCAAGTTCATTATCTGATAAGAATAAAATTTCTTCAGATATGTCCTGAGGCATTTAATTTGTCTTATTTATACTCTCAGTAGGCAACTTTCTTTTACTTGGTAGAGATGGGTATAAGTAAATCATGATTCTGCTCATTACTTTCCCCTGATTGAGATTTTATTTCTGTCCTTTGTTACATGGAATCCTTATTTGTTTTCTTTCTCCATTTGTTTAATTGGTGACTCCTGAGATACAATATACTTCCCATTCTTGAGTATGAAAAACAGGTTCTGTTTTTTTTTAGCATTGTTTATATTAAGCAATATATTAAATTGAGAAGCTTATCTGGGTTATAATTAAACAAAAAATTAACTCATTTAAATATCTATTTGCTGGGACGTGTTTAGCACTGAAGTCATGATGCCCATACTACTAAATATGTACAGACAGATTAATTGGAGGGGGACAGTTTTTGCATTTAGTCTTAGCTTTTCCTCTAATGAAAGATGTGCTTTTTCATCTGTTAATATAAAAAATTTTATCCTGTCTCTATTTAGTTTAGTACCACTCCATTCAGGTACATGCTGCAGCTTTTGCCAGACCTTCACTAATATCCATATATATGCTTCCAAAAGGAAAACAGATTCTACTTAGAGTATGGAGACTTTAGGTTATTAAAATTCCTCAATAAACATCTCTACTTTCTGAATCACTCTACAGTTTTTTCTTAGTAGCCTATCCAGTCTTTTCTTCAGAGCTAGTAAAAAAATTTTGGATTATTGTAGTCAGAGGTAGAAGTGCCCTAAAAGAACCCTTCACCATCACACAGCCAGGCCAATAAAATATAAAAAAGCATCAAGTTGTTAAAGAAGTGAGCTCAATACAATTATTCTCCATCTTATTTCCCCATTTTACTTAGAGAGACCCATTCTTTATTCAGTTATTCCAATGAAAGTGTTCAGTGCAATTGTAAGACACCTGAGAGTACATGAAAGAACCTCAAGGGTCCTGACACAGCAAGCAGATATGCTACAGGAGGCCTGGGATGATTTCTAAAGGCAGCTGGAGGCCAGGTAGGCCTCCAAAAACATCCCCTGGTGCTGCATTGCCTATTTTAAGGGAAGGGAGTTGAACCCAGGGTATGATATAGCTTTGTCTTCCAAGATCTGGGCTCAAAAAGTGGAAACTCCAGGCACTCTCCTAATGATACTCCAAATACAAATCTGTTCAGTTTATGGGACTAAACTAAAAGTGACACAAATGAAAATCTAATGTCTATAGTAGGGACATCAAATCCTTGGTACCAGTTCTCCAGTTCTGCAAACCCATCCTTTCCATTTTTTAGGGCTTTCTTTCCATTTGGTGTAGCCATGGCATCTCAGCTATTGTTATAGTAGGTGAATATCCCGTGAAGAAAAATCATCTAGACCCTAGTTATACTGTCTTTGATGAAAAAAAAAGTTATTTATTGGTTGACAGTATCATTGTATCTTTTGTTCACTTACAGTGTCCCGGTTTTCTATTGCTATCTTTAGTGATACTATTGTTCAGTGTATATAAAAACACAACAAAGGGTTGCATCCAGAAGGTGTCAGAAGGATGGAGCCAGATTTTCTCAGTGGTGCTCAGCAATAGGACAAGAGGCAATGGGCAGAAACTGGAACACAGGAAGCTCCACCTGAACTTGAGGAAGCTGACTGTGCAGCTGACTGCGGAGTCTCCCTCACTGGAAATGTTCAAGAACCATCTAAACACAGCCCTGTGCCATGTGCTCTGGGATGGCCCTGCTTGAGCAGGGAGGTGGGACCAGATGACCCCACTGTGGTCTCTTCCAACTTGGACCAATTCTGTGATTCTGTGAATAACAAATTCTTAAAGGCCTTTCTGGAAGTTTCCTCCTAAATTGTCTTATACTGACAAGATATAGGCAGTTTGATTTAATGGCAAGTACACAGCTTGCAGCAGTATAGCTAAATCCTTTTAAAATTGATTGCTAAAAAAAAAAATAAATCAAAGTTTTGGCAGTTTTTGTACTGCCTACCTTGTCTATTGTTTACTTTGCCTGTTGCATTTGAGCCATAAGTAACCTTTTTAATTTGAGGTGAATTTAATGCATAAAGAATTTCATGATTTATTAGTTAACCTCTGCTTAGTGGGATTTACTGTGACCTGGAATGCAGTCACACAGAAAGAGTATTCCTGAATAATGTATTTACATTTGTAACAGCACAAAGTGGAATGTTGCCAAACTGAAACAGGTACCCAGACCTTAGTGGTGATGAAATTCTGAAACACAGTTTTTTAGGAAAAATGGGTGCAATGAGCAGAATTGATAAGCTTAAACCTAGAACAATAGCTAATGAAATGGTGAAAAAGCGAAAGGAAAAAGGCCATTGAGTCATTCAGTCAATGAATATTTAACACAGAAATGACCATTTACCTAAAGAGATGAAATTTTCAGTCCAGCAGCTTCTTCATTGCACTTACAAGTCAATATTCCCGTTTCATAGTCACACCTGGGGTTCCAAAGAGCTTTGTGGCCCAGTAGTCATGCTGCTGACACAGTATGCTGGCCAGCCAGTTCTCCTCCCCTCAGACAGAGGGATTGCTCCCACACCAACTTCTGCAAGAAGGCTCACATGTCAGAAACACGGCAATGAGGGGGACAGAGAGGCTTCCAAGGCTTCAGCTTGAACTGGGCTCTGCATATGACCAGAATGCATACAGGCATTGGGATGGCAACTGGGAAGTGTTTAGAAATCCCAGAGCACTAACATAATTAAGGGTTTGTTTGGAGTATTATTGGAGCCCCCAGAGACAGCATGTTTTGCAGTGATTATCTCTCTTTGTACAGGTAAGGTAATTTTTTCAATTCAAGTGCAAGCCATTTCAGAGAGGTCAGACCAACTCCCTTTACCCAAAAGAAGAGGCTTAAGTTTCCAGATCAGCTGGCTATTTCTTTCAAACAGAAATGGAGATCTTGAGTGTGAGGATTTCCTGTTAAGCTGCTAGAAAATCACCCTAATTATGATTGCATCTGGACTAGAGCTGAGTAGTCTTAGAGTATCTTTAAGGAAGGCTTCATGATCTTCAGCTTTCTCCAGCTTTTGATGCTCAATGCAACATAGCTCCACGCTTTTCCTGTATTTCCTTCAAGAGCTTCTTGACATTCATCAGGTCATTTAACATTGTCATCTGAAGTGGTTCTCAGGCTGTGTTTGGTATGAGTGTTTTATTTACATAATGGACTGAATTTGTAGAGCAGATAGAATTGCACTCCAAGTGAAAAAGAGGGGGAAAATTAAAAGCAACCCATAAGTTCACCTCTTTAGTATTGAAAGGATGTATCATTTCTATAGGCATGCTACAATTTGAGTAGTTCAGTAACTGAAAATAGATCACAGAAGGGGAAATATTTCTTTTTGCTTGTATTATAACAGCTTCAAAAGAGCTAAACAGCTGCTGTAAGCACAGTGCTTACCTATTTAAATCTCCATTAAGCAGCAGCATTGTTTTTCTTTTGCAACACCTAAATGATGATGAAAAAAGTTCTCTAGGTAATTATGAATATCCTGCAGCATTCTCTGTATCATGTTAAATTTGGAGGTTGGTATATTAATGCTGGTGTTTGTATAACAAAGAAATGGGTGCTCTTACAACCTCATTCAGACATGCTTTTGTTCTGTAAAGGTTTTCCTGTCCCACATTAAACAGACAAAAAGCAATATCTTTGCTGACAAGGAATTAAACTAAATCTGTTAGTTCTTTCCCTTGTCACACTATATTGTTGGTTTGAGCAATAATCTACTGACCTCAATTATTCCTGAGTGATGACCTTCTCATTACTGCCATGTCTACAGCTGTGAGATGGACAGAAATTTTGGCTGTGGATCACTTAATACATATTCAGCAAATCACACATGTTTCAGCACACATCCCATGTGTTTTAGTGACACTGCTGTTAAAGTAGATAATAACACAGCACCTAAAGTGCTCTTGCTTTGAGAGCCTGGGAGACAGTTTTAATAGGCAGCAATTTATTGGGCTTATTCTTCAATATACTCTCTTGTGCTCTTCTTTAAAATTACCACTTTCTATGATGCATAAGCATCTTTGTCTGCTCATCCCTCCTAATAAAGAATCACTGCTGAATTTCAGATGTCGTCTTCCTTTTTTTTTTTCCGTTTCTGTAGGCCTCTTCCTAATCCGTTCTCTCATCTTGATGAAGAGTCAAATCTGCATTCTATTTAAACCATAATAGGTTAGGAATTCAGCATGATTAATTATTAAAAAGATTTGGTCATAGAAAATTAACTTGCTGGGTTTATTTGTCATTTGCACAGGTTCTTCCTTCTCTCTTGGCTATGTGACAGATGGAACACTAATAATGAAAATGTTCTATAAACAGCTCCTAAAATGCAAGGTATTCTTGTTTAAAAGATCAGACACTTAAGATATGAACATAATATGAAACAGAACAATTTCAAACTTCAGTGTAGCAGATCATTTCCTAGCGGAAAATATATATGAGCAGCTTACCCATAGCCCCATGCTTTCAATATTTAAGTAGTTCATCTTGGCAAGGCAGGGCTTAAAGAATAAAAGAGAAGCAGAGCAAATGAAATACAATAAATTATATAATCACAACACATTTAATAAAAGAAGTAATTTAAAATTAGACAACTTATAGAAACTCCCAGTGTGAATTCAGGGCAAGAAGACCTCCATGGACTTTCACAAAAATTTAAAAGGGCAGCAGTTATGCAGCTCTTCTAACTCTGTCTTTCTGACATGAATGGCAACCTGCCTTGTGGCCATCATTCATAAGAAAGCAAAAAGATATTTTTTAAGACTTCCATTCTTATAGCAAATATTGACCAAGTAGTAGATTCAAAGTTTCGGAAGAAATGCACAAGGTGGCAACGCAAATTCCTTGTCAGAATATTTTTGGAACATGCTAACCAACTGTACATGACCAAGAAGTGAGAGCACTGAATATCTTTTATTGTCTTTGTTGGAAAATCTGACTCAGGTCAGTAATCTGAAAATGAAAAAAAAAAAAAAAAAAGAAAAAAAAAAAGAAAAAAAAAGAAAAAAAAAAAAAAGACCCAAACAAAAAAGTCCAAATAGGTGTGCTTTCAAAATATTCTAATTTTCAGGCAAAAATTAGATTTATAACTTTAACCAAACTCAGAAATGTTGTAAAGGAACTTGTAGTTTTATTGTAAACATGTTTTTTTAGGACAATTGGAAATCAGTGGTACTGATGTGGTGCTATGCAAAATATGTATTAGTAATAAAATACTACCTATTGCTGAAAAAAGCAGAAACCTGAGACTGTGTGAGGCCATATCACATTCTACTTCTCTAATCTACAGTGCAAGAGACCACTGTGAAACCTTAACAAGCCCTGGCTTAATAATAGTGCTTACAACAGATCCATACAATACTCTGTAATAAAAAATTCCTCCGTAAGGAATCGGACAGGAGAAAGGCTGATGTTACAGCAGTGTGGCTACGTGCAGCTAATGGTTCAGAGCAAACCTTCTGGGAAGCTTGTTCTAATATCAAAGTCTTAATAGAGCATGACCTTGAGTGGAGAGGCAGGCAATTTGTGAGAAACTTTGGGTGTGGATGCTTGCTCAGCAATACTTTGAAAAGATCCACATGTGCAGGTCATACTGTTTGAAATCTGCAGAGGAATAGGGAGCCTCTATTCAGGCAGAAATATCCTTATGTTTCAACCTAAATAATAGAAATACTGTATAATGTGCTGCTATTTTTTACCATTTAGAATTTTTCAGGTTCTTGTTTAAAACCTACAATTCGTATAAATCCTACTGTTTCATAAGGAAGCCATAATTTTGTGCTCGTGTTTGTATTGTCTTCTGTAATGGATAAATATTGTTCTCCAGTGGAATGCTTACTAAATTTGTGTAAGATACCCAGGAGAAAAATTTACAAAAGCTAAGAAAGAGTCAGCAATTTGCTATGTATCTTTTAAAAATGCAATAAGGCTTGATCAGATATTGAGAAGAGATTTTAAACACTTGAGAAAGATCTTCCTGTTTTGTCATAACATTGTAGTTTTAGGTATCCTAAGACACAGTTGCAGTGCCCAGAGATAATAATGGATTTTTTTTCAAGATGTCCTTGCAGATCTTAACATTGGCAGCGTCCCTATTGCCCACAGAGAAACCAACCAAACAAACCCCCAGGTTTTAGGGTTCATAATGATAGTGAAATTGTTATTGGACCATCTTGTCTTCACAGGCTTGAAAGGTACCTTTTGACACTTCACACATCACATAAATAGCCATAGTGTTACTAGAAGACTAGAAATACTGCCGAATGATGCACTTTACAAAGCTTAGTTTTCTTTGTAAGTCTTAAATAGTAACGCTTCCCGCATGCTGTTCTTGAAATATTGACCATCAGGCACAGATCCTAATTTTTTATCTAGTCAGAGTAGAGAAACCATGCCTGTAGCAAGTCATCTGTCACAGAGTTCCATTAACAGATCTCGAATATTGACTAGCAAAGAAATATTCACTTTCCTGAGATTAACAATCCATAGGATAATATGCAATGTATCTACAATAGCCGTTAATGGAAAACTGATGAAGATAAATCTAATTTGTAACAAAGTTACTGGTTTGCAAACACTTCATAAATAAAAGACAAGCCTAACTCAATGAACAGTTCCTAATGAGTATTTCAAACTTTATTGATGCCAAGAACTAAAGTAATACCCGCTATGAAGTGATAATATTGTTTCATCTGTATGGTTTAAAGTTGCAACAGTTTCCTTGGGAGCTTCTTTCCCTAAACTCTCCTCACTAAATCAGCATGTTCTACAAGTTTATATGACATACTCTCTGATTTCAGAACACAATCAAAACCGAAGTGCAGGTATCAGCTCTTCTACATTTACAGATCCATGTAAGTCTAAGAAACATAGGTGTACAATTTCTGTATATATCAAAATATTTGTATTTGTATTATTTGTCAAGATGAACTTTACTGATGGATAAGGAAGAACAGGAAAATATTATTAAAAAAAGTTTTTAAAGATATTAATAATGGGAGTTATTTTAACACTGTAATAGCGTATAAGCTTGTCCTACTGAAACCAGATATCTAACATCCTTCATCCTACTAGATGTTTATATAGTGATCACACACTGGGCCTTTATTGCACTATAACTTACATGCATTGTACATCACTTTTATTAACAGGAGTTTAGTAATTGTTGTACTTTGGTATAGCACAGATCACAATATCTGTCTTTCACCATTTCCTTAGTTTTAATCTAGCTTTACGTGCTTCAATTGTCCCCACTGTGTGATGGTTTATGAAAATGTGTTGCAGGATTCATCAAAAATAAGGTATGACTGTCTGTTTTCACCTTGTTGATTTTAATTAAATATCCCTATAATCTTTTTAGTATAACCTCTTAAGTCTTCTAATAACAATTCTTCTATCATAACTTCAATCTATGGAAATAGTTTTAAAACTCTTTGCTACTGACTAATAAATGTAAATTAACCCTTTGGCATGGTTTTGTGTGTCATCTTTTGTAAGAATATTGGAAACATCTGTGTTCTGACAGAGAATGAAATATTTTTTGAAGTTTTACATCTGTGTGTATATATGAGTGAGGGAAGAGAGAGAAACTAATTTAGGGATATAGCAGTAACAAAATATTTTAGGCTTCAATCCAATCTTACATCTATGTATTAATTTACAAACTGAATTATCCTACTTGCTATTCCTGTCTACAAAATTTTTCCCTCAACTGACACCTTAGTTTCCTAAGATGGAAAATATACCTACATATATGCATCTGATTGAAGAATCACAAAGAAACTGAAATTTCACTCTTTATTGAACCATTACATGAGCAAAGATTCCACTCCTGCTTTGTCACACTTTTGATACACATCATATTTCTGTTACTGAAGTATTGAAGGGCACAATGACATTGCAACCATCTCCCCTGTTGCTGGAGGGAGTCTGAAATGATGATATGAAGAAAATTAAAAAAATTAGTATTGAAATATTGCACTGTCAGTCTCTGGAGGTTTTTTTGCACTTCCTCCTCCATCTTCTTCAGGTATCTAAAACTTTTGTCAAGACAAGTCTCTACCTTACAGAACAGCTCATTGCTACTGAGATGCAATGTGAAGTCTCCTTTGAGACTGAATCAATTTTCTCCAATTAGTGCAGCTGATAAGTGTTAACCTACATAGTGGAAGGAATAGAAGCATACAAAAAATCCACTCCAAACCCCACCATTGTTCTATAGGAATGGTAGATTTTTCTCTAACAGAATACAAAAATGAAGTAGGAAAATTTAAATTTATCTTGTTTACGTTTTACTGCGAACCTTCTGAAGATGTATTAGCAAACATTATAAAGAAACCAATGTCAACAATTAGTTTGTGCTCTACAAGTTTTTTCTTTTTATATTCAAATATTTATAAACCTTTTTTCCTTGGCAACCATTTAAAGATGTCCTGACTAAACCAAGTTAATTTTAAATGTTAATTATTGTATTGAGCATATTGTGGTTAGCAAAACATATCCAATAGCAAGCCAGTAAACTAGAAGATCTTCCAGAAGGTAATTTCAGATGGAGTAAAAATAAAAAATGAAGAATAAAGTCTCCTTTTCAGATTGTCTTAAACACCTTTCTGGAGTCTAAATTGTGTATGCCAACAGTGCATAATCATCTATTTGATCTGGACCGTGCTATTGATGCAAGCAACATCTTAATAGCTTTCTCACTTTTGTTTACATTTGAAGCCACTATAAAGTATTTCCATCTCTCTTGTTTTACAAGACCTTTATCTGCCCTTTTTATGACTATAGCTTTCTGTAATAAGTATGGAACTGTCATCCTGAAAGGAAATCGCACCTAAAAGTGGGTTCTTTGTTAACTGCCTTGCAGAACTTGAAACATAACCATCATGTGCCTACTTACGTAAGGTTTAATTACCTTTTTCAGGGTTTTTGATTAAAAACAGACCTCTTTTGTTACACTACATTAATTTAATCAAATACAGTTTCAAATTCAAGCTGTAGCTGCATTCAGAGAAAAAAAAAAACTCAAAGAAAATGTTACAGAACCAGTAAATGTCATAAAGCTGCCTTCTGATCAGTTTCCTCATAAATATTATCCATTGCTACTAGATACACTGGATAGAAATTCTGTTTTCATCCAGGTGATCGCTATATTCAGAAAAAAATTCAGATCCAAACAAACTAATTTCTCCTGCATCTTCTTATCCTATTTTAACTATCCAATATTTTCCACACTAAGTAGTTACAAAGGATTCATGTCATTTCTTTTGTCAATCTGATGAGCTCCCCACTGAAAAATGAAGCTCAGTGCACTGTCCAGACTCTGATGAGGAAAGTCCTCTACTGTTGGAAACCTCCACACCACCACCACACCCTCCCCAGAACAGAGCTGCCCTCTATTACACTCTCCTTCTCCATCACCATTCACTCATTCACTCCAAGTTTGGCAGACACGAGAGCATATCATTGAAAATCATGACTCCATATCAAATAGTTATGTGCAGTTGTACTAATTCTCTCTTTAATGATCCACTCTCATCTTTCAAGTGGACTTAAACATACCACGTAAAATAAAGATACAATGCAGAATGTGTTTTCTTGGGTGTAGCAGTACTGGGGATAAAGTCTGTTTATCATGTATCTAGGCATCATATATGTACACATTAGATGTTCAGAGCCATTCAGTGAATGTCATCTCTAGCTTCAAGAGGAAGAACAGGGACAATAATGTGGAATCATTCTTTTCTAGCTGGGAAGAGAAGGATTCATGGACAGATAGAAAATTCTCTACTAAGATCCTATTGGGAAAATCATCTGGTAATAATGCATTGTAAGAAGAATGTATTATTTCCCAGAGCTTTCTGTCTGAGTTACGAGCAAAGGTCAAAAATGCTTGGTGAAGATATTACAGTATTTTTTTCCTAAAACCCAAACAAACAAACAAACAAAGCTGCAACAAGACAAGAGAAAGAAGTCAGAATTTAGTCACAGTTTTTTTTCCAACACTACATTAAACTTTTTATTGAAGCTGTCTAAAATTAATTATATAAATCCTTTATGCCCCTATGGTACTTTACTACATTATGTTATAGATCAGATACAGTTGCAAACATATGTCATAGTCTTTTACTATGAAAACCAGTAGAATGGATTTATGACCTACATATCACAGTTGTTATGCATTTTTTCATCTTCCTTTAGTTTCACAACAAAGAGTTCTTCACTGAAGGAATTACTTCAATTTGAGATGCTAGTATTTGAACGATTTATTCTGTGTGTCTTGGAAGCCAGAGAACATTCTTATGGTGATGACATAGAAAGAGTTCTTTGTTTTTTGTTAAGATATTGATAGTAGCATACTGGAGATGCAGAAGTTAATTGGATTTTGTTTTTTGTTTTTTTTTTTTTTTTTTTAAGAAATGCAATACACATAAATTTCAAATGTAAACCAGTGGTCAGGAAATCAGCATTATGATATTAATCAACTTCTGCATTAATTCATTAGTTGAGTGCATATGGGCACAGCTAACAATTTAGTTTTATTTGCAACCAAGAGGATGTGGTCAGTGTCTGGTACACCAAGACTCCCCAAGGTTTAATAACCTACAAATTGCTTACATCTTGATGACTTATCTTTTCTTCTTCTTCCTATGTGGCTAAAAATAGCTTTTCATTAAACATGAAACCTACTGTGTCAACATCTGTGAGGAGCAAAAAACACAGATTTCCCTCTGGAAAATTTTCTTCCAGGTCAATTTCCAAAGTTTGTTTGGATTTTTAGAACAAAGCAAAGCAGAAAATAATTCAATCACCTCTATGGGTAATATATAAGTATATTATCATAGTTACTGAGGAAGTGTTTAATTACTGCTTTCCTTTCTCCTCCTCCTTCTAAAACTATCAAACTCTATTTGTGAAATAAAAATTAAACACAGTTTTAAAAAAAAGTGTTTCTACAATGTGATTTGATGAAATAAGAGAGGAAACAGAAATATCTTCAAGAAGAGAAAAAGATTGTCTTAAACAGAGTAGAATTTTTTATGGAAAAATGTTGTCTGAAACAAGAATTATATGTTTGGGATTGGAATTTCATAATGTTTCAGAATCAAATTCCAAAGTTTTCAGACTTTTCCACCTTTATATTATGAAGACAATGGTGAACAAAACAAAAATAATACATAATTTTATTTTCTTTGTCTCAATAATTTGAAATTAAGAGTAAAACTCCTCTTGTTTCTCAAACTATAGTGAATCTAATCTCTACTTTGTGAAACCCAGAAGGAAGAACAAGATGTAGACCATCTGAAAGTAAATCTTTTCATCGGGTCGGCTCCACACCAACATGCTTTAGATAATTAATGATAGTGCTGGGGTTCTTTGCAAATTAGAAGTAACTCTTTGATATTATTAGCAGCTGGGTAAGGGCAATCATTGTTTGCACCCTCTGGAATGTAGCAGTAGTTTTTTTGCAGTCTTCTGCTCTGTGAATTCTCAAGATAACAAGTGTGTCACTTTGCTGACCTAAACCCATATAAAATGTGTGTAAAATGCCACAAACTTCTCATCACTCCAAGATTTCTACACAACCCCATTACTGTGCTGTCTGACTGTGATATAATCCTACATCTGTTTATTCTCATATTAAAAGCCATATTTAAAAGACAGCAACTTTTCTTCCTGGCACTGAGAAGAAGAAAATGGACAGAGGCCCCAGGAGCTGAAGAGACTTTCCCAGGTGTCAACAACTCCAGGATGGGTTCAGAAATTAAACTTTCAGCTGAAGAGCCACCAAAAAAAAATTCTTTCTTCAATTATTTATGCAAATTTATTTATTAATTTTACACCTGTGCACTTCCAGATGAATGGTGGATTGAATAAGAAAAATACAGAGCAGGAGAACAGCATAACCAGAAGAAGAGAGACAGGTTTTGAAGTGTCTTTTAAGCAGGAAGCAATGATGAAGATACCTTTTGAAAATAAGGCAGGAGGTAATAAAATCACCAGATGAAGGAAAAAAATATTAAATTCATGGGAATATCAGAAAAAAGGAGGACTATTGGCTAAAGGCAAAAAAAAGAGGATGAAGACCTTGAGAAAATTAAGTCAGTCAAGAAAGAGTAAAGAGGTTGAAGGATAAAAGGTCCTGAACCAAAATCAAATAAATAATTCGGAAAACATTTTTGTCCAGCGGGTTCTGTATCAGGAATAAACTAGAAAGTAGGCAGAAGAGAAATTTAGGCGGAAGAAAGAAGAGAAACCATAGAAGTTAATACATTAAATGTTAAAATTTAATTTTAACCCTAGAAGCTAAAATACATTAAATGATCGATAACTTAGGCCTAAACAGCAACAAATCTCAAAAAATAGTTATAATGACAGAACTTTTACATTTGTGAAGAAAAATAGTATTTAATTTAATAATACAATAATACATTCATTTTCTATTTGCATGTTGAATTGCAAACCAGAAATTAATTAAACTGTGTCTTTATAGCTTGTGTATGACAAAGGACTATTGACAAGGAAATAAACATTTTGTCCATTCAGAAATGTCAAGTTTTAAATCTTTCTAGGAGAAAATAGAGATATAAAAATATCTTAGTAAAGCTGAAGGTTGTAGGGACCTGCTAATATCAATTTGCTTGGAGAGCATTGAAAAAGGAGTGATTCTAAAAAGTCACAAGAGACATTAAGCTCAAGAGCAAAGGAAAAGTTTAGAGATTCTTAATATTTCTAACACCCATCCATAGTGAATATATTTGTAACATCAAAAAGCTTTTTTCAAACAATATCTCTTTTAATGTCATGTCAGGAAGTATTTTGTGCTGGGTTTTTTTGTTTGGTTGTTTGGGGTGTTTTTTTGTATGACAAGAATTTCTGTCATCATTTGTTCCTTTTGTTTTGTTTTTAAATCTTTTTCAAGATTTATTTTTAAGACATAAAACATTTCCTTGATGCTTGTGATGGTGCAGTGGTGCTGTTACCATGAATTTGTGAGGTGACAGAAGACACCACATAATGTTGTAAGCCTCATGTAAAAGACAAAGATTATTTTCACCCACAAGAAAACTCAATCACAATACTTCACATGAGGTAAAAGGAGGACAGTATTTCCACAAGTAGAGGAAAAAAACAGCCCAAAATGCCTAAAAGATCTAAATTGTTTGATTCACAGGAAAACAAACACTTCTCTGTGAGAAAAAACATGTTAGCCTGTGTTCTCTAGTCTGAAAAATAGCAGGTGTTTTCAGTTTCTATGTATCAACTACCACTGTAGCTGGAAAAATATCAGAGCTATTGGCTGTTGAGAGAAAAGAGCGCATAATTGCTGTTTCTCCTCACTTTTCTGTAAAAATGGTAAATGCCACAAAATTATTTTTGTGCTCTGTCACCACACTTCCCCCTTGCTGGTGTTTCCTTTCAGTGTGAGCCTCTCAGTCCAGCTCTCAACTTTCCAAAATGCATTGTGGCTATCCCAACAGCAGCAGCAACAGCTCTCCCCTGCCTTCCCTTTGCCTCCTCCATCCTCCCTCCTGATATGCTACCAGAGGAGCTGGGCAATGGTTGGCAGTGCAGCCCAAAGGAGGAATATCTGTCAGTAAATCCCCAGGAGCACTGCTGAAGGAGCAGAAACAGACAGGGACAAGTTGGTTGTACCAGCCTGCATCAGTTCCACCTGTTGTGAAGTCCCAGCCACTTTCATCTGTCCACGTGGCTAAAGTCTGCTCTGAGCTCTGTGGTACTGATGATTTAATTAGAGTGGTGTGTTATGCTGGCAGTGTGAACCATTCCGAGTTGCAGCCCCACCTGTTCAGGTTTCTGCACTGATGGAGCGTTCTGAGTGATCTCATGCACTCAGTCCTCTTGCTGCTCAGCACTTTGCTGCATAGAGGTCCCACATAATCCCTCATCTAGGCCAGCATGTCATAAATGTTAAAAAAAACCCCTGTGCTCAGATCCTGGGGCCTGGAAAGAAAACATTATCCTTATCTTTCTTTGATCCTTTTCTCATAAAGGAAGATAAATTAGATGGCTTGTCCTAAATCCTGCAGCCCTGATATGTCTCAGTACAATGAAATCTTGTTCATATCTTAAAGCTCTTCCCCCGCCCAGTTATCTCAGTCCTAAACTGCATCTTATATTTAGCAACAAGAATTCCCTATTCTGTTTGGTCTGGCACTGACTAATAGTGAAGATCCTTTGCCCTCTGTTCTGTTATAGTATATGTCCAAATACTTCAGAACTACAGAGAGTGTCTTTTAGTAGAAAGCATTAAGACAAAATACATATACTGATATAATCTCAAACAACAAGAAGAATTTGCATTCTTTCTTTCTTTTTTCCTTTTTTTTTTTTGGTTAACATCAGGACATTGATTTGAACAAGAACAAAAAAAAAAGAGTAATGCTTCAAAATTTCAATTTCTTTCAAATAAACAAATACACGAGTAAGGTAGCCATACTTCACACTTAATACCATTTACATGAAAATTGATTTTCTGACGACTTAAGAAATTGCCAGTCATTATTTAACAAGTGGCACATTACAGCCCACTGAAATCAATGTAAGAATCCTGTTTTCTTCAGCAATAATTTGTAAGAGAGTACAAAGAAATAAAGCTTACTGCTGCAGCATTGATGTCTTTTCAAAGGATGCTGGCACCAGGAGCAAGCAGGCAAATACTTGATCATGAAACTGATACCTACTGGTGACAAATGTCTAAAAAGTTGGGCTTTTTATTATTTGACTGGATTATCAAGTACTTTGAGATCTCACTCTGTGCATATGGAATTGAATTGGTATTTTATTCATGGTGCTATTGGTCTGATGCTATTTTACAATTCAAGTCTGTAAACATTAGGCCCAGGAGCACTCTCAAGATTTTTGCTCTGAAAGTCAGCACAAGGCACGGCCTGACAATGCATGGAAGAGACTCCAACACAAAGCAGCCTCCTGTGTTTTAATTTCCACAGACATCTGATCAGACACACATATATGTAGAGTGTGGAAAAGGCACAGAATGCAAGTTTGTATGTAGTCCTGACGATCAGCTTGTCACCCATTTGGAATCCTGGCAACATAAGAAATTTTTCAAATCATTTGGAGTAAGAACCCTTCTTACTCACACAGATGCTCTGTAATCATCTCGAACACTCCTAGGATAAATTACTTCCAGCAGTATCATTGAGTATTTTGCAAAACTAGGAGGTATGGAGGCACCTTTGGGTTGATATGTGAACAACAACAAACTTTTCTTCCTAAGCATTAGTAGATAAATTCCCAAATGTTATTTTCACATATTTTCACATTCTTTTCATAGTAAATGTTACTTTTTAAAGATAAAAATAATTCAATTTCACCCTCTGAACTGATATTACATCTTTAATTCAGTTTTCTCTCTATTTTTAACAAATGCATAGGTCTCTAGAAAACTACAAGTCTTTGCTCAAAAAAATGCAAATGCTGTCAATTCACAACTTTGAGATCAGTTGTTGACCCTCTTACAGCAGTGGGCTTGACAGCAGCTTTGACTTGTTAGAGAAACAAGTCAAACTTTCAAAGTCTGCTGATATATACACCACTCAAAACAATCATTTTACCAATTAAATCAAATATGGTGTGAAAAAATTATAAAATTGCTTGTGTTCTCGAAGTAGTCTGATATTTTTTATCAACTCATCTGGACTTTAGTTGTGACAACATGAGTAAGGGAAAAAAGGAAATAGCTCCATTAGAAAATCTTAAAAATCAAAATGTCACTTTCCTAAAGATGTTTTGAGGCTATAGATATTGGCAGTGGGATTACAGGTTAAATAATGATTAGGCAATCATAACTAATGGTCTAAACCTGGGATCAATGAATAACACTCAAGTTCTTCCTTTCTTTCCCACTCAATATATTTCTCTTTGAGAATATGCAAATCAGATAATGGGTTGTTAACTTTTTTGATGATGAAACCTAAGCATAACAAAATTTTAGGGGTTTTTATATATGTTTAAATTTTTTTTCAACGTGAGAGCTGACAGGACAATGAAACTTCTCCATAGTGTTTTAGGAGAAAAGATAATTTTAGAAGGCAGATTTTCATCATCACTTTTATTCTAATTTTAGTAAAATAATGTTTTGAAGGTGGCATAAATTACAGTTTCTTTTGCCCAAAAATCACAGAATCATAAAGTAGTTGTGTCTGACTGCTTGAATATAAATTTAAATGTATGGAAGTCTGAGGTGTGTATATAAAAAACATCCCACAGTTCTTTTTCTGATGCACTGGCTCTTTCCTGTTCAAAAGAAATGAGAATTTGAAAGTGTACTCTATAACCTTATTCTTTATTGCTTCTCAATTTTCATACAAAGTAAAGATAAAATGCTATGTGAAACACTAGCATAATTTACTTTGTGTTTGTTTTATAAAATTTCATATATCTGCTCCATCTCATAATTTCACTTCACCCTTCTGAAAAACTTCCTACTCCGCTCTACACCTTCCATCATCAGCTTGCAGTTGTAGAGCAGCACATCAGAAAGAATGCCCTGATCTTTCTTTTCGGAAGGCTGAACAAGCCA
Organism: Argya squamiceps; assembly: GCA_037834095.1. Taxonomy (NCBI): domain Eukaryota; kingdom Metazoa; phylum Chordata; class Aves; order Passeriformes; family Leiothrichidae; genus Argya; species Argya squamiceps. Next base: position 103,357,228 of record JBBMKD010000001.1, read on the forward strand.
AGGTCCCCAATCTTCTCTTCAAAGCCATATTCTCCAGTGTCCTGACCACCCTGGTGATCTTCCTTCGGTGTAAAAATGGTGTCAGTGTGCCTGCTCTGTTTGCATATATGTTTCCATATGCACCCATCAGAACTTTGCTCTCAGCCTCATTTGTCATTCAACCTTGACTACTATATTCAGTGACCTCTAATAATTTTTGAAATACATCTATTCCATTCACACATGATCTGTTACAGATTCAGCCTGCCTTCAGAGCCAGCCACAGACACATAGCCCTACTTCTCTGCTCCTATCCCATCAGACATTTGGGAAATGGCACTTGTACTGGCTCAAAGCAGTGAAAAGAGAGGGATTATGCTGCCTGCACGAAATTGTGTCAGGGGAGGTTTATATTAGATTTTAGGAAAAGATTCTTCATCCAATGGGTCATGGGACACTGGAAACAGGAAAAACAAGTCACAACACCAAGACTGACAGAGCTCAAGAAGCATTTGGACAATGGTTTCAGACACAAGTGGGATCCTGGGGCTGCCCTGTGCAGAGATAGGAGTTGGACTCCATGATTCTTGTGGGTCCCTTCTAACGCAGGATATTCTATGATTCTGCACTCCATATTTGGGCAAAACATGTAGCTTACTTCTTTGTGGATCCAGGGGTAAAAAATCAACTCCAATGCTTCCTCCTGTAAGGCTCCAATACAGTACATGGATCACCCAATTACATCCTAGTTTTATTCATTTCGTTCTGCCTTTTCATCTACAGATGTTTCATGTTCCTTTTAGTTTGCTGTGGTTACTAATCTACATGTAAACATTTGTCACTCCTTTCCACCAGTGTATCTCCCCTTTCTTACAGCTGAAGTTTATAAGGGTTAGTACATCAGCATTTGTCACTGGCAAGGTCATGGCACTAGGGGAGAGCTCTGGGAACTCAATGTTATCTTCTGCTGCAGAGCCCAGATCTGAACGAGATGTGTTCTCAACAGGGCTCAGTAGAGAGGAATGATTCTTCTGCCTGCCAGTGTCATTCCCCTCAGGGTACATTGTCCTCGTTTCCCATTCTGCCCATCAGGATCCCCCACCCTTGTGGAAAAAGACTCAGGTTCTTTTCCACAAAGCTGCTTCCCAGACAGACAGGTACTGGTGGATGGAGCTATTCCTCCCCAGGTGCAAAACTTTGCATTCATTTTTTTTGAACTTCTTGATGCTCCCATCAGTCCATTCATCCAATCTCACTTGTCAAGTCCCTCTGAATATCAGCCTTGTCCTCCAGCATATCAGCTTCTGCCCTCAAATCTGTATGATCCTATTGTCCAGATTTTAAAAGGTCACAATTTTGATTTTTGAGAGATATCACCTGTAACCAGCTGCCAGCTGGAGTTTCTATTGCTGATATTATCCTTTGATCCCAATGGGAAAGACAATTTTTGACTCACCTCCACTCAACTGCCCATTTACTGAGTTCTTATTTAGCCAATTTAGCTCTAAGTTTACTCTGGGGAATATGTCAAAGGCCTTGATGAAGTTAAGGTACACAACACATTCTTTTCTCCTTGTTCACAGGTCAGGGCATCTCAACAGGGATGGTGAGTTATGATTTTTTTCCCTCAAGGTTGACATTAAGGATAAACCACCTTCATTGCATTCCTGAAGTATTTACATGAATTTTTGAGAACTATATATATTCTCAATGAGCAAACTCTGGAAACTGCAGTCTCTGAGGCAACATTTCAGATATGATTGAAAAGACTAGGAGATAAACAAGCAATTCCTCTCTTTTTGATAGCTTCTTACACAAATGAAAAACTACCTACCTTTTATATAGGTATTGTTATTCACCTTGTTCATAAAAATAAAATGGGGAAGAAAAATATGAAATAATAAATGAGTAGATTTTTTTCCTGTGGACATATTACCCGTGGCAGTGGAAACCTGTCTGGTTTTGACTGAAACTGGTGGTTTTATGGGTTTTGGAATCCATACAGCAATCAAGACTTATGTAGCCACAAGAAGGCCAAGACTTGCAAAATGATAATACATTCTCATTGATAGAAACTCAGAACTTTTTTTTGTTTGTTTTCAAAACATTTTTAAAGATACAGAAAAAGTGTTTGATTTCCTTATGCAGCAGTATCTTTTAGATAAAATTATATTATGTTCACTAATAAGTTGTTTCCATAACTCCGCTAATTACTCATAACAGTGATCTTTAGAAATTGCATTTTCTTAAAATTGTTCTGGAATTTTCAGTTCTATTCATACCCACCAAATTAAATGATAAAGGGCTTTCCATCAGGCTTATACAAAGTGACATTCTTGGAAAATGTTGTAGGTAGGACTACAAGTGATGTATTGCAAAAAGGTTTGATCTTTCTTGAAAGGTAGGGAGATAAATTTAATTTTGCAACACTAAAATCTGGAGAGACACTATTTAAGAACATGAACTATTTAAGAACAAAATAAAGAGGATCCAAATTATGCCATCAAGTCAGTCCAGGAGCCTTTTTCCTTCTCCTAGAAAGAGGACATTAATTAAATGTGATTTTTCTGATAATGGTGGATTAGTCCTGGTTAAGAGCCAAATGTCTACACAGCTGCTCACTGAGTCCCCTCCTCAGTGGGACATGGGGACAAAACATGGGAGATTGCTTAGCAGTTATGTTGTAGGCCAAACAATACATTAGTTTATTGACAATTAAAATAGATCTGAGTAGTAAGGAATGAAGACAAACATTAAAACAATGTGTTAAAACTCATTGTCAGTCCTTCACTCCAGACTCCTCTACCCTGCCCCTGAACAGCACAGGGGGGGAATGTGTGCAGAGGTGAGTTAGAACATAATATTTCTTCTCTACCACTCATTCCTTCTCACACTTTCCTCTTTTCCAGTGTGGTCTCTCCCACCAGCTGAAGTCCTTCAGGTAAAAATTCTGCCCCGGTGTGGGCTCTCCAAGGGCTGTAGTTCCTTCAGGAAGTATCCATCTGCTCCAGAATGGAGTCCCTTCATGCACTGCAGGGAAATACCTGTTTCACCATGGTCCTCTTCACAGGCTGCAGGGAATGCCAGCTCCAGTACTCGGGCACCTCCTCCTCTCTCTCCTTCTCTGACTATGGTGTTCACACTGTAGTTTCTCACTCTTTTCTCTCCCTCCTCCTCCACCTGTCCAGCATTTTTTTTCTTATACATGTTTTTTCCAAAGAAACAGGAAAAGTGTCCTGTGGTTGGCCCAATACAGCCAAGGGGAATGGCATTCACTTCCCCCTTCCCACTGTCCCTCTGCTGCAAAAACCTTTGCCACCCACACCCAGTGCAGTGGTAATTCTGTTTACCCAAGCATTGAAGCAGAAACAGGGCAGGATGCACGTCTTCCATCTGCAGGAGCGTCACAGGACTGACGTTCAGACTCAGTAGCTGTAGGAATCCCACCTGTCCACCTGGTCTGGCAAATCTGTCACTAACCACACTGCTTAGAGTGGAAATTACTGCAAGGATCTGCAACAGCTAGATTTTTTGCTCAGTATTTTATGCTAAGGGATTCAGATACACAGTGGACTTTCAGGAAGTGTCAGCCAAATAGGCGCACATGGATCTATGTGTCCCTCCATAACCTGGTAATTCAGGCACTAAGTTCTTTAGGACATGGGTGAATAATACAATACAAAGCATTGCATTGTCAAATAATCATTCTGGAGGGATCTCCACAAACCAGGCATTTACAGACAGCTATTTCTACTCCTTAATCATTATGGGAAACAAATATATAGCCATTTCAAATATCTGTTTTAAATAAAACTATATTTTTCAGTGTTTTGACTGTTGTGGGACATGATTTGTTTGGCTTAAATAAATAAGCTTTAAACAGAATGAGTCACTTATTGTTATAATATTGTGTTTTAGTATGCTGATTGCTTAGCTTGTTTGCTTTATCTGAGAAGCTGCATTTGTTGAAGCCTTAGGCCATAAGCTGGGGACCTTCACCTAGATATGATTTCTGCTGTAATAGAGTAAATTTTCTTAACAATTTTCCAAGTAACTGGTATGCTGCTGTGTTTTGGCTTTTGTATGAGAAGAATGTTGATAACACACTGATGTATTAGTTGTTGCTAAGTTATGATTATTCCAAATTTGTACTTTAGTTTCCCAGGCTCTGCCATAGAGCACGTACATGAGCACAAACCAGAGCTAAGGAAAGAGACTAAAATGTGAGCAGAAACTGCAACTCATCAGGATGATGGCAGTTAATGTCCCATTTCAATGGAAAAAAAGAGGAAGAATCCAACAGGTGTTAGAGGACCCCAGACCAAAAATCACCACTGACTAAAAAGGTGTGTAGAAAGCACATAAAGGATGGATGCATAAATGGCAAGGGTCTACTTGCCCAGGGATTTCTTTGTTCTGGTCCCTTTCTGGAGACATCCAGCTTGAGCTGAACTACTGTTGTAGTACACTATTAAATTATTTCTTTTTTATAAAATCTGATACCTGAGACTCTTCTGCAGGAAATACAGGGTTGAGCCTGAAGAAAGAGGAATCCCATCTGAGCAGGAGTGTGGGAATGAGGAGTCAGAAGGGGCTGCTATTGCCGCATTGGAACCATCTACCGTGAAAGCTCTCAGGCCCCAGCAGCTGCAATCTTGAATGATGGTGCAGCTATGAATTGAAAAATGTTGGGGCTGTGTCTTCTCCCTTAACATTTCCCTCCTGCATTATTTCACTTTAAATACCAGTATGAATAATGTTACGTAGTTGAAAAAAGTGCAGTACATTCAAACTGAGTCTTACATAGATGTGAATGTAAAGTTGGTATATGTAGAGCCTCCACATTTTTTTTTCCCCAAGTTAGACGGCAGATTTAAGTGAGAGGAGGCTAAAGACCTCAAGAAGGAAAATGAACCATTATCTGGAAAGAAAAAAAAAAAAAAAAAGGATAGAAGGAGGCAGAGGGAAGGAAGGGAATCCTGCTGCATCTGTGTAATAAGGTGTTTACAACCTTTTTTTGTGAAACAAATTTCACTGCAAATCAAAATGCCTGTTATTCACACTGAAGGAAAGGGAACTTTCATTTCAACTTTGATTCAATGAAACAGCCACTTTCAAGCATACACCTATGTTGGTTCTTGTTCGGTGAAATAGATGGAGCTAAAGATAACTCAATGTAATCATCCATTTGAACCCTGCTGACTTCAGTGAGAAGTTGGTTTGCATTGAAATTGTTAAGTTTGATGACTCACATAATACTCCTGGAAATCCCTTCATCTCTTCAGTTTATAACACTTGGAAATGCAGCCCATATTTTTAATGGCATTTAGAATAACTGAAGTCAACAGAATGCCTTGCACACACTCATCATCCTCAGTGGCTTAATATTATGAACAAAAGTGAGTACTCTCCTAGAGAGACACTAGTTCACTATTAAAAAGATATACTACAGTTCAGAGTTGCCTTCAAAGACGCAGTAGGCTATTTTTTCATAGATATTAATACTCAATTTTACAGTCCATATTCTGAAAAGTACACCATTATGTAATGTTATTTCGTGGATGGAAAATATGGGATGCACATGACCACTGCATTTTGCATTTTCAGTTGCAGAGACAATATATTTATTACTATTGGATTTACTGACCTCCACATTATATTTTAGTTTTCTAAATCCTTTCTCGTCTTATTCAAATTTGATGTTTAATGCATAACAGATACAGACAATAAAAAAAATTCAAACAAATCACCCCATTATGGAACTCATATGTGACTTCACAAATATCAATCTCCCTCTATCCAGGTGTAATGATTGTGAGTGCATTAGCTTCCTTTATCTGCCATTTCCAGCCTTACCTGGAAGGCCTCCTCATGCATTATCTGTCAGTTTTTTCTGGGAGCTCTGTGTAAGCCTTAGGGCAGACAGCCAGTTCTGGCCTGAGCTGCCCTATGGAGGTGCCTCTGCTCAGCCCTGTGCCCTGTTGCCCCCATCTTTCTGGAAGGAACCCTGGATCTGCCTCCTGGATGATGACTCTGCCCTTGCCTGGGCTCTTGGCTGAACAATTTCTAAAACAATTTCCCACCTGAGGATTCTGGTTCCACAAAAATGCTGTTTTCCTTGGAAACAAGCTGGTTTTTCTGCATTTTTAATGGAAAGCAGGCAGACAGAAAGGCTTCCCTTGCACCTCTTGCAAGCCAGCTGGCACAACAGTGGGTGAGGGGCTGCCTGCCCATCTCACTGGACTTCATGGCTGTCCAGCTGCCCTGCTTCCCACCTGGCTCACTGCTCCAATAGCCTGGCCTCCTGGCCAGTTTTCCACCTGGGTAGCCAAATCCCTGTACAAAAGTTCTTGAAACATGCTCTATGCAGTCTCAAAACAAGTTTTCTGAGATTGAGTTAGGCAATAAGGCAAAGTTTTCTTTGTTTCCAGTGAGAAAAACAGAAATAAAAAAGTAGAAAATTGTCAACAAAACAAAAATTGCACTTGATTACCTCTTTAGTTTTCACAGCAGTCTCAGTGTAACAAAAAAAAAAAAAAAGATACTGTCATGGCAACATTACTTGTATTAGCAAATATAAAGGCCTTTATAAGCCATTTTCCCTTTGCTTAGGCTATTTAGTCTTTTAGTCTATTTACCATTTTCTTTTTTTTTCATTTCCTTAAAAGAAAAAAAGAAAAAAACTCACTCTGAAATGTTACAAAAGTTCAAGACAATCTCTTCTAGGCTTTGAGATTTAATGTTGTCATTAAATGAAATTAGGAACACATTTAGCATATCTTTATGTAGCTTTTTGTCTCGTAGCACCAAGAAATTAGGATATTTGTTTTGTTTGCTGACTGTTATAGCTTATATATAACTAAAAATAAATACATGCACAAACAATGTACAAACACAGAAGGTAAGGGGCAAGCCCCAGCTCTGAACTGTAATTCAATTCCCAGGCCAATGGCTAAAGGCTGCTGGTGTGGAGGATCCAGATAAAGTTTTTCAGAACAATTAAGGTCTGTTAGTGCACTCAGGGCACTGACAATGAGTCTCAATCCAGGGAAGTTTCCAAAGGGCTCTTATGTGAACTCTCCTACAAATAACCTTTCCACCTTGGTCTTTGGCATATCTTATGACAGAGGTCTCAGCCTGGGCCAGGGTCAAAGCACAGGGAAATCTGGGATTCTACAGCAGAGTGAAGCCAAACAGAGATTTTAAAAGTAGAGACCTGCCATAGGAACCCTCCCCCAAGCAGCCTTTACACATAAATCTCCTTTCTCTGTGGCCCCTCACATGAGATAGACATTGGGTTGATCAGATCTTTAAGACTGAATTGTCCACACATTTTGTTGAAGTACACATGTAAAAATCAAGAGACAGATTTTCTATCTCTTAAAGTACGTATTATTAGAGCAGAACTTAAAACAGTAATTCATTGAGACAAATCCTTGATCTCATGAGTGAGAAAATTAAAATAAAAATTAATTTAAAAATTAATTTACAAATATGCCCTCTACCTCGTATTGCTCATAGATCTGATGCAGACTCATTTCAAATTCAATATAATGACTTTTCAATTATGAGGAAATCCACAATATTTCCTGTGAATTCAAGATATTATTATTAGTATTACCATCAGCATCAGCATTGGTATTATCATTAGTATTATTAGTATTATATTTTTCTTAGTTTCAATTTTTAAACTTTTCTTATCTCAGCCTTCCCTTTTTTGCCCTGATTATTCTCCCCATCTCACTGGACAGTGATGGAGAAAATAGTGAGACACAGTATGGTACTTAGTTAGTGTCTGGGGTTAAACCAGTCAACTATAGTAAAATAATATCTTCTTAAAACAGAAGACAGCAGCTAGGACTGGGACAAGCAAAATCTCTGCTGTTTAATTATATCCTTTCCACAGCATTCAGTGCACATACAGAATCTCTAAACAAACCAATTAGTTATAACATTCATCATGCTTTGAATTTCAGCTCCTCTTCCTTGAAAGTTCCCCAGGAGTGCTCTCTACTAAGCAAAGAAGGAAGATATCAGGTGGCTGTTTCTGGATGTTTTCAGTAGCAACAGTCTCAACTAATTATTTGAGATCATTTTATTGCCATCACAAGTTAGCTTCTAGGCCAAGATATCTAAGAACTTAAGAATGTCTGTAAAAGTCCAGATCAAAGGTTGACTGAGTCCAGTGGTGAGTCCAGTGGCCCTCAATGAATGCTTGGGAAGAGCATTAGACACAGAAATTCTGACATTTCCCTAGGACACATTCCTACTCCAGGTAATTTAGTTCAGAGCTGAGAGGTTACAAAGTTGTCTTAGGCAGTAGTATTTACAGTCAGGGTACATTCAGCAAAAGCTGAATTCTGGGGTTTTTCTCTGCTTTTGCCAGTGTGCCCTTTTCTATGGAAAAAGTGCTGATAGGTGAAATACATGGTGTCTTCTTGTAATGTCAGCATGGGCTCTTACCTCAGGGAGCTGAGGTTTGGGCTCCTAATCATTCTACAGAGACATGGATGGGATTACTACCTCAGAATTTTGTTTGGTAATAAATACATGCCTGCACCCTAAAATCCTTCTAGGAACTGCCTCTCTCTTCTGACTGGTTGCTAAGAACCAGTTTGTCCAACACCTTTCATTCCCTCTGCAAGTATTCTTTCTTCTTTTGATTCTCCCTCCACTCTTCTAAGTACTTCTCTCTTCTCATAAGAAGGGTGGATTACTCTGAGCCTTCCTGCTTGAGTATTTACTTTTGATTTTCTCAATCCAATGAAAATTAATAAGATCAAATGAGTCAAGTGATATAAAGGGAAAGTAAACAGTTCATTTTATGAAAGAGGAAGAGGATAATATCTGAAATACTCTGTTGGAATCATTTCACCTGATCAGCCCAAATTCTAACAGATTAGCAGATGGCAAGAACATTCTAAATGAGTGCAAATCTGTCCTTTGTGCTTTTAGGATCCCAGGAACACTATTTATTCTACTGGTAAATATCTAGAAAAATTGTGGGGAAAGAAGGTAATATATTATAACTATGTTATAAAACAAAACTGAAGGCACAGAAGGCCATGAATTTAAGAATTCCTGGCTCTGATGAAACTTAAAAATTAAATCTGACATGACATTGAGGCCTCCAGTCTTTGTCCAGATTTTTTTCCCCAAAACTTATACAGAAAAAAATCCTGAGTTTTTTGCACTTGATTTTCTCTTATTTAACTTGGTCATCTGGCTTAAACTTCACCGCATTCAAATTCTGTAGAATATGACACACCTGATGGAAAACACTGACACAGAGGTTTTCCTGTTTCTATCTTTCCTTCAGATACAGATCTTTGGATGACTTTGATTCTTATATAAATCCATACCTCATAAATCTTACAATATTTTTTAATCTGGTATAAAAATGAATACTTTTATACTAAGGATTTGTTGTATTAATCTCATTTTCTCTGTTATTTCCTTCCTCATCTACAGTGTCAGTACAAGCTGAGGTAACCCAATGAAAATCACTGAAGTTACATGAACATTATCCTTGTACCAGTCAAGAGAAAGTAGAGTCTTCCCAAATGAAGGAAAGTAGATTAAATTGAAGTGGAGAATCTGAACATATACCAAAGACTTACTGGAAAAAGAAGTTAATGAAGTAAATCTCTAGAAATAAGAAGTTAGGATGTGCAGGAATTCAAAAGTAAGGTGACACTTCAGAGGCAGATAAACAGAGAGGTGAAGAGCATAGATTTTACCGCTAAATGCATTAATTCATTCAAATAATTGAGTAAAGCCTTGCTCAATAAAACTGGTTATTACTCACTTGCTGAATTCTGGGTTTGTTTGGCAGTGGTTTTGATCTGGTTTTGTGTAATTTTGTTTTGGTTTTTTTGGCAATGTTTGGCATTTAGTCTGAAACACCTGAACAGCCTCATTGTAATGAGATGACTGCTATTAGCTATATCTGGTGCTGCATACAAATTCTAGTTGAACGATCCAGCTTCCTGCCACTGCTAGAAGATTAGACAGTTGGAACACAACTGACAGTTGCTTCTTCCCAAGCTCACCAGCGGCATAGTTTCATGGATTTTATCACTAAAATGAACAACAATGTACAGTGAAAACACAGGAGAGACTTAACATCTTTAAGCCATTAGTATATGCACAGGGATTAGGAGATAAATCTTGTATCCACAGAAGCTGACCTACTTACATTTAGCAGTCTATGTTAAATATCAAAAAACACATTCTGCTGAAGGCATTATATTCCTTGGAAAGTAATGGCACCTCTTCCAAACTGTTTTTCATTTATTTGTTCCGAGATGGCTCTTTTCCACTGTGTTTGTGTATGATACAGCAGTTTTTGTAACAGAGATGTCTCCAAACTGTTGCAATAAGTTATATAGAAAACAGAGAGACACAGAGGAAAAACAGCAACAAAGCACAGCTTTGAAGATATAGTCAAATTTTTCAAAATAGGATCAAGAATTGGAAATACACATTTATGGACAATTATATTTGGGAATTAAATTTCAGAAGTAAAGTTTGTGTTGTGCAGTTGTCATGAGAGGTTGCCATGATGATCAAAGATAAACTGGTGAGCCATAAAACTGGAGGAGATAGCAATGATGCCACCACTGCTGGAGACTGACATGATTGCATATGTCTATAGTTCTACCCTGCTGAATTTGGAAGATTCTACAAGCACATCAAAGGGAAAAAAATGTGTGACCAATGACAATGAATAATGAATGAAGGAAGTACAAATATAAGGGTCAAAGTGTTAATAAAACATGGCAGTTTATCAATGAATCCTAAACAACATGCCCAACACTGTGATTTGACTGTCAGACATAAATAGTAAGATTGAGATTGTTTTGAATGATCAAAAATTTTAAAAATTCATTTAAAATAAAAGAACTGATGCCATAAATTTTAGCTTTCTTGTTTTCCAGATTCAGTGCTGCCTAGGGGTCTACCTCTGAGCCTCATATTAAGTACCAGTGAGCTCTCTTCACAGAGTAGGGAGACAAAAAAATCCTTTTCCTGCTGAAGACCAAGGACAACTTTCAGGCCCAAAAGCACAAACAAGGGTGGACTGAAGGGAGAATCAAGCAGGATGAGACCTCACAGCCTGAAGCTGTAACTGGACAATTGAACCCCAATATGCAAATGGATCAAAACTTATAAAAATGTAAGACCTCATGTCCAGTCAGCCATTTTGTGACCATTCTTAGTCCACCTTGGGTGTAGCCCTGGTCAGGCTCTTGTCCTGCCCAAGGTGAATCCTAGATGCCTTTGAATAAATACCTACTTTGTTCTCTAGCTCTGTCCAGTCTCTGTTTCAGGTCAGCCTTCCCAAGGCATCTAAATTGTATGTAATTATTTTGCTTATTTTCATTTTGGTTTCATTTAAGGATACAATTTCATATATTTATGAGTCTTCCAAAGTTTGCATTTTCCTCTTCTCGTTACTCCATGTAAAACAAGAAGTGACACATTTGGACTTCACCACCCAGAGGAGCGCTACACCTCTGTGTGCTCAGAGCTGACTCCAGTGTGCTCAGAGTTCCCAGTTCCTTCTGCCTTGGCCAGATGGATGCAGCTCTGCAGCTCACTCCTGTGGGTCCAGTCAGCAGCAGTTCTTACAGAGCTGCCTCTTGCAGACAAACCCAGCTAGCTCCCTGTGATGGTTTAGCACAGGTAGTTTTTTTGTTTTTTAGTCTTTAGGGAAGTAGTAGCAAATACTGACAGCTTGTC
>JBBMKD010000001.1:103369051-103421091 GCA_037834095.1 Argya squamiceps
TTCTCCCGAAAATCCTATCTCCCAGAGAATAAACCACTACACTTGATTTGGCGAACGTGAAACCACGACACTCCCTCAGCACTAGCTGAGTCAGCAGAAGGTTGCTGTGAGGAGTGCAAACACCTGAGCTCTGCAGAGTGTATCTCCACACTTTGTATCAGATGGATAATCCACTGCTCTGATCCTGTGGAACATCAAGGCACACACTCAGCCATCGTGCCAGACTGTGGACATCTGTAGGTGCTGATGTCCTTCTCCTCATCAGCCAGGCCACACCTGAACTTTGCTAACAACTGAGAAAAACACACTGTTAGACCCTCCTCCTGAGTTAGACACAGAAAGCTGCTTAACAATCATTTCCAGCACCATTATTGTGTACTATGCTGTGGTTGGCAACTGTTTATCCAGAAACTTGTGAGCAGGGTAACACTGTAGTGGTACCAGGAACCTGTGTTCGGGCAGCTGAGTCATGCTGCTGTATTTAGGTATCTACACCATAAATGATTACATGGGCCCAGGGATCTAAGCTCCTGTTAGAGTCAATAGCCATCCATTCAATACAGTCAATAGAGAAAGAAAGCTATTCAGCTCTCCCAAAGCAGATATCTACTTTAGAAGGAGATAAATAGTTCCCTAGATTCCACTGACTTTGCTGGCTACATGAGATAAAACAAGAACTCAATTCTCCCTTCATCCAGAAATTTGTCATGAAAAAGAGGCTGAACTTTTACTTCTTTTCTCTTGGTTTTTTTGGGGGTTGGATTTTTTTCTGTTTGGTTTGGTTAATTGGGTTGCTTGTTGTTATTGTTGTTGGTTTTGTTATTTGTTTTCTTCCTAAATGAGAAAAAAATCCCTTTATAAGGGCTGGTATCAGTTGAAAAAAAAATGGCCTATGCTTTCCAGTCTCTCTTCATATTATAAACTACATCAGGCCGTGCTCTAGGGCTTTGGTTTTCCAACTTTCTAGAATGAGCATCTGAAGAATGATACAACTTTAACAAGGCCATGTATGAGAAAATAATTGTTCCTCTAGAGTTTCAGAGTATGTAGGTCTCATTCTTATGGAATCAGAATGTGTCAAAGTGCACATTTTATAATTCACTATTTTTCTCAGCTTCTCTAGGCAAAACCTAGCCTTAGTTGGTCTTTATCCTCATCTACCTGTTTTGTAACCCAACAAAGTTATTACAGTACTGTCATTGCTCCTGTTTGATCTAGTAGATGTAACAGGCAAGTGCAGCTGACTGAAATTCAAAATGAAACTTCAGGAGTTTGAAAACAGATGACTGAATCAGGAATGAGTTAGGACTTCAGAATTTTTGGGTTCAGTTCCATGATGAGAAGGTCAGTTGCTATTAGACCATTATTAGAGTTAATTAATAATCCAGAAGTTAAATCAGTTTTAATCCTTATTTTGTTATTATAAATCCTAGTATTGCTTAGCATGTAGTTGTGTCCACAACATCTGGGGGACATTTTCAAATTTTAAAAAAGGAGAAAGTTATCTTTATGAAGAAGGAAGTTAGTTTGGTTTTTTTCTTTTTGGCAGCAAAAATGGGATTTCCTATTTTTACTGGAAACAGCCTATTTTTCATCAGCTTTTAAATAAAATGTTGTGAAAAACATATTTCTAGGGGGTTAATGAAGTATAATGCAAATTTAGTTTACAAGAAATATCTCCTTTATACCAAAAAATGACTCTATATTTGATCATTTTTATGAAGTCACATAGCACAAGTGGAGGACCAGAACAAAGAAAGGGGAAGAAAAAGATGTTAAAGTAGTCTGAAAATACAAGATATATACAGATAGGAATTGAGAAGTAAAGTTTTGGCAATCTTGTTTTACTCATCTTCTGATAAATATGAAACTATTTTGTGGAGTCTATAAATTCAATTAATCTTTCCACTGACATTAAAACCTGCAGCTGGTCTTCCATGTGATGTGCACACCAGAGATGTAAAGCTGTATAATTATGAGCAGCCATTGAACAGAAGTTTAGTGAGTTCAGGCAGAATGACTGATCAGCAAATGGAATGGAAAATTCTATTATTGTGTATTTGGTTTTGGGTAAAGAGCTTTTACCTACAGTCAGGTTTAGAGGCTAGGTGTCGTCTTTATACCACTCATCAAATTAACTCATTTTTCAGAGATCCTTTCTTTTCAGTTACTTCACTCCCTGGGTGCAGCCACACTGCAGGAGGTTGCTGCTAGTGATGTACCTTTGTTAGAAAATTTCTTTTAAAAATTCTGATGTAGCAGGAACAGAGAGAAAGGCTTTATAAGTATGTGATCCAAGAACCAGCTCCAGGTTTTAAGCCGTAACAGGCCCCCATTTGCATTTAAAAACCTCACTCATGTTCAAAGACCTGATCAGAATAAGGAAGAGAAAAGAATGGCTAAAGGTTATAAAAGCACAAATTTTTAGTGCAGTTTCTAATTTAATTACTAGGGAAAAAAGAAAAGGAATTGCTCCTCTAAACCCAGGCATATTGCTGGTGAGATATGGGGAAAAAGCAGAGGCAGTGCAAAGGCAAAAGTTACCTTTGCTTTCTGTTTCCTTGTGCAAAAATATAGGTATCTCATTTGTTCTGATTTCAGAGTGTAGATGCTGACAGCCTGGTCAGAGAGGAAGCATCAGACAGCAGCAGCAGAAAGAAAGTCTAATAACTTTCCCATACACCGGGCTGGGAAAAGAATCCAAATAAACCTGCACCAGTTGTTTGGGCACTTGTTTACATGCAAGATGTTTATGAAGAGGTGTTGTTTCTAATTAGTCAGTAATGGTGAGGTGTTGGTTGGAGGACCAGTCATGTCCAGCTTTCTCTGTACAGTCTATAAAAGATGAAAGCTCTAATAAACTTGGAGCTCTAGCCTTCTGAGAAGACCTGGAGTCTGTGTGTCATTGTTCAGCTGTTCCTAATACAACAGCAACATCAGAGAAAATACGTTTAAGTTGGACGAGAGTCTGGAACAATATTTCTTAGTTATGAACTACTCTATTTGAGAATTGCAAGTATTCCCACCTGACAACATTCTACAACAACTCTTTTGGGGCTGTTTCCCTTGTCTTGAAGGTTTTCATTTACATTTTACTGTTTTCTCAGATTTTAATCCTCTGCAGTTTTAAATGTATTTTTTAATTTTAGAGCTATGACATTCCTTGAAGGCTGGATGTTTAACTTCATGGGGGGTGTTTACAGAGTGGACAACTTCTGAACAGTATCCTATACTGGATATTGTCTGTTTTCAGTTTAAAATATTAAGTCTGTATGGAACAGTGATTTTTGTCAGCTGAATATTTTTTTTTTAATTGTATGAATCCTTCAAACCTATCCAAACCCAAACCCTAACAACTTACATAACACCATTCACCAAAAACCCTTTTTTGCTTTGAAAAAAAAAGAACATCTGTAAATTTGTGTTGTGAGGAGGTTTTTCTTCCCCCCCTTTTATTTTTTTTACTACAGTGTATATTTGAATTTGTAAATTTGGATTCTAATGCATGTTGACAGAGAATCAAAATTTTCATCAGGGCTTTTTTTTGATGATGACTAAGAGGGAGGTAGGTAGATTGCAAAGATAGCAGTTCCCCAACCCATGGCAGTCTCAGCAATGTCTATGATTGGCTCAGTCTGGACAATGTCAGCATTATTTTCTGGCTTTGCAGTGATGAGAATAATTCCTGCAGTAGTAAAACAAGAATTTCTTCCATTTCTCACTACTGGCAATATTAAGTGACCGTAAAACTAAGAGGTATAAAAGTCATCTGGCTCTTACTAAGTAGTGGTAAGGAGTCTCTGGATTGTTGCATTATATCTTTACTAAATTCATGAACTCCCAGTGCATGAGATTCAGAATTAAAAAGAAGATCTTTAGCTCTGGTTTGCACAGTTTGTTTTTGTGTTGAAGACAACTGGAATTTGCCTGTAAGTATTTCAACTAGATTTAGCTAAGTAAGAAAGAATTAAGTGTAAAGAGAGAATTCAGTTTCCTAAGAAGATCAAAAGCAAGCTTCAGTAAAAGAAGATGTAGCTATGTGATAATTACAGAAACACAGTTTTCCTGTTTTGAAAAAACAATACATTTCTTAAAATTAGAAAAGTATATATGGGATATTCACAACTTAAACAATTTAATTGCAATGTTTGAAACAAATAAACCAAACCAAACTAAAACAACCCTCCCCAAACAAACAAAAACAAAGTAACAAACAAAACCCAAACCAAACCAACTAAAAACCTAAAGAAAAAAAAGTCCCAACCTGTTTAGGAGACAAACATTCCACATTTTGAAGTTTCACTGTATGTTATTTTCTGTGTGCAACACATTTGGATATCCAAAGTATTTAGAGCAATACTAAAATAAAAGAAGAAATTTTCTTCTTCCTTTGCCCACCTCCAGACCTTTTAATACATCGTCTTTAGATATAAAAGGTTAGGTTTCAAGCTAGACAGGTGTTGAAAAGGTCGCACTCCAATTTCAAAACCCAAGAGAACAATGAAAGAAATGCTGGCTAGCTAGTTCTTTAGAGTTTGCTTTACAGACATGAGAGAAAGAAAAATCGCCAACTTTGGAAAGCATTTCTCTTTTAAGAGATGATACTTATTGGTGGCCAACCCTTTACTTATTGGTGGCCAACCCTTTATGAGCTCATTAGGCATTTTGATTTTTCGGGTTAGCAGGAATTTTCAACCTGGGTCATGATTACAATTTGGATGCTGTTATAACATCTCTAAAAATGGGCCAGGATATTCAAACATTAATAGCTAAATTTCGGCATTTTAAACTATATATAGAAACTGACATAGGGAGATGCAGTTCTCAGAAGTGCTGGATATCCAAACTTTACTAGTTTAATGGGAGCACTTGTGTAAGAAGGAAATGCTCTATGAAACTAAAATGTGATTTATTGTAACTGCACTCCTCATGCACTGTGGCACAAAATGCTTTTCAAGAAAGGCAAACTTCTTTTCTCAGTCATAACACTATAAATTCAGGATGACTTTGGATTTAAAGACATCAGAGACTAAATTTCACCCAAAATGTTTAGGAATTCTTATAAAGCTTCTTACAAATGTAAGGACTCGGATTTATGATAGAAGAATGAGGAGAATGAGCAAATTGTCTTGAATGTGATGTAAACACTTGAGCTGTTTGATTTTTCTGATTTTTTTTCTGCCTTATTATTTGGTGGCTGAGATAAACTCATTCCCTGGTGATGCCTGACACTGTTGGTTGTCATGTTGGTTGTCAGTATGGCTTTTGTTGGGACCCTCAGGGCAACGCCAGCAGCTGTCCTTGCCTGCCCAGGCCCCTGGGGCTCCCCCAGCCCTGCCCAGGGCCCAGGGCCATCATCAGCCCTGGTCCCAGCAATGCTGCTGCAGGGGTGGTCTCCAGCTGTCCACAGCCAGATCCTGCCCCAGGAGGAACTCCCAGGGCATCCCCAGTGGTCTCAGCTCTCAGGACATGCACTGACAATCTCCTGCTCTGTTTTACTGACAAATATCAATACAGAGCATGTCAAGAATAATTGTGACAGCTGGTATGCAGTGCATAAAATTCATATGGTAGCAGTTTTATACCTTAGTCTCATATGCAAAGAAAATAGAAAAAAAAATAGTTGTAAGGTTTTATTCAGTATCTCTTTGAAACAGACATAAGGGGCTTGTATTTTATCAAAATGTCCTTTCTCGAATCCCACCCAGGTATGTTTTAAATAGCAAATCACCATTTTCTTTTACTGTATTGCAATGGAAATTGTGGCATTAATAATTTTTTCTGCTTTAAGGGAGTTACTTATTTTAAAAGAGCTAACTGATTTTCATGGACTAGCACATGTGTGGCTGTGGACAATATTTATTCCAAATTCTCATCATCAGATAAAAAAAGGGAAGAAATAAAAGTCATTGAGGAAGAGAATATTTCTTCCCAATTTTAGCAAGAGGGTAGAATCCTTGGGTTTTTTATGACCTGTTTTATTTAAAATTTTATTAACAATTGAACACATTTTTAAACGTTAATTCCTATAAAACTGAAAGCAAGAATTTAGGGAGCAAGATCTAGAAAGTAAATTATAAGGCTCCGGTTCTGTATATCTTGGTGAGAACAATAGATCTTTATGACATGGCTTAACCACAGCCAACCTCTTGCTCACTGTCCACACTCCCTAATCCTTGCCCCACTGGGGAGAAGAATTAAAAGGAAAAAGTACACCTCATGGTTTTAGATAAGAACAATTTACTGATTCAAAGAAAATATAATCATAATAAAAAATAAACACATTAAAAATAAATAAATGTATTATCAACAACAGGGACAATGATAACAAAAATAATAGTAAAAATACTTTGAACAAGGAGAGAGTAGCCAAACCAGAAAAACAAGCACTGTACAACACAATTTCACACCACCTGCTGACCAATGCCCAGCCCATCTCTGAGCCAGGAAGAGTCCCCTTCCAGCTAACTCTCCCCAGTTCAAATACTGGGTGTGATATTCTATGGTATGGGATATTCTCTTGGGCAGTTTGTGTCAGTTCTGACTACGCTGCCTCCCAACTTTTTGTGCAGCTCCTCCCTGGCAGAGCATCACGCACTGAAAAGCCCTTGATTTAGGGTAAGCACTGCTCAGCAACAGCCAAAACATCAGTGTGTTATCAACATTATTCTCATACTAAATCAAACCCACAGTGTTGTACCAGCTGCTAGGGTGAAAAATGAAGTCTGTTCCAGACATAACCAGAATACTGTGTAATAGGCTTTGAGTCTGGATAAAAACTCTGCTCCTTCAAAACTTCTTCTGTAAATAGTGCAAAGACAGGCTGGAAATTGTGTTTAGCTGTAGTGATTCTAATTCTGTGTATTGGTTCAAAACACACTGACTTTGGCAATGAGATATATTTCTGCAGCCAAGAACAAGATCAAGCATCTTCAAGTGGTATTTTTGCCACGTGCATGATGGTCTGAGTACAATGTGTACCCATAGAATGGTAGTTATACGGAAACAGTAAACATTTCAGAAGCATAGGAATATTGTGGCTTGAAATAAACTCAGCATGGTGAAATTCCAGTAGGTCAGCCACAATAAATATGCAGTCACATATGACAATGACAATAATATGCATTTTTGCAGTAGTCTAGAATCCCATAGGGATTTACTTCCACTCAGTTTGCTTTGGAATAAATTAATGATAGGTTTGAAACTGTTGCACTGTAGGGCTAAAGATAAATGACAGAATGCTTTTGAAATCTACCATTAGCGTAGCTACTCTACCTAAAGTTCTGACCAGAAGCTGTTCTTTTCTTTCTCCCTCTCCTGCTATTTCCTCTGGGAAGATGAGAGCTAAGAATCAAAGGCAGGGGAACAAAAGATATTTCCCACGTGCAGCATTTTTGGTTTTCCAGCTTCTTTTGTTACAATCAGTTCTTGAATGAGACAGACAAAATGTCCAAAATGTTGAGTATTTCCTGACCCGCTCTTTTCTGTGACTCTTTTTTTGTGTAAATCCTATTTTCTACTGGCATCCCTTAGGAGTCATGGGATAATAATGCTATGTACAGCCATTCCTGTCTTATTTGAAACAGCCCTTGGCTGCCCTTCCCAGCATGGCTGGACAGCTGACTTAAGCTCTTTCAGAGCATGCTGCCTCTGAAATGGAGCATGGGAGAGGCAATAGCCATCTTATTGGAATAATCCACCTATAAGGAATTACACACTTGCTACAGGATTGGCCAAGTCAGTTTAAAAGCATTATCTAAGAGGAGAGAGCAGAAAAATTAGGGAAGTAACTACATTATACTCCAAATCATTTCACACATGTGGAACTGCAGTGAGATTAAACCAGTTTTCAGGAATACGGCCTTACCTGCAACTTCCAGGCATATTTCTACCACTTCTCAGGGACTAACACAAAAGGCAGAAAAGAAAGCAAATTATTTGATTTTGGGGCAACAGCTTTGCTTTCACCAGTGATACCCAAGAGCTGTTGACTAGAAAGGTAGAGACACAGCAAGAGAATGCTGCTGGGTAAAGGACACATTTCCTTCAGGCTCTTCTGCTCTGAAGTAGGAAAACACTTTACCTGTTGTGACAGCTGAAAAAGTGGAAAATCATTTGTCTCCCGGGTGGTAGCTTAGCAATATCACACACCAGGCAGAGAGGGCAAAGCAGCCCTAGTCCCAGGGAAGTCGAGGCTCCCTGCTGCAGTCACTCAGGCTTCATCCACCTCTCATCACTTTTGGTGCTGCCGCCAGAGGGCACGAGGAGCCAAACTTTTGTGGCTTCACAGGAAAACGTTCCCCTTTTCCTACAGAAGGAAGAGAGTGACTAAACTGTGCTTTGTCACCTCTGCAGTCCCTAACCAGGCTGCTGATTGGGAAGGAAGAAACTGGAGGTTTCCTTCAGAAGGAAGAAAATCCAAGAAGGAAACCTTTGTGTATAACTGTATTTATGAGTCTTTCTGCTTTCCCCTTTCATATTCCAAAGGATGTTAAGTACAGGGAACATATTTTTTTGCTATTGGAAGACATTCCTTTAGAAGAGTACCCATTTGTGTCCCAGAGTTCACATCAGTTCAGAGCGATGTCTTCCCAGGGACCTTGTCAGATTTATGAAAGAGATTTTTTAAAATTTATACAGACTACTGGTACAGTATTGTGAGCCATGAAAATTGCTGTTTAGTGATGTTGTCACCTATTTAGCAACTAATATAGTCAGTTCAACTGAGAAAACAAAATAAAATTAAATAGCAAACTACAGGCTCTGGGCCAATGTGTTATAAGGCTGCCACTCCATGTTAACTCTTCTGTGTGGAAGTCACATGGAGGAGGTGTGAGGCAAAGTCCAACCTTGTGAGTTTGAGAACAAAGCCAATACACAACTCTGTTCCATCCCATCCCATCCCATCCCATCCCATCCCATCCCATCCCATCCCATCCCACCCCATCATGCTCTGTTTACAGAAGACAGTTCTGAGTCTGACTCAGGCACCTCCTCATTCATCCCCAAAAAAGCCACACAGTAATGTGGTGACAGAGTACTAGTGCAACACCCTGGGGTCTTTTTGTCATGCCACCACCAGTCTGGCAGCTCCCTGTGGCCAGGAACTAGGAGCATGAGGGATTTCCTATAGGATAGAACTTGGCAGCCAAAGTCCATGCCACACCCAGCCAAAAGCAGGGCACCCGTGGGGCACATGGACAGCTTCAGCCCTGGGCACCATGAGCTGCTCAGGAGGGGACAGAGGCTGGAGCAGGATATAGACCCACAGGCGGGTTTGGGTTGACAAGACCCTCCTCTGGTCAAGGCAGGGCTGTGAGGAACTGGAGACCAATTCTGCTATGGTGTCAGAGGGGCAGAAGCTGATGGCCCCAGGGGGCTGACATGGTCCCTGGACCATATGCAGAGTTGGAGGAGACACAGGGTGGCTCTGCAGGGACAGCCAGAGCTGATGGTGTCTCCTGGTGCCTGAGACTTTCCTCTGTTTCAATATACAGGTCACATTTCTGACAGAAACTGAAAGCCAGAAAAAAAGAGAGCAATTCCCAGGAACATGTGCTTGTGGCCAACCCCCTTTTTATAAAGATGACCTAACTCTCAAAGGAAATAGAGCAACATTTGAAAGGAAGAAAGAAAAAGGCTGAAAATATCAAACATAACATCACCTCTTCCGGTCTCTGATTAATAAAGGCTCTTCAACATCTGTTTCTTCACCTTCTGTTTGAAGTTTTTACATGCATGTTTTAGATGTGACTGCCAGAATATCTATTAAAAGACATTTCCTATGTTCCTGGGGAGGTAGAAAGATTTGTTGGTGTAATTCCAATTTTTCAAGCATCTAAGAAGTTGAACAGTTGATATCAGCAGAAGCCAACTGACACCATGGCTTGCAAGCCAGGACACATACAATTTGCTCAATTCATTGGAAAAGAACTCTGAGAGTAATAAAGTGACTGTGATCTGTGTGCTGAAAGGCAGGTGCATTTGATGCATAAACATTGTTTTTTCAGACTGAATAACAGCATTGGGCATATCATAATTCTGATAGACATAGTATCCATGTATTCCTGGACTGTAGTTTTAAAAGGCAAGATGGATTCAGAAAATCCATGGCTTTTAAAAACAGTAGGAACATGTGCCTCAGAAAGTAAAGACTGACTGTGAAAAGTAATTTCTAAACCAAAATTAAAAGAAAATATTAAAGCAGAATAATATTTACCCTTTTTTCTACTAATAATACAGTAAAAAACTTCCACCTCAACTCTTTTAACAAGACAGTAAAGTCTAAGATGTGGAGGTATTTTACATGTACCACCTTTTGTTACATGGACATGTTTCTAACCACAGCCTCCACAGCACTGCCAGATACAGATCTATGGAAGTGAAACCTTCAATCCTTGTGAGGCATTGGTTTAAAATTAAAGAAATTATACATCTTTGAAAGATGGAGCACAAGAAGATAACTAGAGCTAAAGTGAGATGTGGTATCAATCAGTTCATAAAAGAAATTACAACAAACAATTTATGAAAGAAATATTTATGGTATGTGAAACCAGGTGAAAGGGGAAAAAGCATCATATGCAGATGTACAACATGGCAGATTACACTAGTAATCTAGTAGGAACTAAGAAGTTAGTCCTGAGAAGGATAGTCCACAAAAACAACAAAAAAATTCAAGAAACTCACAGTGAATGGGAATCAACGAATGAATATTTGTGTAGTGGTGTTACTGGACTCTTTTGCTAAATACAGAATTTTTCCTGGCTGTCTTATGAAGCAGTAGGTTTCTGTTGCCCTTATCTAGGCACACATGTGCATTCTTCCTGCACATTGTCCAATACTTCCTGAACAATGATATCAGGTTACTCATGTTTCTTCTCATGGTTTATGACTTCTGTTTAGTTGTCCAAGTAGAATGAAACTTCATCTCACTTTTCCTGATCATTCTGTTCCACATGTCAGGATTTGCTGGACAGCTCTGCTGTACATCGTACCTCTTTTACATCCTGTTAAACCTAGTTTTTGGAAACAGTCCCTTATTTCTACATCCAAATAGCAAAAAGTGTCATGGGTGGTATCCTTACCTGCTTCTGGCGGTTTGCAGATACCAAGTAACTTTTTTTCATACGTTCTATCACTACTTAACAGAAAAAGCTGGAAATTTGCAAGTTCAAAACTTAGAGAAAAATAAACCCTCCAGCTTGTTTCACTAACATTTTTTTTTTCTTTTGAAAAGCATCCTTTTTGTCTCCAGGTTTCTCATGAATTTCATGAATTTGTGACAGCTTTTCAGCACATGTATCTGGCGAGACATTAAGAGGACATTCTCTTTCAAGGTATTCAGAGAAATTCAGAAATGTCTTTTATCAGGTCATCAAAAACAGATCAAAGCATACCTTTCCTCTGTCTGTGGGGAAGAGATCAACAGCCCCAGGAGGGGCAAAAGCTGTTCAGACATTGGGACATCATACTCTTGTTTATGCCTTGATATCAATGCAAGTATTTTGGATCAAACCATCTGTTTTTATTTCTGAGTTCTGGTTTTCCAAATATGAAAATGGAAAACTGCTTTTGCAGGTAAAAATGTCCTGTTCTCAGCCTAAAACCTCTGGTCATAAATGTTTAAAACAACAAACAATTGCCAATATGGTGACACAGTAACATCTTCAGACACTTCTTAGAAGAGCTTGTCTTCCCATGACACATCTGTCTGGAGGTAAGGTTTGGACCATCTCTCAGGGGTTATAAAGAGAATTACGTGTCTTGTTGAGATTGATGCTGCAACTCTTTCTACATGACAAAATAATTTTGGATTCTAAAAAGGACACTAAGATGCCTGTGATATGTATACTTAGAAAAATCTTTCTTAGTTTTGACACTTCACAAGCAGAATTAATTGAATCATTACAATCATATTTACCTTATTTGGGGAAAGAAAAGATTTACTGTCAGGACTTCAATTAAGTTCCCCACAAACTTGACAAAACAACATTTACAGAAAGCTTTCTAATCTATTAAATCTGAGAAACTATAACACATACAGTATTTCCAGATGTTAAAGAAAATAACTGCTCATCATTCTCCAGGGAATATTTAAAAATAAAACTTTCCTACTGTAGCGAGGTGACCCTGCAAGAATAGTGATAAAAGAGTGTTGCTAGAACTTCTGGGTCATCAGTAATAGACCAGAAAAACAGTAAGGGCTGCTGTTAAAATTTTCAGTTATTTCCTATTTCCTACAGACCACTCTGTGCATCTTCAGAAGGGGCATGGTTCCTGTCGTCTCCTCTTCTATGAAAACATTTTTAAAGATGGCACCATATGGATTTATCACAGACACCAACATGGAGCTCCTCCACACCTCAGAATTTGATTTTCTGTTAGATGCATATAATGATACTCTTAAATTTAAGGAAGTGATTCCCCTGGCTGTGAGAAGCTGCATGTTTTGTATCTTGAAAAAATTAATGGGGTGATACATTCATCACATTAAAACTTACTTGATGGTTCAGCTAAGTAGTCACCAAACTGATGAGCCCCAATTTCCTGTAGATTTTCTGAATATCCAAGCTGTGGATATCATCTGTGTTATGGTAAAGGCAGTAGACATGCAGCACATGGAAGAGAAAGCTAATATTGCACTCCGGGGCCACATTCCCTTTGGCATGCTTCCACAAGGCAGCAGACAAAAGATCATTGACAGGTGCATAATGTGATCTTTTCCTGCTGGAGGAATTCATTCCCACATCTGAGGGACAAAGCTGTGTCTGTTTCCTGTACACACCATCTCAGGTACAGAAGATGAAATGTGCAAAGAGAAAGACTCATAAATACAGGTACACACAAGGGTGTGTTCTTGGATTTCCTCCCTTCTGAAGGAAACCTCCAGTTTCTCCCTTCCCGATCAGCAGCCTGGCTAGGGACTGCAGAGATAACAAAGTGCATTTAGTCACTCTGTCCCTTTTGTAGGAGAAGTTTCGCTGCGAAGCCACCAAAGTTTGGCTCCTCGTGCCCCCTGGCGGCAGCACCAAAAGCGATGAGAGGTGGTGAAGCCTGAGGCCTTGTGCTCCAAGGGAGAAACGAAAGCAAAACGTGCCCCAAACCAGACTCATTTGCGTGAGGCTTCCTAAGCCCTTTGCGCCAGCTGGGCTCAGCACAGAAGTTCAGCGTTTGGCCCTGGACACGTCCCTTGACACCAAGGGGCAGCACAGGGAATGTCTGCAGCGGGAAGCTTCGACCTGCCGGGTCCCAGGGCTGGTCTGGCACTGCGGCAGCTCTGCCCTCTCTGCCTGGTGTGTGATATTGCTAAGCTACCACTCAGGAGACAAATGATTTCCACTTTCCAGCTGTCACAGCAGGTAAAGTGTTTTTCTACTTTAGAGCAGAAGAGCCTGAAGGAAATGTGTCCTTTACCCAGCAGCATTCTCTTGCTGTGTCTCTACCTTTCTAGTCAACAGCTCTTGGGTATCACTGGTGAAAGCAAAGCTGTTGCCTCCAAATCAAATAATTTGCTTGTTTTTCTGCCTTTTGTGTTAGTCCCTGAGAAGTGGTAGAAATGTGCCTAGAAGTTGCAGGTAAGGCCATATTCCTGAAAAACGGTTTGATCTTACTGCAGTTGTACTTGCACATGAGTGACATGATTTAGGAATTGTTTTCATGTAAAATTGTGTCACTAAAATGAGCAGGTCAGGAAATTCTCAGGTTATTGGATGTTTTTGTTCATCTCACTCAAAAACTGATTAGAAAAAAAAGAATCTGGAAAGATGAAAATTATGCACATTGGAAAAAAAAGCCAACCTACAACAAACCCCTCTTATTCCCCTGTCATTGTTAGCTCCCATCTTCCCAGAAGTACTACCAGGTCAGAGCTTTAGGTATAATATAACTATGTCCAGAATGAATTTTAAAGGTCTTCTGCCCTTAAGCCTGTGGTGAAAAGCCTATTTTTGAATCTAGTTTTTCATGTATTCAAACAAGAACAGCGTAAAATCTTACCCATGAATATAATAACCACACATTATTACATAACCACATATTTTCTTGCAGTTTGGATGCCAGTTCCAGAGGAACCTTCTCTCACTGATTTTTTTCAGAGCTTTTGATCCATGTTTTTGTGCTGATAGCTAAGGCTCATATTATAAATACACCTTCCACACTCATAACATGGGTTTCAAGGAAAATGGGATTACCTGTTAAAGACAGTTACCAACAGCAGAAATAAACATTTACTGGACTGCTCTGCAGAGATTTTGATACTGTAGTGTGGGCATGGGTACATGAGATTATGTACAATATCCTTACTTACATTGTTCCAGTAAAATAAAATACTGAGTTTCTTTTTCTGTAGTACCACATTGTTTTAATCCACACTTCAATTCTGGTTTCTCGTTGTTCTTTTAATGGATCTGTATCACTAGAAATTTTTTTTGGAAAGAAGCTGCATGCTTCTCACATCCAGGGATGGGATCCAATCCCTATTGGATTCAAGACAATAATTAGGATGCATGCCTCTGTTTTTACCTCTGCTATAACATGTGAGGCCACATGTTCATAATGACTGGTACATAGAAATGTTTCCATACTAAGAATAGGGTGTTGGTCAGTACATGACATTATCCATATTAATTTGCATATTTGCTATAAAGATGTATTGGAAGAATATTGATGCTTTAAGTAGTAATGACATCTATGCAGTTGTCATATGGATGAGATATGTGTCAGACAAATCTTGCTCTTCATGTCAGTGATACTAAAAAACAATGCTATACTAATGATGGTATAATATAAATATAGCTCTTAATTAACAGAAGTCTGATAATTAACAAATTACATTTTATGTCCTGCAGCCTTTTGCTATTAATCATGATTTATTTGGGGATATAAGCAAAACATTGTTAATGATAGTAAGCAGACTGTGATTATGAAATTAAATGTAGCTTTTTTTTTAAACTGAATCCTGTTAAGATAGTTTCTGAGTCAGAAGCCCATAGTTATTTTCTGCTGAAGCCTTGAACTTACTAAGCATGGTTTTTTGGGTTGGGTGGGAATTAGCAAATTTCTGATCATTCCAGACAACAAGACTGAAGAACTGACAGTGCCCTATTAGTCACTCTCTCATTGCAAATTTTATCTCGCTTTTCTTTGTGAGATAGATTTGTTGCTATTCCTTATTCACTCAGGACAAAAAGATACAGCTGTGCTTAGAATATATTTTGAAAGATAGAGGGCAAAATAGAAGACACAGGATTTAAGCCTTTTCTGCCACTACCTCCATTTTTGTGCTATTTTATACAGAAGATAATCTAAAATATGTTACTGACAAAACACAACAAAACCAGAAACCGTCCAGGCAACCTCAGACAAATTTCAAAATCGCTGTCTCTGCATTACAAAATCTGCCATGAGTTGTGAAATTCAGCTTCCTGTATTTAGGGAAACTCCAGGGGCCAGCATAGCCCTCTTGCAAAGAATGGACCTCATCCTGAGAAAATCACCTTTCCCATTGTGTTCTCCCTCCTCCTGTACCAGAGAGAAAGATTACTCCCACACCTTAATAGTCACATTATTTGGCTTTAGAAGCCTCCCTTCTTCCATAAATCAAGAATTTACTTGAAGTAAAAAGCTGTAACAAGACCTCTGGTCCCATCTCCTTCTGCTTTTGAAAAGATTCCCTGGATGCACTCTGAATGTCATTGGTAATTGCTTGTCTTGACTGCTGGCAGATGGTGCTACCAGCCCCTGTTCCTGCCAGCCCCGTTGATGCCCTGAGAGACTGTGCTGTGGCCAGCAAGGCTGTGCCCCTGCCTCATTCCCCACCTTGGAGCACCCCTCTTCTTGCAAATCCCTGGCAGGAAATGTCCTGCCTGTCCATTTCTGCATCTGTAGGAACAGTTTCTGCTTACCTCACTGTGTCTTACATACCCACAGTTTGGTCTTCTCTGCCATGAAAACCACCTGAAAAATACAAAAGGGAATAAATCCAGCAGGAGATGCCTGAGGGAATTTCTAAAACTAGTTGAAATTCACCACCTAGAGAGATCCAGTATGAATTAGTCCAATAATCTGTTGTGCAGGCAGAGAGGAGCTTAATCAGCTACCTTGGCTAAAGTCAATCTATTGTTTCTTATCAAGAAATTGTCTCTCAGCTGGGGACAGCTGGGGTGCTCCTGGTCTACCCAGGGAATTGACCACTTGGGTGCCCTGGGTGTACATAGGGGCACAACACTGCTGTGAAACTCACCTGCACCACAACTATGACTACAGATCAAGCATAATTTTATCCTTATATCTCACTAATTTCCACTCTTGTTGACAAATAATTTGCGTAAGTTTGTCAAAGTCTTTCAGATGGTAAAAATGTCAATGGTATACCTTAAGTATCTGCAAGTTTTTACTCCTTCCCAAAATTCTTTTCTTAGCAGCAGTGTTATTTTAATATTTCTGACAAAGTACAAGACTAGGAAATACTT
Organism: Argya squamiceps; assembly: GCA_037834095.1. NCBI lineage: Eukaryota > Metazoa > Chordata > Aves > Passeriformes > Leiothrichidae > Argya > Argya squamiceps. The sequence continues at coordinate 103,385,521 of JBBMKD010000001.1, forward strand.
ATATCTGAAATAAATAAGCCATTTAAGACAAATAAATACTCTTGTTATTACTATAGTCTGTAAGGAATTATTTTATTTTCTTTTACAAATTGTTTAATTACAAAGAAAAGTGGAAAGTTTTCAAGAGCTGACTGAAAAGCGAGATTTTTCTTTAATATATAAATTACTATTTATTTTTGTCAAGAATATCTACTGTATCTTAAAGAGGAGACACTTTACCTAACAAACAACAAACACATATTCCAGCTCTCTGGTAGCAACAGACTGGGTGCTTGTGTCTCACTGGGTAAGGCTAATGTAACAAATGAAAGACAGGGTAGCACAGATAACTTAAAGACAAATTTAATCTGATTTTAGGGGAAAACTGGGCCCAACTCCCTGTGTATGTACAGAATAGCCAATATATCTAGAGAACAACTTGTATTTATTCCATCTGCAGAAGATCATGCATCATGCAAGGTGAGTCAGATGTACAAATCCTTTAACATACCCCTTGATCTCAGAAATGGTGTAAACTGTGAGCTAATAAATACATTCAGTTCTAGTTACTGATAGCTATTGATGCATCAAAGAAATTCTTGGTAACGTTGAAATTGTGAATTTCACATACTGAAGTCTGAATAATACCTGTGAATCAGGTCACCTGTGAAAGCAGAGTCTCTTTTCTGAGGATTATAATTTTAGATGGATTCTCTGGCAGTTCTAAGCTCTTCCTACCTTTCTTCAACTTTGCAGTTGGTGAATGGACCATGGCTATTTGAAATGTAGTGAGGAGAGAGCATCTATGTAAAATTAATCTCTGCCAGCTGTTTTTGCTTCTTGAAACTGTTCAGAGGACATTACAAGTATAAGTGCTTTTTATATGAATACATATGTATAAATAGATGCACAGTATGTAGTTTCAGGCATATATGACCTGGTCATTTTATGGTTCATTTAACATTAACAAAGAGAGAAAAAAATGCAACATACAGATTCCTACTAAGCTGGTTAACTTCAGATATCCACCTTAAGATGGTGAATCATGCTGTGAATCTTAATATTCGCATTCTTGAGCAGTTTATTATTTGACACTGAGTGTAAGTGAAACTAAAAAAACTAGTGTAAGTATTGACATATATCATAGAATCAAAGAATCATTAAGGTTGGAAAAGACCTTTAAGATTATCAGTCAACTGTCAGCCTGGCACCACCATCATATGTGCTGTCAAATCCTTTCTCAAGTGCCATATTCACACCTTTTTTAAGTACTTGCAGTGATGGTCACTCTCTTGTTTCCCTGGGAAATCCGTTCCAATTCTTTACATATCTTTCCGTGAAGAAATTTTTCCCAATATCCAATATGAGCCTCCCCTGGAACACCTTAGGGCCATTTTCTCTCATCCTGTTACCAACACTCACATTAGAATAACCTTCCTTACAGAGTGATTTCATATTCCATATTACTTCCACAGAGGACTTTGAAATTGTGCACTGCACTTTGTACACAAACACAAAGACATACATAGTTTTGTAGCAGAAACATGACAGTTATTTTTTGTTTTTGTTTTGTGGGGGGATAGGGTTTTTTGGTTTCTTTTTGTTTGTTTGTTCTGTTGGGTTTTGTTTGTTTGTTTTTATTTTGTTTTGTTGTCTGTTTTGCTTTTGTTTTGACAGGATGATCTTGGAGGGATGTCACATTTTTCCCAAGAACTTCTTGGATTTGGTGAAAATGAAACAAATGGGGCTGAATGTGTCCCAAAAGGAAGCTAAAGCATTAAGAAGCTGTGCCTGTAAGTTCTGGTGAGACTGCAATTATTTCTGAGTGCCACCCAAATGTCTTTGGCATAATTATAGAACCTTCTCTAGACAGTAGTGCAAATTTTTATGTATGGACAAGTGCAACATAATTTAAAATCCACAAATCTGCCGTATTATCTCCATAACTTTGACAAAAATATGATTAAAGATCTAGGGGGAATCTTTTCTTCCCACACTTTCCCTTTTTTATATCTGTGTATTTCAGTGTGTATATATTTGTGTCAATAGATTGAAAATGTTGGTCTTTTACAAGTTGGTGTCAGTTTTTTTTACTGAATTGTCATTCACTTAATGTAACAATGTCTTCTCTTTCCAGAGAGCTCTGGGACCATTTCCCTTAAGTTTTCCTCCTTAGCTCCTCCCTCTGCTTTCTAATCTAGTCTAATTTACTCAACTCTAATCTTTCTGCTGGTTTTAGGAATGTGGATAGCAAGTCAGAAGATGAGAGAGTCCTTCTTCCATGGCCTTATTTTGATCAATTTGTATAAGAGATTTTGTATAGTTTTTGGTTTTGTTTTTGGTTCTTTTTTTCCTAGATTTTTAAATATTTTATTTCCATTAACAAGTTACAGAACAAAACTATATATATGGGAACAAAACTATAGATACAAAAAACTTGCTTTCCACAGTTTCATATTTACTTTTACCAGCTCAGTGTTTTTCTAATATACCCTGCTGAAATAGGATAGGAGACAAATATAAATTTTGTTAACAAGTGAGAAAATTCTGTCTGTAGCAATGTCTTTGGGCAAGTCTATCTTAGAAAAAATGGACATTATTTGTGGAAAATGTTTTTAAATAAATAGAATTACGTTCTTTTAAAATCAGACAACCTGTTCATAAAAAAGCATCCTGTGGTAGTTCTGCATGTTACACTCACAAAACAGCTACCTATTCTGATATTGTTTAAAATATGGAGTTTATACTTTTAAAGCTGTGTTGACAGGGATAAAACAACGGTGGGAGAGAGAGTTCACTCGGGGATCTCTCTAAGGAGATGTCAAGTGGACATGAATGAGTACACTACACCTTTGGTGCCTGTCACTTGGTTTCTGACAACAAGAAAGATCTTTTGAGTGAGGGGAAGCCAGTGATTACTGGCTCCAGGTTTACATCTCCTCCATATAAATATATGTGTTATCTTTTTATGAAAATGTGCATAAATAGGTAATGTCTAATATGGCAATCCAAAACATACCTCCTTTGTTTGAATCTTTTGGGTATCCCAAATAGAATTTTTCAGATTTCCCTTATCACTGGAACCAATAACTGGTTGAGTTATTGGTTATATACAATATATCATTTGCAATAGCTGTGCAATACTCAATCTCTTTTTCAGGCAAGAAAGGAACTTCAGAGGACTTTATGGCTCATTTAATTTGCTGGAAAATCCAGAGAAATAAAAAAAAAATCCAGAATTATTGTAGACCCTTTCTGATTTTTTTTATTTTAAATAAAATAATTATATATTTGAATTCATAGTAATATTAAGACATTGTAATTCAATAATGTTAATTTTCTGTAAGTGTATTTAAGAAAAAAGAGAAAATCATGTTCAGACACTTAATGACTTAACATCCAAAATAGGTAATGGTCCTTATAGAATAGCCTGCTCCAATGTTATTAGAATAGCACAGGCCATTTCTCATCAACAAATCAAAAAACTCCTTTCTTCAATAAAATTTTGAAGCTTCATATTTTTGTCTTGTACACTCCTCAAATTGTAGCATGCAAGGGCTATTACACCAGACATGCAAACACAGAGTTATTTAGCATGACAAAGAAGATGCCTTTTTCTTTTTTTGTAATAGAGGCAATAGTTTTACTACTTATCATTTCACTACTTATCATTTCTGAACTTTAACCATGCATCCTAGAGTCTTCATAAAATCCTGTCATTGCATCCTCTGCTTGACAGATAATGTTAACCCAGGTACTTCCTCCTCATGCCAAAAATACTGGAGGGAAAACGCAGAGCAATGAAGAAACAGCTCCATCAGGAGGAAAGCGGCGCACCATTGTTAATTTCTTTTCAGTCCCAAACCATTGGCTTCCACCCCTTGCAAAGATCTGCAAGCATCTAGCAATTATATAAGAAGCTCTTGCAAAGTACAGGAGGGGAAACAAACTCCATTTTAGCATCAAGGATGTAGTCTGATGTATATGCAGATAATAAATAGTTCTCCAGGTTTGTTGCTTCCCTTACTCTCCCCAGTTTTCTTACTTCTGCATAGGGATTATAGAGATTTCTCTCACAGTATCCTCCTATTCTCATTCCTGATTTTGGGGCCAAGTTATTAACACTTATTCTACTTTTATTTTATGCTTATCTGCACTTTTGTAGAAGGGATATTCTAGATTTGGTAAAAAAGTTCATAATTATTTAAGTAATGTAACAGTGTAAATTAGTGAGTCCCTACCCTGAATTCGTCATCAGAGTAGAGTGCTAATTATGCAGAATATAAAGCAGATAAAGGAAAGCAGGATTAAAGGCCAGAATTTTCAGTCATTTTGTATAGTTCAGCAATTTGCAATCCTTGTTTTAACTTAGACAACTGAAAGCTCAGAATAATTTTGACAGTTATGACCAGAGTCTTCAAACATGTAAATAGACTGTTGTTTATTTTCTTTGCCTTGATATTTCAAACATCTGGTCCTTCTGTATTGTATATTTGAATTTTATATGTATTTTTTTTTACTAGATTAGGATGAAATTCTTTTTATGTGTGAACATGGTTCAAATAAACAAATGCAACTATGTAAGACTGAAAGGAACATGGATGGATGGATGGACAGACGATAGACAGACAGACAGACAGATGGTAGATAGATATGTTAGAGAGCCCTACCTGTTTTCATTAGAAATGTTCTAAAGAACAGTGTACTATGTTTATGAGGAAAGGTTTTGCAAGCAGGAGGGCTGCAGGGGTGACTTCTTTGAAAAATCATATGGAGCCTGTTTCAGCCAGTTTCAAGATGGACCCATCACTGTTTTACTCACAAAGCTGAGTAAAACAGTGATAGTGGCAGTACCCCTGCAACTTCCTATTTAAGAAAGAGTGAAAAAGAGCAGCTGGGATAGAGGAATAAGAGTATGAGCAAAACAACCCTGAAGACACAAAGACTGGTGGAGAAGTAGAGGATGGGGGTGCTGCAGGCACTGAAGTAAAGCTTTTCCTGAAGTCCATGAAGAAAACTGTGGGAATGCTGGTTGTCCCCTGCAGATGGGGGAGCAGATATCCACCTGCAGTCTGTGGATGTGCCCTGAAGGAACCTGGAGCCCATGGAAAGCCAACACCAGAGCACGTTCCTGACAGGACCTGAAGCCTGTGGAGAGGAACTGGACAATACTTTCTGGCAGGACCTGTTACCCTTCTACCTCAAGGACAGCACCGTGTGGAAAGGACCCATGATGTAACATTTCTTGAAGAAATGCCTGTGTGGATGTACTACATTGGAGTAGTTTGTGAAGAACCATATCCTGTGAGAGACCTCTTGCTGGAGCAGAGCAAGAAGAGAAAGGATTGGCAGAGGCACTGTGTTATTAATGGGGTACAATCCCCATTTTCTCTCCCCCTTGATGCCTGGGGAGGAGGACCTAGAAGAAGTAGCAGTAAATTCACTGTAGGAAGAAGAGAATGGTAGGGGGAAGGTTGGGGTTTTTCTTTTGTTTTGTTCTTATTTCTCACTATTCTACTCAGTTATTTATTAGCAATAAATTGATTTATTTTCCCCAAGTCAAGTCTGTTTTGCTCATGTACCTAATCTCCTTGTATTTGTCTCATCCTGTGAGATTTTTGTTGTGTTTTCTGCCCCTTGTAGATGGAGGAGGACTGCTGGAGAGACTACTGGGCATCTGGTGGCTGGCCAAGGTAACCCACCACAAATTGTCAGATATCCCAAAGACATTTCATAAAATGTAGAATTGGAGTCTGTCTACATAACTAGATATTATTGAAATTTATTAAAAAAAAAATTATGGCACCATTTTTGGGCCTCTATTTTAATCACATATATGCAACTTTATTGTTAGAGCTGTTATGATGGAAAATGTGCCACTGTATTCAAATTTTTTTATGATGAGTGGAATTGTCAAAATGGACTGCGTAATCTGCTTGTGGTTACAATGCTAATTTCATTGCTATTTCTTGAGTCCATCTCTTAAAATATGAGACTACGTGACCTGTGTATTCTGTGATGAATAGTGAGAGTTGTTGAACTCCTGACCTGAACTGAAGAGCAGAGTTTACCCTGTTGGTCCTGTAGTCTGGTCAGGTTTGAGCCCTCCATTGTTCCCTGTGACTGGGGGTCATGAGGACACTGTGGCTGTGACTGGTTGTATTCCAAGCAACAGCTCCTCATTTAAATAGAGGTACATAAATCACCAGACACTAAGTGCATTATCTTACTCAAGGCATTGTCATGCTTATGGTGTTCTGAGAATACAAGCTTCTGGAGAGAACATGGGTGAATTTGTTTTTTCATCACCATTTTCAAGCCAGCTTATGTTTTCTCAGTGTTAACAGGTTTCAGCCCATGAAGCACATACCAATTCATGGTGCTTATAGTTCCTTCTTGATGACTCTTCAGTGTCACATTCTGATACTTAGCTCCTCCATTCTTTTAGGGACCCAGGCTGACACTTAGAGAACAACTTGGAAATAAGATTGTTTCTCCCCTGCTTCATTGGCAAATTATCTCAAAACCCAAGATGACAACATTCATGCTGTGTATCACACGGCAGCTCAACTTCCACTAGACACATGTATTATCTAATTAGATATATAAAATTATATAAAATTACATATAGGTTGTAGCATAAATGTATGCATCTGTAACAAAGTCATCATATTGATCCTCACTAGGAGACAACTCTACATCAGGAAGTCAGTGATCCACATGATCCACATGAAAGTTGACATGAGTGTGACCAAGCCTGTGCTGTGCTTGTATTGTACTTCTCTCTGCTATAAATGCATTGTCTTGTAAGAACAAATTCCAGTGGCTGAAATGGGAGAATTTTCCATGGATGGCGTCTGCTCAGTGTGCTGTATATAGATTGGAGGTCCATGAGAAGCAAAGCCACCGGGAGCTCCATAGAGATTTAAGATTATCCATACTATTATATTCTTGTTGTGCAAGTTCTAATAAATTGGATTTTCTGAGTTTCTTTCTTATTGAGATCATAACAGCTCAAAACCTCTTGGAGCAAAACAGAACTAAGTTTGGGATTACTGCCTCGAATCAGAATGCATCCTGGAATGTTGTTCAAAAGGTAATGCTGAACCCAGCAGACTGTCCTTGATAACTCACAGTTGCAGTAATTACAGATGCAAAATACAATTCTCAGGACACAGAAATGGTTTTTTCTTGAGTGACTGCATATGTATGTACCTTTTAATTGGCATGGCAATCCACAGAGATCCTGAGTGCATTTTTTCTTTTTTCACAATTTTTGTGCACCAGGAAACCATTTGGCCCTAAGGAAATACAGTAGCCAAGTTGCAGCTGCTTGAAGCATTTTGCCATTAAATGTAGTGGCACTAAAGTGGAAGTGCCAAGGGCCATTATGCACTGACAGTACAGTCAAGAAAAGTACCCATCTGCAGAAAACATGCAGCAAGGTAGAAACAGAGCAATGAAATAACCATGAAGCAGTTGGAGCCTCAGGACAAGAAAAACAAGTGATTTGCTGCAATGCTTAACAACAAAAGGAGAGATATTAACAGATATTTGAGCTTTCAGAGTTACAATTGTATGAGTGAGCAGTATTGCCTTTGGCATAGATGCCTCTTCCCACTGTAGTGTTCTCTTCCTTTCTGGAAAGCCAAGGTTCCCTCAAGAGCAATCATAGCATCATCATGAGAACTGAATCACAAAAGGCTGCTTCTATAGAAATCCTCCATGCCTCAGCTCTTAGTTCAATAACAAACTCCCTAAAAGGAGTTAAATCAGACCAAAAAAAACCCCAAAACAAAAAACAATGTGCAAAGCCAAAACACCAAGTTTTATCTTTAAAGCAGTGGTGAATAGAAACAGTTGTTGAAAGTAAAGATGCCTTATTAATGTTCTAGCTCCTGCTAGAACATTAGCAGCATCTGTGTGGAGATCAGGACAGCAGGTAAATCTGAAGTGTTACTCTTTAATACAGCATCAGCTGGACAAAGAAGCAGACCTTGGTTTTGGTTGTGCCATTTCGAGTGTATCCAACCTCTATCTGTCATTATATTGATGATTTGTGATATGAAACGTCATACCTGGTCAAGCACAGGGCTGTAGATAGAAAACTACATAAATGGTAGAGTACAGCTAAAGAGGAAAAATAACAGTTTATATCTTTATAAGTCTTCTGAGAGTAGTAATGCAGGTGCAAGGAATGGCATCTGCACGAATAAATATTTACTAAAACAGAGACTAAATTTTTCTGCTTAGACCAAAACTTGATTTTTTTCCTTAACTATAACATAGTGAATTAATGGAATTTTAGCAGAGCAATCATATTGTTCTACCAGTTTGAATTTCTTATGAATTTAATTACTACCACTCAAGTTACACAATGGGCTTCTCTAGCATCAAAAAGCTTTGTCCTCCTCTGATCCCAAATGTTGTCCTGCGCACAAAGGGTGAAGTACCACATGATGACTCAATTGAAAAAATAAAAAAATAATGCATCCTTCTTATCTCTCTCAGCTTTTCTTCAATAACTTTTTAAAATATGGACCTTGAAATCATCAAATGCTTAGCAAATTGATTAAAAGGTGCAACTAATTTTCCTGATTGGACGAAGATTTGTTTTGAGCAGTATATTTTGCATGAGTTAGAATCACAATTGTTCATTATTAGTCCTTTGTATAGTCATCAGATCACAGTAGCTTTTGCTTCCACTTTTATCAATCTACCTGTTTTCTCTCCTCTTAAACACTGCTCTTTCTCTATGGTTTGCATCTGGTTAAACTTCTATTTGAGATTCTTTTTCCCAGCTCTACCTCAGTCATCTCTACTTGTGCACCAAGCATCAATGGTCTCTGGTGCCTACTCAGATCATTATTATTATTATAAACTTCTTACTTAATTCTGTGCTCTACAGCATGATTTTTCCTTTTTTCTTCTATTCTTTCAGGGGAAAAAAATCAATGAGAAACAATTAAATCCCAAACAACATTTAAAAATATGCAAACGAAAGACTACCTATTAATGATACTCAGATGTCTGCCCATACAAGTGAATTGTAGGGAGACAAAAATAAAACTCCTTCAGAAATGCACATCTTTAAACAGTGCATTACTGCAACAGCAGGGGACCAAAAAAGAACTTTGCAGTAAGTAGCAAGCCCTGGTGCAAAATATTTCTATGACTAAAGTTCAAGGTTACAAAACAGTACAAACAAAAAAGTATATGCATTGACTAGGATTTTACCATGTGTTCTAAGTATTATTGTGTGCTTTGTTTCAATGGGCAATGACAGCAGTTGAGTTGTCGAGTTTAAAGTAAAGAACTGAAATGCAAACTAATGTAAATATAAAATATTAAGCCCTATCATGGTTCTCAGGAAAAGAATATGAAAAAGCAGTTGAAACATGGAGTTTGTTTCTTGAGAAAAGGATGAGTGTTCATGAAGCCCCTAGTGCACCTTTCCAGCCCATTGTGCTGTGTGCTCATGTTCCTGTGATCTGAGGACAGCAGGAATGACTCACTGCCTTCAGCTTGTGAGGCTGCTCCTGGATCCAAGTGATTTGAAGTTAATGGGGTACAGGGACTGATGATTGTGTCTCTTTCTGATCTCTACCTTAATCTGAGCTGCTCTCAGGAGCAAGTCTACCAGAGGAAATCCTGGGTTACAAGCAGCTCTTTGTTCTCCCTTTTTCAGTTCACCCAGAATGCTACATGAGAGAAGCAGGGGCACTACTTCTGTGAATCACTAAGTAACCCGGTCGTGTTCAGTCCTGTGTGATAAGAAATGATGTTACACTCAGTTTGAGAAATGAAACTTCTGAAAATCAGCACATCCTCCCTATTGATTCTACACTTCAGTTCAACATCTTTAAACTCAAATTTCTGAAAGAAATTGATTCCAAATGATTGCACAATTAATGATTATACAGCTCAGCAATACAAAAAGATAAGCTGCAAAGCAGGAGTGTGATCTAATCTCTCACAAGAACAATTTGAGCAAGATTAAAACTAGACAGAACTTTTCCATTCTCAAGAATTCCTAGTCGCCTCTAACTATTGTTACTTTTTTGTTAATCCACACAGTAAAAATGTTTTTATACACTCAAACCATAATTTAGCTTTATATTCAAGCATATAATTAATTTACGTTCTTATGAAAGGATTATGTGTGTGCTTAATGTTAAGTAGCTGTTTAAGTAGCAAGCAAAGAACAGGAACAAAACCCCAGAGTGAATTTTAAAAAAGCCAATCTTTTTTAACAAAAAAGATATAATTAAATAATGAAACCTTCTTCCACAAGATGTTACACTTTAGATTTTTTTTCTATATATTATATCAGAATCTAGACAAGCAAAGTAGGAAAAACACATGTAAGTTTGTTCGTAATATTTAATCAAAATATTTAACAATAAAAAATTCCTTTTGAAGTTCAATGGTCTGCAGTCAAAACCTATATACACTGAGGAAGTTTTATGCCATGCTTGCCCTGTTCTTGTATCTTGCCCTTTTGGCCACAACCAAAAACTGTGGAGCTACAAGAATTGTTATATCAGTGAGCTATTTGGCCTTGAGAGGGACACAACACTACCCTTCTGTTCTACTACTGGTGCTTTGATAATCACCTGCACAGACATCTGGAGAAATTAAAAACCTCTGTCATTGCCTACAGGAGACATTTAATTTACAGTCTTCTCTTAGTCACTACTTTTACTCTTGTGGTTTTAAAAAGTAACCTAGCATCTCACTTTAGAAATTATTGTGTTTAACTGATCTTACCATTAATTTTCTTTTATTTCTGTATTTTTTCTTATATAGATTATTTGGATATTGAATGTATTCAAGGAATGATGATGCGTAGGATCATTTTCATAGGCAGAGGAAGATATACTGCATTTGTGATCCTGTATATTTGTTCTCCCTGAAATGTATGACAGCATAGTGCTATGGATATTTAAGTATTTTTAAATGTAAAAATATTTTTGTATGACATTTATTGTGCTTGCTATACTTTTCCTTAAGCTTCTTTTTTACCTTTCTGAACCATGTAAATAGAACCACAGACAGCTTGAAGTTGGAAGGGACATCTGGTGGCCACCAGATCCAACCTCCTTCTTGGGCTGATTGTCCAGGACCACATCTGGATAAAATTTTAACATCTCCAAGAACCGAGACCTCACAAATTCTCTGTGCAGTTGTGCCAGGGCTCAGTCACCCTCCCACTGAAAGACTGGCTCCTGATGTTCAGAGGGATCCTCCTGTGTTTGAGTTTGGGCACCTTTGGAGCCTGGCCCCATCCTCTTTTCACCCTCCCTGCAGGTGTTTATGCACATTGAGATTCTCCTGAGCCTTCTCCAGGCTGAGCAGCCTCAGCTTTTCCAGCTCTTCCTCATGCAGGAGATGCTCCAATCTATTAATGTGCTCAGGGAGCCTGTGCTGGACTCTCTTCAGAAAATGAGCACTGCCAAAGGCATTAAGAAGCTCTGAGGTGGGAGCTAAGTTTCTAACTTTCTTAACCTCTCTCGAAAAAGCCTATAGACAGCTATTTTTAGACAATTAAATGCCTTTGAGTGTCTGACTGTAATGTTCTTAGAATTATTTTACTTCAAATTATACAGAGATGAGTTCAAAAGAAGGTTTTTATTCATTTCTACATTGATAAGTAAACTTTCATTTTTCCTCCTTTTCTGCAAAGCATACAGCATATAATATAAAAAATATAGAGTATTTAAGATACCAGCTTACTTAACATGGGAAGACAACTGAATACGTAGGGAAACCATCTTTATAACTTAGACATAGTGTCTAAAATAATTACACAATTCTGTCTATTTTCATAGTAATAATAGTAGAAAAAAAATCAATTTTAATTCCTAACTTCTAAATCTAGGGGGTATAATCCTCTATTGAAAAATAAGAGAAAGTAAATCAAGCCTTTGAGTGCCTGGCTGTGAAATTAACCACCGCAATTTCATCATAATCTTATTGAATTAATTCTTCCTCTCTTGGTTTTCACAGAAGTAATGGGTAATGTTTTCTTGCAGATAAGATGATGACTATATAATTTCTGTTTCTATGCAATTTTGGGATAATGTGGTCTCTGGATGTCATTAATATTTAGAAAATACATCTTCCTAATTGGTTTTATCTTGGTATAATCAACTAACAAAATACTTACTAGTAAGGTTATTGGAGAACCTCCATACTCATTTTCAAGCAATGGGTAAATATCTGGAGACCTAAAGATGTTTTGGAATAAATTTTAAAAATATTCAATTTTATGTTAATAAACAGAGAAGAAAGTCGATAAACAAAGAAGAAAAAGGTGAATATTAAACATGAGGGGTGTGTATGAGAATTTTTTTCTTATGATTTGAAATATTTATGCATTGTTCTTGATACTTACATCTTCATTTGAAAGATGCACTCTGCTTTACAGTTGCTGTATAACCATAACTATATAGTCTAATGCTTCTTTTTCTTCTATTTTTTTAAACTGAAAACCCTAGAGTGACTAGCTGCTGGCAGTCATATTTTTACATGCCATCCTTTATTATTCACTAGCATGAGGATTATTGGCAGAAGAAAAGAGGAGATAGTCAGCCCAGTCAAGCATGCTTTCTGCTATCCAATTTTTCTTGAAACACCACCAGTTTTCCAGATTTCTTTATTTTGCTGTTGTTTTTTTAATCACAACACATACACCTTACTAGTAGAATGTTAGCTGAAAATAGCACCACTGTAAATAACTATACTTGCTGAATTCCAATATAATGTTCAAGTCTTTCCATGCCCACAAATCTAATCAGTTGCTTTGTCTTGTTTGTCATACTATGACAGTTTGGTCCTTGCAAGTTTTCTAAGGTATTTTAAGAATTATTTCTTCAGATGTTCTAAAACACATGACATTTCTTGGAAGAGTTCTCTCTGCTTCTCCTAATCTACGCACTGATTTTTCAAGTTACTTTGCCTTTCTATTATTTGAGAGTACTCACTATAACTTTGTACTGACGGTTACTAATTTCATGGCAATCTTGAGCCTTCAAGCAAGAATTTTGACTTATTTAACTTAGTTTTGAATTGTTTGGGTTCTTTTTTTCTGAGCTATTTTAGGGCTTATGAGGTAGCTATTTGAAGGGTTGACAGAATGTTTAAATTTGTTCCTGGACTTTAAAAAGATGTAATGCCTTTTTTAAAATGTTTTCCTTGTAGTATTTGAGAGGAAATATTTGTCAAGTGATTTGCCTTTAAGTGTTTCAAGTAGATGGATAAGCTTGAGAAATCCATTGGAAACTATCCCCAGAGTGCATTTACTATTTGTACATCAAATCGAAAGGTCTGCTTTTAAAACAGACATTGTAAATCATGAGATACAAAGAAAGTATTGCTTTTCTGCTTAGTTTCCTGGCTTCAGCAACTACCCGGGAACATTTAGCGAAACAGAGATGGTAATGGTGATACAGGTGTATTTTGGTTAATTCCTATTGAGAAAGCTTTGCAGTTTGATTCATGTTGTTTGGGTATTGGCACAGCTATGCTGATTACACTGAAAGCTTTTTACCTATAGTTTTCATTGAATATAATTTATATATGCTAAAGAGCCTCAATGTTTGATGCATTAGCTTTCTTCCAAAGTACTGCTGTAGCTTGTATTGTTTTGGTATGTAGCTTGTGCTCTCTTCAAATGAGTCTGATGTCCCAAACTCTTTCAGAATGCTCAGAATAATGAATTTCTGAGCAAACGTTAAGACTGAAAATTAATATATTTTCTGGTGCTTGAAAAAAATTCCCTGAAACCACACTGCATATCTGGAAAATGACTTTCAAAGGTGACGAAACATAAGGTACAGTTAAAAAACCCAGATTCCACTTCCAGCCTCCACATCCTCTGTCACTCTCCTGGTGCCGAAAGACACGTTAGAATGCTTAGGACAGCAAGAGTTTGGGGGTTTTGGAAGGCTATTTATTTTTTCTTTCCCTGTTCATATTTTTCAGCTTTTCTTTAGGATCAGAGGGATCATTTGGGTAGGGCAATGCACACTGGGAGCCACCAGTGAGGTTCACGTGCAGCTGGTGCACTGTAAGTTGCACCCCTGTGAGCTCAGCCCTAATATGGAGGAGTTCAGTTGGAGACTCAGCAGTGTTTGAGAACCTTCAACAATTTTCACTTAAAACCACAGGATGGCAGCCATGAGGAAGATATGGCAAAGTAGCTTTCCTTTTTACCCCATTGTATGGGTTACTGAGAAGAGAACAGCTTCTACTCCCAGTGCTTAGCCAGCAGATTTATAAACACAGGCAGATCAGTGTGGCTTGTTTAGTGAACCTGAGTGGGCTATGGCCCTTTTTGGAATTTTTTTCTTCTGTGAGCATAACAACAGCAATGTTGGAGAGGTTCTTCAGGTCTTTGCAACCACGCAAGCAGTAGTAGATGCATAGTCAGAATGTTGATTCCCATGGCAGTGGAACTACAGCTCTCAGATATTCCTATTAGGAACAGGAAAGTCAGTCAGATTTTAGGCTAGGATTCCTGAATTTTGGATTTAGTTCTAACTGAGTGAAGACTGCCATTCTGGCTCATCTTACTCTGGAAGGCTCCACCATTGTTGAAAAGTGGAGTGATGGAGTAGATAGTACTGACCAGATTGTGACTGTAGATAATATATGATTTTTTTTGTTTTTTAGAAATCTATTTCACTTGCCAAAAATCCATTAATATATTAATGTTGTATATTATCCAAAATAGGCTTTGTCTTGGGGATATGGCAGGTTAGATCAACTAGTTGTTTCAAGTAATACCTGAATTTAATTTTATTGTTATTTCCAATGATGCCTGCAAATCTCAGCACAGTCCAAGGTGTCTAATGAACAGCAGTTTATCTGGAGCCAAAGTCTGCAGTGACACAGGGAGAAACACTTGTCCACTGAAACAAGAGAAACTGGATTTAAACACCATCCTAAAGAAAACTTCAAGCTAAAGACAGTTTCTCTGCGTATTTTGAGTTTCAAATGTTTGCAGTTTCTATCTAAATTATTCATTGTACAATAAGCTTGGAGGTTAGTGCCCCAGGTCTGCACTCACGATTATGGCAGAATTCTAGAAAGCTGTGGTCCATCTTTATGTGAGAAAGGTGCACCTGTCAATGCTGAGGGTTGCAAAAACATTAAGCAGTTCTTACAGGAATGTCAAACCAATGCACTACAGAGTAGTATATCATAGAATCTGAGAATCATAGATTGTGATGAATTGGAAGGATCCACAAAGATCATTGAATCCAACTCCTGGCCTTGTGCAGGACACCCCAAGAAACACACTTGAGAGCATTGTCCAAATGTTTCTGGACTCAGGCTTGATGCTGTGACCACTTCCCTGGAAATCCTGTGGCAAGTTCCAGTGCCCAACCACCCTTTGGAAGAAAAAACCTTTTCCTGATATTTAAACTAAACCTTCTCTGACTCAGTCTTATGCCATTTCTTCAATTCCTGTCACTGGTCACAAGAGTGAAGAGATCTGTACTCATCCTTCCTCCCACATCCCACATCCCACATATCACATCCATCCTTCCCCTCAAAAGGAAGCTGTATCTCCAGTGAGGTCTTCCTCTCAGTCTCCTCCAGGCTGAACAGACCAAGTGACCTCAGCCCCTCCTCACACAGCTGCACCTCAAGGCCCTTCACCACCTTCACGGCCCCCTTTGGACAGTCTAATAGCTTCGTATCTTTATGGTGATGCGTTTTTTCATAATTTTAGTCCATCAAATGGTTTTTCCTGTACTCCCCGCCCTCCTCCTTCTTCCTGTGGTTGGTTTGGTCAGAACTGCATTCCTGGATCCTGCAGAGATCTCTGACTCCTTGGATCCACCCATTGTACCTCCTACCCCCCTGTCAATCCTACTCTGTGCTAGTCACTCCCACTTTGGGTTCAAGTTATTTCAAGTTACTTCCTCCCCCTTGTGTTCCCCTTTGGTCATTGCATTTGTACTCTCCCCTGAGACTTCCCCTGTTTGTAAGTGTCTGCTAGCCTGGTGTTGGGTGTCTCTGTCTGTGCTCTGACTTGGAGTTCAGTTATTTTTCTGTTTCTGTTAATAAATTCATCACTCCGACTGGCATGCAGAACGTGTCTCGTAATTTCTTACCCCGATCATCTGGTGGGTGCCAAGGACACTCAGGAACTCGGGGAGAAGTGTTGCAGCTCGTCTTCCTTGTGGCCCTGAGCTAGGACTGGGATTGCAACATATGTTCTTCATGTTGTGGCATCCAAAACTGCCCCAGCACTGGAGGTGAGGCTGCCCCAGAGCAGAGCAGAGGGAACAATCCTCTCCCTTGCCTGCTGGCCATGCCGGGCCTGATGTCCCCAGGACACGCTTGGCCCTCCTGGCTGCCAGGGCACTGCTGGCTCAGATTCAACTTTCCATTGACACGTATGCATAATTCAGGAAATGTGTTTTATTGTATGTTTTGTCAAGTTAGTCGTAAAAGTTTTCTCCTACATAAGACGCAAGCTGCATTACTAAATACTTGGGGGTTATGTTTACCATAAAAAAGCAAAATCATATAGATTCCAGTTCATTATTGTTGTAATACTACAGTCTTTTCAGAGAGATGGAGACCTTTTTTCCCTCCATTGTCATGATAAGCATATCTATACTGTGTTTTCATCAACTGTGTTCGAAATAATTTGACAGTCCTGTTTCATCAGCAGGAAAATGCAATAATCACTGTGAAATAAATCAACACTTCATTTCCTGTAAATAATGGAATTAATTGAAAGTATTTACAGAGCTCAACACAGTGGCTCTCTTATTTTTAGAGATAATTCAGACCTCTTGCTCTATAGGCTGCTGTTTAGATTCCTAGATTGAAGCAAAGCATATATTCTATTCAAAAACCAACATCAGATAAGGCTCCCTTGACAAATAACACCTGGAAAATCTCCCTGCAATAGCTTTTAAGAGGTGACAGAGTTCCTTTTGCTGTGGCTACATGTGAGCGTAACTTCCTAAGGGATCCCTGGCTGGCAAAATGCAGCTTCTGTGGCTCAGGCAGGTGTTTGCCCCTGACAGCTTGAACAGAGGCAGTGGGGCTTTGAGCAGCCAGCCAAGGCACAGCAAGGGTTAAACCACTGCATCAGTTTGCCTTGATGGATGAGAACCAGCACCTCCATATTCCCTTTCAGAAAACTTGCCACCATTCCCACCTACACCAGAAAGAAGCAACAGTTGCCTGAATTTTAACTTCCCATCCTGTTCTAGGGAGGGGGAAAAAACTCAACAGCACGGCATCTGAAAATTAATGTAGAAATTTAAACAACCAACAGAAAAAAATTAAAATGGATAGAAGGTAAGTCCTAAGCTATTACATGTTCAGCCACCCAGGTATGTACAGAAGCCTTTTCACTTAAAAAAAAAAAAATACTAGTTTTACCTTAAGTTGGAATTAAAAGTTAAATTATTTTATTTTAAAAACACATTAAAAAAAACCCTGTCTTTTTTTTGAGAATATGTTGCTTTAAAATCTTAAAAAAATATCCTGTGCTATTTTATTTAGTATATGTTTATGCTAGAAATTTAGTAGGGAACAAAGAAATATAGAAGAAATACAGAATTGATGCTTGCTAGGATAAAGGTATCACAGTACAGGATTATCTAGGTATTGTTTGGGTTTTTTTCACAGGTGCAAAACAAGATGGCAGGAGAAGCCTGCATCTGTGATTTAATACCTACAAACAAAAACTTGTAAGAGCAATCAAAGTGTTGGTCTGAAGGAAAATATTTGCTAACATTTTTAGGACTTTTCTAATTTTAGACAGACACTTATGGAACACTGACATTAAAGCTTTAGGATAACCTGCATTAAAATAATCTCTCCCCATAGGCCATGGATTTTACCCAAAGTACCAAAATCCGTTTATTAGATGAGGACTCTGGAGGAGAAAACTGCTCATGGCAGATCCCCATCCAGTCATTACATGTGGGTAACACATTTCAGCTGAATCTTTCATGGCAATGCAGGCAATGCCTCTGCTGACTGCAGGTCAAGGTAATGCCTTACCCACCTGCCCCATTAAGGAATGCAACACTGGGCAAGAAATCTGAAGGATCTGGAATTCCAATAGCTAAATATATTTATTTCCGTGATGCGTCAACAAATCAGTTTGTAGGTTTTTTTCCCCCAAACATTGTGATTAGTTAAAAAAAAAAGAAAAAAAGAAAAAAAATGAAAATACTTTGATGTGCTAGAAGCAAAAAGTGATGGTTTTATTGTTCAGCCTTATTGGACTACTTATGATGAATAAAGAACGCATTGAAAGTTTTCAGGTAGGGTGTGTCATATATGCCATAATCAGAGGAATTATTTTCTCAGTCTGAAAAGACAGATTTTCATAGTCAAAATCCTTTCCAAATTGTAGTGAAACTGTAGAAGGGTGCAAAAACTCATTTAGGCTGTTCAATGTGTAATATATTTTCATGCTCATCTTGTATTTAATATTTTGAAATTTGTCAAAACATTAACATTATATTTTTTCATTACATTTTTCTGTCTCATGCCATAAGCATTTTTAGATTTTATTTTCAGTTTTTAATTCCACTTTCACAGAACATTTCAAAATATTAAAATTACTGAAAGGAGAAGAATAGCCATCTCTATTGCCCTTTACTTGAGTATTTTGGGTAGCAGTTCTCATGTGCTACAGCTAACAATGTTGAGTACAGCAGCTAATTGTGTGAAATGTTCCATTTCTTGGAATAGGGACATTACATTTATTGTCATCTGCTCTATTGGTTCTTAAAGTGAAGCTATTATCTTTTAAAAGGAACAGTATCTATATAATAATTTAGTTCATCTTGTATGAGTACCCCAAATTTATAAATTGATTTGCGTTCCTCAAAAGCTTTACATGTAAACTTTTACTGATAAAAGTAAAAATTATTCTGTTTCATAGAAGTAACTAATTTTGTGGGAGTGCATTTAAATGCACTCCCGCATAATTTCAATCAAATATATGTAAGCTGACTTCTTTTTTGTAGCACAAGATTCAGCATTTCAATATCAACACAAGGGAAATTCTTTCTTATGTAAAATCATAATTTATTATTTTTATGGTATTAGAGGGTGATTTAAGTTTTTGGAAGATGGAAAATCAAGGAATGGTTTGGGAGGAGTGGTATTTTGGTTGGGTTTGGGGTTTTTTTTCTCATCAGATGCAAAAATAAATGAAATTGTGGAATTGGAGATGCATAGAGAAAAATGCAGTTTAACCCTTAAATTAATAGTTCACATTGGAAAATTAAATTGCAATTTGGTTGATTAAATATCCCTACTCAAACTTATGGGTGAAGAGAAAGGAAAGAGAGAGAATAAGGAAGCTTGAATTTCAGGCATCTCTTCTAAATATTATTTTTCATTGTTCAAATGTTTATGATTGCTGACAATTAAGTTGTAATTATAAATGAGAGTTTGAATTAGATACACCATCAATACATCATGAATCCAAACTGCACAGTCTGTTTTACTACCTGATTTGGCAGATTCTGTCAAGGACAGCGTATCCCACCACAAGTCAATGGGACTGATAATGGGGGGTTGTAAATACTTATTTCTTGTCCTAACAATACTTGCTTTAAAGTCAGAGATTTTGTAGTTGCAACAGCTAACTGGCCCCAGAATGGAGCTTTCTGCTATAGTTTCATTAAAATTTGCCTAACTTAAATATGGCATCCAGCCAGCTGGCATCAAATTCCTGGGGTCCTCTGTTAGACATACTTGAAGTAGTGGGAGTGTAGAGACTGCTTCTGATGCAAATAGTCTGCAAGTTGCAGAAAAACACTTCTGTCTGGAGAAATACAACTGCTTGCTGTCATAATAAGCTGAGAGGAATTGGCTGGGGATGAATCATTTCAGCGTGGCTGATTGCCACAGTGTCTGTACTAACCAAGTATTCCTGGTAATCTGCATATAATTCATATGGCTGCGAGTTTGTATTAAGTATTTTTTAATGTACAGATTGATACCTTCTGTGAAGTTCAGCATTTCTCAATGAAGAATACCAAGTCTTTTGTGCTAGTGAAAAGGAAAAAGTAACAATAGAAAGTAGAACTTCCACTCTATCAAAGTAATACCTACAGAATTGAAAACCTGTCATTCCCATTAAAAGAGGATTGGGTGGCTCTGGAGTGAAAGCACCTGGGTAGGACCCCTGGTAGGTGCTGAAGGGAAGACTGACCATAAGAGAAAATATATTCCTTGGAGGAGAAGAAGGACTATCACTGCGTGAGTTCTCAGTCCTTGACTACCACCTCCTCACAAAGCAAGTTAATAAAGGTGAAAGACTAACTTGAGTTTACATTCTTCAGGGTTATCGAAAGATATTTTTCTTATCTATGAATTTTACATTTAGTTGCAACTGGATTGACTGTTCTGGATATATAAATAAAAGCTTGCATTTATCCTTATCCATGTTGAGTACAATTTTAAAATAATGCCTAATGGAAAACTCTTAAATGTATAAACTAAAGACTTGTAACCTTTTAACAAGTACCTATCTTAGCAGTGATAATCTCCAGGGCAATAAGAGTAGTTGTCATTTGTATTGCTAGTGATAATGTGGTACTGAAAAATACCATAATCTGTTCATGCAGATACTATAAAATCTGCATGAAGTGGTAATTTCATTAAAACAAGTCTAAGACAAACAGTG
This sequence comes from Argya squamiceps, assembly GCA_037834095.1. Classification (NCBI taxonomy): domain Eukaryota; kingdom Metazoa; phylum Chordata; class Aves; order Passeriformes; family Leiothrichidae; genus Argya; species Argya squamiceps. The sequence goes on from JBBMKD010000001.1 coordinate 103,406,189, forward strand.
CTCAGCTGGGCTGTGAGGTTAAAAATTCACCAGGGGTGTGCCAAAAGGGCACACAAATTAGCTGCTCACTACCTTATCTGGGATCAACAAGGTCTTCTAAGAAAAAGTGGGTTTTAAAACTCTTAATTACTATTATTACTACAAAATAAGTGGGAGGCACAAATAAAAAGAATTTTGATTTCTATTTGAAATGTGCTTTAAATTCCTCTGAGTGTTTATCCTACTGAGGAGCTCCCCATTGTTTGATGATGAAATATCTCATTAGTACTCACCCAACTTGCATTAAATTCCTCACATCTGGTTACAGATATAGCCTGTGAGACAAAGAGAAAGGTGTTGCCTGAAAATTTTCCTCCCCTCTCCAAAACAGAGCTGACTTTGGAAAAATTGATGAGTACCTTTTACTTTGAATAGAAGGAAAAACTGTGGACAAGGGATTTGCAGAAATACAAATATTCTTAAAAATATCTATGTTGGAAAGACTGTAGATAGTCATTTTGCCTATGCCATTAAAGACAAAAATTTATTATCAGGGGAATGGCAGGATATTCCCCCTGTTCCATTGTATGTAGAATGAACACCAAGTATGAGTTACAGATCTGAATGCACTAATATGAGTAGATCAGAATGCTGACTCCCTGACATTGATTTCCTAGGATAGCAAGAGCTCAAGGCAGATTGTCAGACAGAAAACTGCATATTGAAAATAGTATTACTATTATGTTTCAACTGTTGTAATGATAAAAAAAGCAAAAAGAAAAAGCTAACACCACTGTTGATGTGCTATGTCTGTGGGGTAGTAACCATGACAACTCAGCTAGCTTTTCTTTTAGTTTCTAAAGCAAATATGAGCATTTGTAGAAATATTCATAAAATGTGTTCATACAACGTAGATAACATTCAAGGTTTTTAAAATAAACCTTTGTTAATGTCCCATATTTCCTCATACTTCATGCATTCACATTCTTCACAGTTGTCAGGACTTTTTAAATTTTATTCTTGTCATTTTGATATTTTGCCAGAATTAAGCTGAGTTGTTTTGATTTTCTTTCAGTGTTTTTTATTACACTGATTTGTTTGTGCATTTTTTCTACTACATTATTTTTAAATTCCTCATGTCCCTATTTTTTTTTGAAATGTTAATAGTTTTCAATTAAAACCAGCTCTAAGAGTTTATTGATTTATTTTATTTGGTTGTCCTGCCAGCTCTTTGGAGCATTTCAGAGCAGAAGCCTCCTGATGTGTTAGGATCCAAAATAATTTAGCCTGAAGCTCTTGGCAGCATCTCTTTCTTCACAGAACTGCTGTATGGTTAGAAAGTTAACATTCCTAATAGGTGTAATTTTGAATATCTGCCCAAACTTAAGAAAATTAAATAGAAAAATATGTGCTTTAAGCTTCCACAAATTCTCCATTGTCTTTATACTAACTGGACTTTTTTTAACCCAGTGCCATGTTGAAGGTCAAATTCTGTGCAATTTATAAATAAATATAATCACTTCCAGCATGCACTTGCTTTCAGGAATGAAACAAACATGGTTTGAATACAGAGCTTGAATTTTCTGAAACGTGTGCTGAACTGTCTGGCCACCAACTCTTTACATTAACAGAGGCATTTAAGACAAACTGAGTTACTGTGTATCTGATGAGAAACACTGCCTGAAAACCTGCCTCTGTACTAGGTTACCCTACAATAACTGAGGTAGGAAGTGAGCTAGTGAGCTGGGCTTAAACAGTGTGACTGATATCCCCTAGTTTCAAACAAAACCTTGGTGGCACTGCTCTAATTCATTGCCTTTATTTATATTTTCTCTTCTTTTGTAAGTTGGCAAGGTTTGAACTCAAATCTTCAGCTGTTTCTTTTTAAATTCCTATTTGGTCTTTGTTTCTCCTTCAGGTGGTCTGGCCTCAGCATCTTATCTGATTTCAGAATAATAGTACTGCATTTCAAAAAGGACAAGAGCTACACAAGAATCAGCTTCTTTAACTGACATGAAATATATCTGAAAGATATTCTAATAGGTTAAAACTTGATAATTCAGTTCTCCAATTGATCTTTTTTTAGTTGCTGTTTATTTGAACATCATCAGAAAGAGAAGAGCCTTCTTTTATTTATGGAGTTTGGTGGAATGAAGGACAAAGTTTGAGAAGTAGGCTATTAACAGAAATGTTTTCTCTCTGTATCTGATCAGGAGGACAAAAGTTAAAAAGTATCATTCTGCTATAAATTCATATTAAATACATTCAAAAAACTCATGACAGTTGCTTAGGTTAAATAAAAAGTTGCAAGTTACCTGCAAAAGACTGCAAAACCATAGCAAATTGTCTTTATTAAGCTTCTCAAATGATTTCTCTGATGTTAAGGTTGGGATTAATGTACCTCTTTAGGTTCTCTCTTGTAAAAGGGAGAAAAACTTCACTGCAGCCAGTTTTAAGACGTTTTTTATATGGGTAGCAGCAAAAAGTATAGGGGTATTTGTCTTTCTCCAGTCCATCGTTTCAGTTGTGATGGAAGAATAAACAATCAGCTGAGACAGTTTTAGTTTTAAAAGAGCTAGAGGAGGGAGAATTCCTAAAAATCTTATTCTCACTTTCCTCTCTGTTTCATATCCTGCCTTCTGTAACAAGTTGCTTGCAATGGTGTGATATGAGTCAGCAGAACACACTCAACAACTTTGAACATTTCCTACCAGTATCATTATTTGATAAGAGAGGGTTTTTTTCCTAAACAAATATTACAAGCATATTTTCATTTCTATGGAAATCTTCCTGGCACAAAAAGCATTTTCAAGGAGATGTACTGAAAAGTGTTATTTAATGTAGGCAGTAGAAAATATTTTGACTATAGGAGAGAAAATTTGGCTATTCATGCCTTATGCAGTGTTTCTATACTCTCTTGTCGGTGCAAAGCAGACAGAAGCTTTGCAATTATTAAGGTTTCTTGGAAGGTCTTACATGTAAGACTGTAAAAAATGAAAACGATCATTTTCACAGGTTTTACATGAAACAAAAGGCAAACTCTAATCCAGTTTGCCCAGCACAGCTACTTGATTGCATCTGAGGATATATGACAAATATACTTATTTTTTTTCATTGTATTGTTATCCTAGCCCATACAGCTTTAGATCACCCCAGATAACAGTCACGTTTTGTTTTTCCAGTTACTAGTGGGTACAACTTCTTTTAATCTCGCATTAAGTGACATGGAAACCTATTTACTCTCTAGTCCTGGCTCCAGCTGACTCTTTAGGGTTACTATCCTGTTATTTAAAAGTTATTTAAAAATGAAAATGAAAACTAATGAGAAGGATTTTTAGTTTAGATAATCAGCTTGTAGCAGGTAAGTCTTTTCTGCTGCAGTTTTGCACAGCACAAGCATGGGAAGGAATAAAGGCACAATTGCTAACTTGTCTCAAAAGTAGTCATGTTGCCATGCATATCTTGTAGCTCCTGAATCCACTCTACCATGAAAAGCAGCAAAAAATTAAGAGGAAAAAAACTGACATTCTTTCTTTTCAGGAGAAATATAAAATTAATTGGAAGGTTGCTCAGGTGGGGATTCACTAAAAGGTTGCACTAGGTTGAAGAGGTGGAAGAAGAAAAGTTGTGTTACCAAAAGGTAACAGAAAATGGAAAACAGTTTCTGCAAGGCTGCAGAGAATGGAAATAAAACCAATAAACTCTATTTAGAGTGCTGAACTTAAATATGATCCTAGGTCTGCAGTCTCTAGAAAAAACATTGTTTCACAAAAGAACAAACCTTATGCAGGACTGCATGTTCTGCAGTGATAAAAACCATTAAGTCCTAATACGAGCTCTTTGTAAGGGAACTTCTGCTATCACCTCTGCTGGAAGAACAACAGTCAAACTGCTTAGTGGCCTCCAAGTGTAAGTGGAAATTAAATGTAGCTTTTTCACAAGTGAAAATATTTCCTCTACAACACGAACAACTGGGGAAATTCAAGGTACAAGTTAAGGAATAAATTTCTCTATATATTAAGAAAAGGAGTATCTGAGTCACTTGAGGTTGTGAGTTCAGCATTTTTCATTAATCTTTTCTTGAATTTCTATACCTATTCATATGTGTTGGTGCACATGTCACAATTATGGTTTTTTGTACTTTGTGCTTTTGTCATTTAAAAAAATCCTATTAGCAAAAAAATCTGAACTTAATTCAGCTTTAAGTTTGCCACTATTTAAGTAACATGATGGTAGTCGGTCTCTATAGGTAGGAATAGAACATTCTGCAGCATACAAATGATTCCTTAGCTATTAATAAGAAATGTGAAAAGTTTGAATGGAAAAGCAGGTCTTTATTCCAAGAGGAGATAAAGCCTCCATCACTAACCATCAGCTATAAGCTGGCTTCAATGTTACAATTATTTCAGCATAGTAATAATTTGTACAGAATACACTGTACATTTTATGGGGTTTTGTACACTCGTTAGCTTTGGAAAACCTTTGCATAGTGATGCTTAAATATCTGTGCCATATTTTCTATGACAAATTGATACACATATACAAACTAGAGATCCTCTATTCCTACCCTGTAATTCTTAACTTCTATTATTAGACAATATTGTCCCTGGCAGATTCGAGTAATACAACCAACAATCAAATTTGACTAATACATTTTTCATACTGTCAATATCTCAGAAAAAGCCCAATATATCTATCCCTTTACTGTTTCTGAAAACATAAAATTAAGATTATTCTTCCTTAAGATAAATTTTTTTCTAAGGCGTTTGACACTAACAAATTCTCACAGATTTCTCAGGTAATATTTATATCCAGAGAATATATTCAGTGCTGTGGAAATACATCCCTGTTAGCTGCCTTTATAATTGCTGACACTTTGTGAATGGTGCAATGAGAAAAGACTCATCGGTGATTGATAGCTATACTCATGTAGCTCTCCAAGCAAACTAATGAAAATTTCCTAAGCCATGCAGTTCAAATTTCAAATAGAACAATAATTATTTTTACTAACAATAATATAGGTTGTATTAGTATTCAAATAATCACTTGCAATTTCTTCAAATTCTTCTATTAAACAGATCAAAGCTCCAACAAGCAGCTGATGTGAGCAGTTCTGTACAAATGGGAAGGATGCTAATTTGGCTTAGCAAATCACAGAGCTTGCTGGAAAGACTCAAGTGGAATAAAAGATTCTGTATGACCTAACACAAATAAAAGGGATTAAGACATTTCTCTAGGCATAAAAAAAACATCAAGCTGTGTAAGATGTTATCTGCATCTTGCAGCAATGTCATGGACTGTCAAGAAATCTATGGTAGAGCCACTGCTGGCCTTCGCAATGTGGGGTTTCATATCTCTTTTTAGTGTCAACACATGAAAGAAAATCAGATATGAAATATCCAGAAAAAGGACTGTATGGAAAAGCATGTCAATAATGCAACAGTGAAACCAGAATTTCTCTATATCAACTCATACAGAAAGCAAAATATGAGCACATATTACAGCATGTAAAACCAAGGAGCTAACTGTGGAGTAGATAAATGACTATATATTTGAAGAAACAAAAACACAAAGGCACTAAATGTGTGTGTGTGTGTGTGTGTGTGTGTATAAAAACTTCTTTAAAAACTGACTTACAGGATGGGATTGGACCACTAAGCTGTAGGACAGTGAAAATACAGATATCCATGGCTACTTACAGGACCGTTTACAGAAGCACTGAAAAAGCCTAGGAGTAAACAGTACCATATTCTGTTGGAAAAGAGAAACAAGGCAATCAGTGTCAGGAGTCAGGAAAATCTGAAGTCCACATCCACTTGTCTTATACACATTATGCTGTTTGGTTAAGTCATATATGTTTTGCAGAAATTGGCTTTTTAGATGAGAAAGAGAGGGTGCCATGTGCTTCCCGAAGTATGAGCTTATCTGAATAGTTAATAACTCGGTGGGTCTACAGCTATTTAGCAAAAGAATATAAATTATAAGCATTTTAATAAACTGGGATTTGTTAAGGCATGTCTGTTTCAAATCATGTTTATGCAAAGCATTTCCTGTTTCTACAGAGAAGGTGTGTGTGTGTGTGTGTATTTAGATTGAAACTACTGGCCTGTTTCATTTCTCAGTAGTTAGGGTATCAGTACATCTTATATTATTTATCCTATCACTACCAACAGAGTCCCACAACAGATGGAGATACGATCCCACACAAATGGCGTTTTTATTGGGCAGAACTAACAGGCTTTTCAGTAGATTGATGTTTTAGGTGTATTGAAAGAGGCATTTTAAAGTTACTGAAGATACTCTTTCCTCTGTGAGTCTTCTGCATAGAATTAGTTAGTGTTTTACTCCAGAGAAATAAGACAGGATACTATGCATAAAGGAATCTGGTGAGATGGAAAGATTTGCAGACAAAGGTGAAAGATGTTTTTCTTCAGTACAGTATTAGTACTCCTCTATAGCTCTCCAGACAGGATTTTGATGTGAATAGGGAAATCTAAGATCTTCTTATGAAAAAATCACTCCTCAGAGCAGTATTTTTGTCCAGAGATTTAAGTCATGGAAAAAGTCTTCTGGTAATATTAGGGGTTTTCTTTATCGCAGGAAATGATTGCCAGGAGGTTATACTTTTAACCTTGGTTCTAGTAGCAATGTTACAAAATAGCTCTGTAAATGAAAATAAACTAAGACAACTCATGAGTTGATTCCATTTCTGCTAAATTTAAAGATAATATTATTGAATAAATAACTGTTTTAATATTAAGAGATAAGCTGAAACACTAGAGGAACCAAAGGAAATTATCTTCTAAAAAGCACGAAGAATTCACTGGATCTCTTCAGCCCAGAGTGAGAGTCTGAGGTCAATTTTTCTTAAATCTTAATGATCCAATCACAAAATTTATATTTGCTTCTTATGGTATGTAGCTGTACAATTCCACAGTGAGCTCCAGGAAATATTTTGCTACACTAGTTGGGCTTAATGAAACAGACAGTGATTTATGTCATGGTAAGGATCAACTAATGAAGGTTTTGCCAGCTCTTGCAGTGGTTTCACACTGCAACAAATACTAGGAAAGAGTAACCGTTATGCTTCAGCACCTCAGAGATCTTGCTTTGAGGCTTATCTGGCCACGGTCAGAGAAAAATGCTCCAATAAATCTGATTTCATATTTACATCAGAGTGGAACATAGCATACTTAAACATGTCTCACATATTTTCTTTCTTCATCAAAAAATTAAAATCCATATGGACTTGAATCTTTAAAATTCAAAGGCTGAAGTAATGAAGTAATTCATTACACATGAAGTAATTGATATGTTCACATGTTGGTGCAAATGACCAATTAATATCTGCCTTTGATATGTGGAAGCTCACATCTGTCTAAAAGACTCTTTCCTAATGTAGTATTTTCTTTTAAAAAAATTAATTGGAAATAATTTACAATTATTTTCCAGAAATAGAAGAGAACACGTCACAAGTAGTGAGGAAGTTTTAATAAGGAACACTGTACTTTGCTATGACTGCATCCTCCAGAAGCTCAGCAGAGTTTAAATAGAGTACAGTGACACTGTTACTGTGTCACCACACTGAGGATCTGACAGTCAGCAGAAGTGACTGCAAATACACTTGATGTGCTTATTTCTTCAGTTGTGCTAGCAAGACCCAGATTTTTATATGATCCAGAAAATGCTTCTAAAAATGCCCAGAAGCATTCCAGATAGTTAGATACCCATAAAAAAATCTGCCAAATAAGATTTCCAAAACCTAATCTCTCATAAGGTGTTTGAAACCTAATATGCCTGGGAATTTTTAAAATATCACAATGTGCATGGATAGGGATTCCACACCTAAATATTTTTGAAAATCCATATTTAAATCAATTTCAAAGAACCATCTGAAAATTCCAATTTAACATTGACTTGAGCTTGGGTCAAGATGCAGCCACTAATCTTCAGAATATTTTCCACTACTGTTCAGGAGGTGGATGCTAGGGTTATGAATTATGCAGAGCTGTGACAGAAGCTAAGACCAGTGCCATTCCAGGACACTATGCAAAAGATTTTTGAAAGCAGAAACAAGGGCCTGTGACATCCACAGAAAAAAATAAATGTAAATTCCAGAGTAAGGAAAAAACCTCAGAGGATAAATCTAGAACAAGAACAGTCATCAATGTTTTCTTTTGTGACATTATGAGAATGTGAAAGTAAGATATATTAAAGTAATATTTTTCACTATCCAATTCAGATTTATTATGCATTTATTTCAAAGCCTAATTTTCACCCCTAAAACATTCACCTTTGTTTTTACAAATTCATATGATGGGGGAGTGGAAAGGGGAGCTGAAGAAAACCTCTGGCAATAAGCTCTTTAGTAAACATGAGCTGTCCAGAAATCCTGCAAATGATATGCAGTGCAGTAGATCTGGACAGCCAGCTGGCATCACCAGTGCACCTTATATATGGAATTACATTTCCCACAAAAATTGCTTTGGTGATTTATGCATTCACCTTTGAAATGCACTAAATGGTTTGGGAAATGAACCATGTGACTAGCAGGAACAGAAATCCCTTTAAAATACTTGAAAACACAAAACAGGAGGCCCAGAAGGTGAAGAAGAAGGCAGATTTCTATGCTTCACTACCTCACACCTGGCTGTGAGAGGAATCCAACAGATGAGGAGTTTAAAAAAAATCTATACCACTGGGACTTCCAAATCTCTGATAAGTCTGGAGTGACTAACTACAGATATCTTGTTGTTAAATGAAAGGATTGAAATAGCCCAAAAAAATAAATGTTAAAACACCCGTTTTTCTCTTAACTTCTTCCATTCCTTTATAACTATTCCTTTGTCTCTTGCTAATTAAGATATTCTACTATATTATGTGTACCCAATGTTGGATGCCTATTATTTTAAAAATATTAATATAATACATAAGCAACTTGTCTCCATGATCTTTGTAGTAGATTTTTGTTCTTTTAGGCTACTCTGAAAATTCGCTGTAATTATGACCAATAGTCACTAACTTGTAGATTTTGTATTATGTTTCCTATTTTTGCTTATATTTCTCTCCATTTGTAGAGTATCCAATTCTCATTCTCATCTAACTTTTTTAGCTCACCTTTTGTGGTTTTTTTTTTAGACTCTCCTGATTCACAGTTTTTCTGTCTGCCCTCATGCCTCCTATCACCTCTTTATCTTAACATATTTTCTATGTTTTTATTAGAACTAAGCTAAAGGTTTTTGTTGGGCTTTTTTTGTAGTCAAGAGTAAATGCTTCCCAGGTACTATAATATTTAAACAATTCCTGAGGAGGCAGCTCTGATGCAATAAAGGACTGCAAATTGAAAGAACAATAGAAGGCCATTGTGATAAGTTGAAATGCAACATTCCAATTTCCTCAATTTTTATTTTTCTTCATATATTTCCATATGAACGAAAAGAAGTTCAAGTGTAAATTAGAGTGACTTCAGTTGGGGAGTAGAAAATGTTTTGTCTTTTAAATATTTACCATGATCATAATTGTAAATCCATAAATATATTTGAAATGATGATACAGTTAAAATAGTTAAAAGTCATATTTTAAATGAAAATATCATGAAGATTCAGTGTAACAACTTAACAATTAAATATTTTTCTGAAATGTTAGTAGTTTGTTTTTGCCAAGAAACGTAGTTTGTTTCCAATTCAGTAAATATTATGTTCTAAAATATGATCTCTCTCTTTTTCAGTCTAAAAAGTGCCCCTGTAATGCTAGCTCTGATTATATGATTGGCTCTCAAAGGAGATGATGTTTGTTTAGTTTACACTTGACACCTCATCAAAGACTGATTTTACTTGGAAATTAAATCTTCACACAATGAGGAGGCAGAGTTTCTTCCCCTGTACTTCCCCACTTGGCTGGATAAAAGCACGAGAAGAGAAGTAACAGGGAAGTATTAGCACATGTGCACAAAAAATAAAACTCCTTAGCCTGAAATATATTTTGCTACTTGTTTGAGCTTGGAAATATCTGTGTGAACATTTTAGCCATTTGGCTAGTGAACCTGGCAGAAAGAAGTTCCTAAAGAGTGAGAAAATGCAGATGTGAAAGAACATAATCATGATCAACAGCACCCAAAACCAGTGATCTTGGAAAAGAGAAAGTTTATGCCTCTCGTCCACCAGTTTATTTGAAGAGTTTTTCAAAAAATGAGGTTGATACTCTGATGGTGTTCCAGCATTCCCTGTAGCAGATTGGGAATGCTGTAACGAGGCTTGCACACAAGAAAGCAGTGTCACTGAACAGCCAGGAGACAGGAGGGCACGCCCCAAACTCCCCTGGCCTGCTCAGCCTGGATTTCACTCCAAGAGCACCATACCTACTTTTCAGATATGGAACTTGTGAAGACAGAAGCAGTCTTGTAGGCAACCACTCAAGTAACTCTGATCATCATTACCTGTACAACTTGTACCAAACAGGGAATGACACCTGGAAACAAAAACTATTTAGAAAAACTTGCAACAGATGATCAGAGCTTAGAGCCACTGCAACATGCAGAGGTGACACAAGCACTCATGCAACTTAAAATTTTTTGCTGTTTGGTAATTATTTGAGTTGTGGGGTGAAATCTGAAATGTTAGACTATGGATGGTTTACTTTTATTAATGAATATGGAATCAGATTAAAGCAATTTTAATATGTTGCCCTGTAACAAGTTAATTTGAGGAAGTTATCCTAACAGTAAGTTCTCCTGTGCTGTTTGAGTATTCCAGCATTGCTCATGTTAGAATAACTCTTGCCATCACTGCCACAGGTCTTCCTCTAGGCAGTCAGTTCCTCCATTAGTTCCACAGTGATATAGATATTTCTCTCCTTTGTAAAGCATTGCAAGATATTTGATTCAATTTTATAATAAAATCATGCTTATTCCCTTAACTCCTCTTTTGGATACTAATTTTATTCCAAACCAACCTGTCAATTAAAATTTTGTCATTTTACTGGTGCAAGTGATTTCAGGAGTTCTTCCATTTTTGTGACTTTGAGAAAAGGGACACAAAAGAACCAGTGGTACCCAGAAGTCACAGGAATGGACACAGACAACAGGTTCTAGAAAGGTGTAGCCCTCAGCAAATGGATGAAAGTCAACAGAGGCCGTCTGGCTTTAGGGTCAGGACTGCTCCCTGACCTTTCTTTTTTAACAGTACAGATATAACAATTCACAGTTCAAATTGCTATGCTAGATCAGTACCTGCACACAGAGGTGTATTCAGCATTAATATATTAATCACTGCTTCACTGAATCACAAAATTTTTAGGGTTGGAAAAGAGACCATCCCATCCAACCACCCTGAGAAGGCAAGGTCACCAAAACCAGATGACAGAGGAACATGTCCAGGTTTTGGAAAGTCCCCAGAGAGACTCTGTGCCTTCCCTGGGCAGCTGTTCCAGTGCCCTGCCACCCTCAATGTGAACAAGTTCTTCCTCATATTGAGGTGGAACTTCCTGAGTTTTAGTTTCTGGCCTTTGCTCCTCATCCTTTTACTAGGCACCACTTAAAAGAGTCTGTCACCATCCTCTTGGCACCCACCTTTGAGATATTTGTGTGTATTAATGAGATCCCCTCTCAGTCTTCTCCAGAATAAACAGACCCAGCTCTCTTAGTTTCTTCTCATAAGAGAAGATTTTGGGGATTTTAAAATGATTTTTTGTACTGAAGATATAAAGGGTTTGAATAATATGAAAAAAAGCATATATCAAGTGCTTTTTTACATTATCATTTACTTTGAAAAGTGGAAAAGTTACAAAAACATACTAGAACAAAATTATATACTCAATTGGATACTAAAATCTTTTTTTTATCTGTTTCATTTTTTCACTGAAGAAATTTTCAAAAACCAATAAAAGAGATGAAGGATAAGTAAGAAGGTTTTTTATATATTTTTTAAAGTTTCAGTTCAGATACTCAACCCACTTTGATCAAAGCTGCAGAAATGAAAGTGCCCTTCAACTACAATAAATACTATTGTATTATAGGTACCTAATTTTTATTAAAACATTTTTGAGAGAGATTATTCAGCCTCTGATTTCCTAAGCTCATCCACAATTTACCCTACTCTCCAATTTTCTATAATAAACTATTCCCTGAAAAGAAAGTTACTCAACTTCTATCACAATGGTTCACAGCCAGGTCACACCAGGTTACACATTGGAAATTTGGTGTAAGTAGCATAATTTGTATGTTGAGAGGATGAAACAAAGCAATTTCCTGCATATGCAGCTCACATGAACTCATTGATTGCTATCAAGTAAATATTTTACAAAAACTGTCTATGAGCACACTTCCAACTAAATATCTGTCAATTTGAAATATAAATTTAGGCGTGTTCCTATGACTTTTGTCTTACAACTTGTTCCCCAGTTGAGACAAGTGGAAAATAGACATCTTTACTTTGCAGGGAACATGGAAATAAGAGTCCAAGAGTTTGGCACATTTAGTAGCTTCTTAGGAAGGTATATATTATATTTAAAATGTTGTATCTCCTTCAATTCTCTGCATCTAAACATCAGAAATAAACCTGAACTGAGATGTCTGTGTTTTCTCCAGAGTCAAAGTTACAAGACAGTGGTTGTGTCCAGCCAATAATGTCACACAACTAATGGTGAACTCCAGCCCTCCTGGCCCCTGATGTCTGATCCATGCCCTGGGTATGGCACAAGAAAGCAGCACTGTTAGAAAGAAAAGACTCTCTAAAATGGGAATTGAGCTATACCTGTAATGAACTGCTTTCTCACAAGCCATTTCTCTGGACTTTTTTAGGAGGACTGGTAGGTGTGACTCTGGCAGTGACCAAAGCTGCAATATATAGGTTCTGGTAGATACAAGAATTAAACCAAAGGTTTTTTGAGATGTAGCATCATAAATGTGTCACATAGATGTGTTCCTCTCCCATCAGCAGCACTAGAAGTAGTTCAGGAGGATATGTCACACCACATGTGTGTTCAAGGTGATTGACGTACTGCAGAATAAGCCTCACACCAATGTTGTGTCACTATTTCTACAGAATGTGAAAAAGAAAAAAGGAGGATGGAATACTCTCTTGGCAATTTCTGTACAGTGCATAAAGTAAACTTGGAATTTTCTTGTGTTCAACTCTAAACATATAATTTAAATTGCATAGGTTAGGATAAAAATATGATTTCCAGTCACTGAGGATGGGACATATAAAATGTCAATATAAGGGTAATTCATATTATTGCAGTAGAATATTCTGTTCACTTCAGTGCTTTTGCTATAAAATAATTGTCATATCCAAAATGTCACCCTGTCCTTACGGTTGTTGGCCTCTGTACTTTGTCCATGCTGGGGCTTTATTTAAGTGCAAAACTGCAAACAGTTTCACAGGCTTCTACAGGGAATGTTGTACATAACTGACCTCTCTGGAGGCTTTGCCTCCGTCCAAAAGCCAGCTGAGCTTCACTGCTCGGTCTGTGATTTCTGCACAGCTAATTCATTAAAATACATGTTCAAGTAAACAACAGGGATCCTAACTCTGAGAATACCATATGAGTTTAAGAATTTTGAAAACTTATCAGTAGACTATTGTCTTTACCTGACCATTCACTGAGAGTCAAAAACTCTAGGAACATCCAAAATTTAATACTTATTTTTTTCAGTGGAGAGGCTTGTAGGTGGTTCACATTTTCTGCTAAAACAATTTAATCATATATCCATAGTCCTTTTATTTTCTGACAGTATGAAATCAACATTTCAATTAAAAAAAAATTTAATATTTTCTACTGTAGTCCATTCATTTTATGCCTATGCCCATTTTGTACTGTGATATTGTAAAGTGTGAGATATATGGGCTTTCTTTACCTGAATTTATGACTATTGAACTTTACATTAGATAAAGCCCTTTTTTCCATGCATTTGGTATTGACAGGATGCTACATTTTATTAACTAAAGCAGTAGAATAGATCTTACTTTCTGTTGTTTTTCTCACTATGTAAAAGTAGGCTGCTGATTGTTAGGAGAATGAAATGGTAAAATATTAATTTTTGTCCCTTAAGTCCATTAATTTTGATTTATTAATAAGCATTCTTTGAAGACACCTTCATGCAGAATTGGAATAGTAACTTTCTGTATGATTGAAAGGATTTTAAGGAGAATAATTAAATATGATAGCAATCATTTGGAGAGGTCCACTTGACTTTATAAGTTTTTAAGGCAATGCCATTTTAACAGTGCTGTAGATTTTTTTATAATGAGAGCTTTTGATTATTTAAAAAGAGATTTTGTAATTTTGATGTGCTGTTCCTGACAGACTCCTGCATTTAGTTTTTCTGTACAATACAATGTGACATTTATTTAAGTCAACCTTATTTTACATCTTTCCAACTGCTTTGTTCCTCTGGGGCCTGGGGGAGTAGGTAGTCTGTATTAACATGCATGAGCACTCTTATGACATATAGTTTAAGTTGCCATCTGTTCAAAGAAAAAACTTTTATGCACATGGGGTTTTTGAATTTTTTTTAAAAAGAAAATAACTCTTTGCAATACATTGAATTTTAGAGAAACAGACAATATTGGAATTCCAGATGTCTTGAAATTCATCTATCCATTTATTTAGCAAATTTAGACATGCTTTTATTGATTCTTTTTCATCAACAAGATATGATTCTTAATCATGGAAACACAGAATTCTTTGAGTTGAAAAGTACCTTTAAAGACCATGTGTTCCAACTGCCCTCCATGGTCAGGGATATCTTTATAAGAGATTGTTCAAAGCGTCATCCAACCTGATCCTGATCATATCCAATGATGGTGTATCCTCAACTTCTTTGGACAACCTGCTTCAGCATGTCACCACCCTCACCATAAAATATTTCTTCCTTATGTATTGCGGTGCATGGTTAAACCTTTCAGAGTTACATGTATCTTGCC
>JBBMKD010000001.1:103421191-103433312 GCA_037834095.1 Argya squamiceps
CAGCTAGCAGAACTGAGGGACCCACAAACTTGTGCTGTTGCCTGGGGTAAGCGGCAGAGCTGGTAAGCTGCTCCCAGGGGAAAACCACAGCACTTATGTACAATCTAAACCTAGTTTCCTCCAGTTTAAAACGATTGCTTCTTATCACCTCCTGTCCTGTCTGTTACTACAGGCCTTGGAATAAAACCTTGCCCCATCTGAGGGCTGGAAACAGATGGTCTTTAATTTCCCTTCCAACCCAAACCATTCTATGATTCTATGACACTTTGATCTTTCTTATAAGCCTCCTGTACAGAACAAGGTCTCAGCAATGCCTTTGCATCCATCAACAGGACAGTTCTTCACAATACAGTGCAGACAGATAAGGAGATAAGGACAGGGAGATCACTTACCAATAACATTTATGACTCTTTAGGACTTCAGCTCAATTTTAATGTAAGTATGGTTTGCCTGGCAGCTCTTCAGCAAAGGGAAGATGAAGAGAAAGGCTTTTGACTTGCAGTGAATTTATGTTATTTCTCATACATTTAAAAATACTAATTACATATCACTGCATAATAATATATTAAAACTAAGTAACACTAAAGAAAGTACAAATGGAAGTAACAGCATCAAAATCAATTTACAGCTGTGGCATAGAGTATAGATGTCTGCTATTCTTTGGTGTGCAGACAGTGTTTTAGCAGAAGCAGGATCAACTAAGAGTGTAAATGCTCCAACAAAAGACTACCGTTTAGAATTTCAATTCCCAATGGGGTTTAAATACTACTGGTTTGGAAACAGCAGCAAAAAAACCCCCAACCACCCAGTGGTTATTGCTTCTATGCACAGAGGCTGATTTTCTTGCAATTGCAGATATCTTCACACCTCTCTTCTCACAGTTATTTTGGAATTTACCCTGTTTCAGCTATGACTTTTCTTTTGTAGTATTTCTGGACTGTATAGGTTGTGCTTTGCAACCTTTGTGCTAGACTGGAAAGTGCAGTAGTACCTGATTAATAAACTATAAAATAAAAATTTTCAGAAAACTGTTGAAAAATGATGACTCTTGGGTATGTTTCTTAAGTCTTCAGTTCTGAGATCGGGTAAACTGACAGCAGCAGACATAGATATAGTAAGTGATACTCTTCCTATAGTAAGTGATAACTTTTACACCTACTATTTTTGATTTGCATCTGTTATAGCTCTGATTTGATCTTTCTCATGAGTGTGTGTGTATATATATCAGTTATCCATAGGCATTTCCCTTCTGAGTCATTTTCCCTAAGTGTCTGTGGTGGTGGTTTCACAGGCCATCTCCACGGAAACAACTACGATACTACAAAGAGTGAGTTGTGACATCACTGAGTGAATCAACCAAGAGAAGGAGTGTTTGTGAATAGAAAGAAAACTTCTACAAAAAACAATTTAGTAAATTCAAGCAAGAAATGTGTAATAATGTCTAGGTAGTAGATCTATGTAATAGAGTTCAAGGGCTGTTTTTCTATCAAGAGAGTGAATTTTTTAAAAGTTTTTTGGAATATGATAGCAGCTCTTTACATTAAAACACTGTCAATCTCTTTCAGCTGACAGCGTGAGCATATTTAAATCACTTTATAGCTACAGTACCATATGTTGCAATGAGTACGAAGATGCAAAATTCTCCATAGAAAATATTCTCTATCTTAAGGTGAGAAGAAATAGTGACTTAATTCCTGATATCCTTGTCCTTATTGATGTAATTTCTGACACAATTAGAATAATATATGAATTTATAATTATATGAAACTTATAAATACACTACTTTCTCAAGTTACGCTTTCTTATAGAAATTTGCTGTAAGAGATAGACATTTCAGTTTCTTTCATTTGTATTTTTGTTGTATAGCTTTCCTTTTTCTTTGTTCATTCCCCCCCTAACTTAGAAAAAGAATTATAGCACTACAGAAAATTATTTTTCTCATGATCTTCTGAACATCAGCAGACTCTTCTGTAGGTATTGCAAACATTCATTTAGTTTTCACGTAATTAATTACAGCTTTTTTAGCAGTCATTATTTTACCTTGTGGACTTTTTTTAGAATTAGACATTTATGAAAACTGCTCAGCACCCCAACAGTTACATTATACATTTATTACTCTCCTGAGCACAGCAAGTCTTTTATCTGTTTATATTTCATATATAAAATTCACATCAGTTCCATCTGAAAAAGTAGCTCCCACTTTCAGCATCAAATAATGTAATATTGTTTTTTATTAATTTTTTACCCAAGCCGTATTTTAATATGTTTAACAGTTTGGCAATAGAACTTATTAGGGCTCTCTTAAATTCTACTCCAAAATGTTTCATCTGGGTTTCCAGAGTTAGTCATGCATGATTTTTAATCATTATCAGGTGCCAGAACATCCAAGACAGTCCAGAAGAGAATTACTGGGTTTTTTTTTGCTTACAGCTGCATCCTTCAGCCTGTTCCAGGAAGGCTGCCGAAGATGTGTTGCAGTGTAACAGAAGGAAACACAAGTTCCTCAATCCCTAACATTTGTCATTTATAGCTCTATAAATGGTATTTAGAACTGTCACATGAATAAGCAAAGACTTTAACTTTGAGAATTGTTTTGCTGATGTGGCGTTATCCTTTCTGATGACTGAAAGATAAGAATTCCGAGGGACTGTAAAAGCAAAGTAAGGTGCACCAGGGTGTCAGTGAGTACATCTATTGCAAGGTGAGGGAAAGCAGCAGGCTGCAGCATGAAATGAGTATGTTCTGAAAAAATCTTAAGCTTAGTATCCTTGTAGATGTAACCCATTCATTTTAGTTTAAGCTGCAGAGAAGGTATATTTCCCAGAAGGTGCCCTTTAGGGGTTATTGGAATATAAGGTATGTTGCTGTGGGATATGATTTTGTGAGTTCTGGTGGTGAGGTGAGTGCATCCAAAGAAAAGCAATGAAGCTGGTGAAGGGTCTAGAGAACAAGTTTCATGGAGAGTAGATGAGAGAACTGGAGTTGTTTAGCCTGGAGAACAGGAGGGGCTCAGGTGAAACCATATTACTCTCTACAGCTCCCTGAAAGGAGGGTGTAGTGAGGTGGGCTCTCTTCCCTGAGTCCCTAGCAGACCAGGAAAACTATTGGAAGCATGCTTCCTGAACCTTCTCATACTAACCCTATTATATGGAGCCAAATATGTGGGCTTTGGGACAAAGGAAAATTTTCCTTCTTGTTCCAATACAGTCAGATTTATCTCAGACCTCATGATTCACTCAGACCCAGTGTGATATAACCAGGTTTCCATGGCTTCCAGGTCCAGCCAACAGTGGCAAGTACTCCTAGTAGGTGCTCATCACCCACCCACTCATGCTGTAAACATGGGCATCCACAGAAACCAGCATAAACAGAGAACAGTGTCTTCACTGGCACTGCATAAAGGGGGCTAAAACAGTACAGATCTGTTCCTCCTCTCTGGCTGATCAGAGTTTAGGGTCACCCAGTGAAAGATACACATGCCCTAAATCTTTTGGTTCACTGACACAGCCACATTCTCAAACACCTGGAATGTTACCACATACTCTAGTTCTTTTCACATCCCTTTACCCAGTCATTGGCTCAGGCCTGGTTTTTTTATTGAGTGCTTCCTATGATTTATTGGCTAGTCCAACTCAAAATTTTATAACAAAAAATATACATGCATACATGTAAAAGTACAGAGATCAGAGAGGGGTCCCACCACTTTACACAGAAAGTTGCTAGGAGTGGTTTTTAATAAGAAAACAAGACAGCCTGCAGTGGTCAGCTGCCTCAATTAGGATTGATCTGCATTTTCTCTGGCTCATCTGGACCCCTTTATCCTCTTTCCTCTCCACTTCCCATTCTTCTTTTTCCTCCATCCACATTGATCCTTCCCATTCTTCATCCTTGTCTCCTCCGGGTACAAAGGCCTTCCAAAATTAAATAGTCACAGTTTTGCCATATCTATAGATAAAATTGCCACTTCTGTTATAGTCACCTCTGACATTCCAGCCTTGTGCACTGTGAGCAGCACAGCTCAGGCCACCTCACTAAGGTTGGGGTAGGCTGCCACACTGGTACTGAGAGATTTCACTGCCCAGGAGGGCCCCAATTCTCTCAATTAATTATCTGTGGGGTTTGCCTGTCTTTTGCCTTGCCCTCCCTTAACCACCAGTGAAATCTAACAATTTCTTATAGAAAGACCCATTACAGCTTCTTACTCCCGCATCCCACAGTTTCTCATGATCAGTTCACTTGGCTAAACTTCAGGCCAAGGCTTAGGAATGTGTCAATGTACCTTAAATCAGATGTGGACTCTGCAGTTGCTCTGCCTTATTTTAATTCTCTGAGAAACAGTTTTACAAATAACTGAACTTAGGATTTGCAACTCTTGATAAATGCATTTTCTCTTTACCTTTTCACAATCACATGGGCAAATCTGAAGTTTTGTAAATGTGAAGTGCTCCATCCATCAAATATATTCCTCTGGAAGAGCTACAGTATTAACACACTGTTAAGCAAAACTGTATAAAGTATTATTATAGATGCATATATAATTCATTATTCACTGACATATAGAATTAATTCTCCACTGCCTTATAAATAAACTTTGATGAATTATCTCCATATTTTAGTATTCAATCACTAAAAATGACTGTGCATCTATATATATATATATATGTATACATACACATGAGGGCATGCCTATATTGCTTTTTTTATTTGAAATTATTTTAAACAAGGAAGGATACTTCCCATTTGTGGTTGAACTTCAATAAAGCAGTACTTTCAGACTGAGAATGATTTAAGAGGTCTAGTTTTATAATTTTGTGTACATTTTTCTAAAATTAAAAAAGTAAACATCAGTTCCTTTCTTCTACAAGTAAAAAAATGATCCCCAGAAATTTAATTTTAGTTTTACTTTTCTAGCAAAATAAGTGATACCGATAAAAAATGCAGACTGACACACAAACCAGATAAATCAGACATTAATGTACTATGTTCTGCAAGATAGATAATTTAATATACAATTGTTTTTATATTTATTACTGAAACTGACCTCAAAGTTCATGTCTTTATGAAAGTTTCTCCAGAGGACAAAAACATAATTGGAGTGCAACAAATGATGTTGAATAAAGTACTATTATCTCAAATGGACTTTTGGTGACTAAAATTTGACTAAGATTTGAAGAATTAATAAAATAAATCCTGTGGTTACTCTAAACAACTAGGAATTTTCCAAAACGTCAGTAAGAAAATGGCATCAGCAGGCATAGAAATGAACACCAAGACATCAAAGGCTGTTCTAGTCTTTTGTTTCAGAATAGTCTGTATTTTGCAGCCTTTGGGAAGTGACTGATAGAGGTTTGCTAAACTTACCCAAAACTTCCAAACTTAGAGATATTCTTGAGGTTTCCTTTTTCATTATTTTGCCATCTGTTGCACTGAAAAATCCCACAGTCTTCCTAATATCTAATTTAATTCCTCTATTTTGGAAGACAGATTGTTTTCTTGTCCTTCCCTGAATAGATAAATCCTATGGTGGCTAAATAATTCAGCATCATCATCTTTATAGTCATATTTTTTATGCTAGAAGACTATTAGCACTATACCTATACCTTTCCCCTTTTAATTTTTTTAACATAAAATATATTTCTTCAACCTTTCAAAATAAGAAGTCTTATTTTTTGTACATTTTCATTTGCTCTTTTTTCCTTTCCTGCAGACTTCCATTAGTTGTGTTTCTAAAAATTGTGTTACCTAAAGAAGATGCAGTACCTTACTAGAAGTCTTAAGTGGGACAAAAAGAACAGAAAAGCATACACTTTCTATGCTCCTCATCGAATATCCTGCTGATTAAACTCCAGATTAAGGTTTTCCATCTTGTATCTTCCTGTACATTTTGTCTGTTCAAAGTCCAACACAATCTTAATCTTTCTCAGTTTAACTAAAACCTCCCACAGTTCAGTTCTTTGTACTAGTGTTCACTAAAGTTCATAACCTTAATTTTGGATGTTTTTTCCAAATAGTTTAGATGATTTCAGATTTGAATTCTTCCCTACAGAGTGCTTGGAACAGATTAACCACAGCAGATATAATACATGTATTGTCTGTTCAGTCAACCTGGCCAGTAGCAAAAATATTAAGAGATTGATCTTTCACTGATTTTTTAAATTGTATTTGATTGCAAACTACATGTAGATAGTCTTTGGAGTGTGATTTTTCACCTAATTATGTACCTACTCTGGCAAATATTCAAGAGGTTTCCATTCAAACATCAACAGACTTTCTGAAGTGCTGCTTTAAACCTTCTACTGATTATTCTTTCCCAGTAGCATTGTTATCCTGTCAAAGAAATAAATAAAATGGTTTTCTACTATTCAGTCTAAATGCATCAGTTTGAGTTCTTTCCCTCACTGCCATAAATTTCTTTATAAACTCATATTTTATTTCATAAGTTATAGGATTTTTTTTCTGAAAACAAAATCAGACCCACTGCTCTATAACTATTTATCCTGCTTTTCTGCCTTTCTTAATGTAAGTTTTGGGGTTTTATTCCAGCAGCCCTCTGGGACCATCCTTATATCCCGAGAACTCTCAGTATTATTCACAAACAGCTCAGACACTGCCTCAGCTTGTTCCATCAGTGCTCCAAGGAGAATTTCATCAAACCCTGCCAACTTGAACAGCTCTAACTTTCTCCTGACTGTTCTCTCACTACCTTATCATATATTCCTATTTTGATAACATTAATTTAATTAATAGTGATCCATTTAAGTGATTAATAATATTGCTCTCTTGGTTTATTCAAGTACAACCTAGATTCTATCTAGTGAAAGTATCCAGGAGATTTATTACAGTATCACCAAAGTGAGGGGAAAAAAAAAAGAAATGTTTGAAGTGGTAATAATGAGCTATCAGGAGCATCGGGCAATTGTTCTTAACTTTAATGATTTTTGGCACTTGGTAGCTGCTGTAAAGTAAAATGAACAAGTATGCTCTAAAGATATCCTGAAAAGTGAAATAAAAATGCAGATTCTCTTTTCATCAACTCATTAAAAAAAATACTGAAGTTGTTTTAAAAAATTCTCTCTAGATACATGTAAGGAAAAAGTAGACCTTCATGTAAATGAGACTCCCTGGAGTCTTCATCACTAACAGAGGCGAGCCCAGGTGTTTTAGGTTACCAACATGCAGAGAAACTGTTACATCAGTGAACAGTGTGCTGAATAATGACTTCATGCTGTTTGATTTTCTCAGTTACTCTACAGTAACAATGACTGCAGTCAATAGGAAATCAAATAATCACTACAGTGACCAGTGATAAATTATGATGCTATCCTTCTTCAGTTTTCTTTCAGGATATTCTTTGATTTTTTGAACAAAATAATTCATTTTAAAAAATCACCATTTTTAATATAGTTTTTAGTTGACCAATCTTGTTTTCTCTCACCAATGAATGTTTGTGATATTGCTAAATGAGTTTTCCCAGTTGGAATTTGTCAAAGTAAAAATAATATAAACAAGATTGGGATTGAAACAATTTCTTGATACATAAACAACATGAAGTTACCCAGCAATCAGAGAACTGTACATACAAGATCAACACTGGTAATAAAACAGAATGATGCAACAGTGGATGCAGGATGTTAAACCTGTACAATTTTATAGATGACTTTATCCAATCACAAATTTATGTCCAGAGGTTCTAACCACACCAAAATGTGATTATACATGAGCAAATACAGAGGTGTGCACATGGTTACAGGCAGAGCTCCTTTAGTAGAGTGTGTGGGTTGTCAGTAATGCCCCAGTCTCCTGGCAATGGGTCTGTCCTGCTGTCACACCAGTGGAGATGTGGGAGTCACAGCTCTGTGTGTCCATTAATGTTCTTCCCCCACAGGGAGCAGTCACTCCCAAGGGCCAGGACACCCAGGCTGCTCTGTCTGGGATGGGCAGTATCTGTGGTGGCACAAAGAGCCTTCTGGCAGTGCCAAATTTAGTTTCACAACTGATGTTTCCACTCTGGAGTCTTCCCTCCTGATAGGAATTTTCATGTTGTTTTTATACTTCTTATCAGGCTAATTCCTGCACTGTATCAAAAGCCTCATAATTCTCTGATTGCTTTTTAATCCTGTCGGTGGTTGTCCTCCACTTTAAAAGATCAATTTAGGCAAATGGGTTTAGACACTTTTAAGTACTCAGTCCAGATAATACATAATACTTCTCAAATTTTCACTCCACCAGGTTATCAAGGCAAATCATTCACCAAAGGTTGGACCATACAAGTACCCCACAGAATTTAGCCCTAAGGTTTAGTTAGATATAAAAGCCTATCAATAGATATTTCAAGGTAGAAACTGCCTAGGAAATGGAAAACTGATTTTAACAGCGATGTTGCACTGGTACTATGGGATATGTCTTCCTTATGGGAGACTCTGATTTGTCCTGAACACAAGAATGAATGGAGGCTTTTTCTTTTCCTCAGAGGGCATGTGAAGGAAAATGTGCTATTAGATGCACTGCTGTACTCAAGTGTTTAATGCCTATACAATGGACAGGACCAGGACAGTGTAGACAGCTTCAGAAACTTCAGTTCTATACACAGAAAAATTATTCCTCTAACAAAGGAGCTGTGATTTTTCTTACTCTTTCTTTAATACACTTCCATTCCACAATATTGTTTTCAGTCTCTTTGACTTTATGTCAGAGCTGTATGCATTAATTTCCAGTTGGTATGCTCACATGCAGGATGCAGGCAACCAATCTGAGCCCTCCTCCTTTTTTAATGCATCACTCTCCATTGTTTTCATTGTCAACCACTGTGCCAGAACCTGCTTGGCTGTGATCACACAATCTAATTTACCCCTTTTTTGTTCTATTATTATAGTCATTGTTTCTCTGCTGGCCCACTGGTCCTAAAATAACTAATCAGCTCTGCTACTTTAAGTAAAAAAAAAAAAAACACCTTTCTACATCACTCATGGACAACAAAACATCCTTATACCAAGTTTACAATTTACTGCTTGTTTGTTCCAGGTTTGTCTTTGCTTCTTTATATAAACATAGCTTTAAATTCTTATTTTTATATTTACATTTTTGTTGCTGCTGTTGTTTTGGTTTTTTTTACACTTATGCCCTTCTTCCTTTGAAAGGTTTTCTTCTTTTAATACCATCAGAGTTCCTTCAAGAATATTGGGTTTTGAGCCCAAATAATTATAGAGCTCTTCTGGTAAAGGTCACTCATTTCTCACAGAAAACATTTCTATTTATATGTATTACACATGTAATAGTCTAAAAAAAAGTTTAAATTTGATGTATTCTTTTCCTCTTTGAAGAAAAATCATATAAAGAAAAAAGCATAAAATAAAGATTTGCAGTAAAAAATTGCTATTACCTCATGTTATGAGGTAAGCAAAAACTGCAGCATAACTTTGGACAATGGCGTATCTGGACCCAAACTTCTGAGCCCAAGGGCATCCTCATCCATCCACCATTCTGACAGAAGTGGGAAGAACACATTGACAGAAACTCAGAACCCAGCTGAAATTCCCCCAAAAAACCCAAACCATGGAAACAAACCAAACTAAGATTGTAACAAAGAAAAACAATGAGAAATTAATATATTTGCAAAGTTATTATGCTCTGTAGATGATGGACTTTGACTTACAAACTTCATGTCTGAACTTTGGACTCAGATTTTGGCCCCTTGATCAGCATTGCATATGTTTGTACAGTGTTATTTCAATCAATTTTGCATGGAGCTAAATGACATTGAACATCAGTGCTGCAACATAAAATTTAACTTCTTACCACTGTAGAGAGAGACAAAAAAATTAATATTTAGACCAAACTAGTTTTCAAGTAAAAATCCAGGAAAGCAGCATAATGTATGTTGTACATGAATTACTGGTCTCTGCCTTATTAATAGAGTGCAAAAGATATCCAAAGAAAAAACTATTGACCATATTGACTATATAAGGCTATATATATACATATGTATTTTTTAATTCAAGTTTGGTATTGTGTGCATTTAAAATCACCATCTTCCTGTGGTACAAGCTGGAAGCACACTGTACTGGAGAACTCACTTCACACATGTCTCAGGCAAGTTAACTCAGACTGCAGGTGCCAGTTTATCTTTAGACAATCTTTGTTCTGCAGGGATCAGTCTGCCAAAGCCCTTTGTTTTGTGATATAGCACAAGAGAAGCTGCTTCTGAGAACATGGAAAGTTAAGTATAAAGAATATGTCTTGGTTTAAGTTAATTAAAATTCTATCAAAACTCTTTCTCTTCATATCTAGTAGAAAATCACCTAAATAAAAGATGGTTTTGAAAGGTGAACAAATGTATTTTGAATTTTAGAGGCTTTCTGCCTGTGGTAAAAGCACAGTCCTCTGTAAAAAATCCTGTGTATGGAAACCAGATTTTTTTTTTCTTCATCTCTCTATTCTGTCCACTGTTTTGAATAAAATTGAAAGTGAAGAAAAATGTCCTATTAAATTTTTGGCCTTTGCTGATTTATTTTCCGATGTTCTTAAAAAAAAAATAACCAACAGGAAAATTTCAAACCATAAAGAAAATGTCTTAATTTTGTTATCAAGAGTATGATAAATGTACTTGCTATTTATACACAATAACATCTGTTTTAATTAGAATTGCCACAAGGATAATGGTGAAGAACAAAAAGAATGATGTTTCTGTAGTTGTGATTTCTTCATGCTATTTAGATACACATTTCTAGATGATATTTTGGTGAGTTAATATTTAAAAAAAACATATCAGTATTGAAGGATTTTTTTTATAACACCAATTAGTTCCTTCTCTTTTCGCTTCCCTTCACACCTTTCCCCACCTAATTCATACCAAGCATATTTGTGAAATAGACGCAGTGAAATGTTTTTTTACTGTCAAAGGAAAATAAATAACATAAAGGTAGAATGATCTGTATCATAGATGCAAGGATGGTAAAGAGCACTCAGAAAGATGCCTTTTCCTTCCTGCTCTGCAGAAGATCCCATAAACCAATTCTTTCTCCTCAACTCAGAGAAATAATTAAAAGTACAAACACAGTACCATTTGGAAAGAGAAAGAGGAGTTAAAATGACAAATAAGCACATGTATAGCAATTATTGGCCAAGAAAAGACAATTTGTATGCTCAGAATCAAGAGAAAGAAGAGTTGACCCAGTTGACCTCTCTTTCAGTGATATCTGTAACTGATATCAGCTGTTCTTGAGATAAACTAAAGATGTTCGTCAAGCTAGGCCAGATAGAAGGTAAAAATTCTTATTTGCTTTGATAGACTGCTTTTTTAAAAATTCTTTTTAAATAAAAATAGAAGATATTTTTTCAAACCTAAATTGCACTCAGGCAAATGCTTTTTTTAAAAAACTGACTACAGATTCACCATGAACTTGAATAAAAATGAAGGAAATTTAAATATCTTCAACAGACAAAACAGGTACTCATTATTGAAATGTCTTTCTTAATCTTCTGTATCATGCAGTCTTATTTGTATACCTTCCTAACAAAAAACAGCATGTAGCAGCTGCAATTTACATTATTTTTTATTGTGCTTCCTACAGGACTGCTTAAGGAGAGATCAGCATTGGCTGTGGTGGAAAGTGAGTAATATATTACCTTGGGCTTAATATTGCAAGTAACTCAGCTGGAGTCTGTGTCAGATTTACAGCACAATATCTGGCTAATATTGGCAGTAGCACAACCTCTTTCAAAGCTCTTGAGAGAAGTTTCATGGGTGTCAAATGTGTCATTGTCCTGGGTTGTAGTATAAGATATGCACAAAGTATTCTATCACCATCTTCATGAACTGTTGAAACGAATTGTTGAAGCAGTGTTCTTCCAGGTTCCCCCTCCCTTTTTCTGTTAAGGTGTCTTCTGTTAATGGGTCTTCTGTAATGGGTCTTCCATAATGGGTCTTCTGTAATGGCTCTTCTCTTAATGGGTCTTTTGTTAATGGGTCTTTGTTAATGAGTCTTTCTGTTAACGGGTCTTTTGTTAATGGGTCTTCTGCATGACTCACAGATAACTCCCACCGAGAGTTATCTCTCTTTAATGGGCCATCAAGGACCCCCTGTATGACTCATCATCCCATTGTGCGATGCTCCGCCCAGGG
>JBBMKD010000001.1:103439846-103452026 GCA_037834095.1 Argya squamiceps
AAAAAAAAAAAAAACTATGAGAAGAGAAAAGAAAAATAAAATTAAAAAACTGAAAAGAGAAAAGGGCAAAGAAAAGGAGAAAAGGGAGAGGAGAGGAGAGGAGAGGAGAGGAGAGGAGATGAGAGGAGAGGAGAGGAGAGGAGAGGAGAGGAGAGGAGAGGAGAGGAAATCTCAAAATGCTTACAAGTGTATCTTTTCTGCATATACCTAGATGAAAATTAAAAAAAAAAATTAAAATTAAAACCTTCCAGCTCTCTTCTAGAAGAGATTTAAATTCACTTGATATGCTCTTACCAGAAACCAGACTAATGCAACTCCACCAGAACAATAAAAGAGAACCTATAAAAAAGGCCCTAAGCTGTCGCCTGCTAAAAATGAATGGGCCAAGTGTGTGGAGCAACATCCATAGGCAGGGATTCCTGACTGATCAGTCTGTGCTTCCCCCTTGCCAACTGACCAGATAATCAGAGTGGCAGCTGACAGCCCACTAGGGTTCCAGATCTTTATCTGCTGCCTGCTGTTCAGCAAAACTTGATGAACCTGAGGTAATTTTTTTTAAGCAAAATATTTAGTGTTTCAGAAATTTGCATTTTTCAGTGAAACGTAATTTTTGCTATAAAATTTCAAGTGGCTGAAAGTTGTTCTTCAGTATGCTTTCAATCTGAAGGCACTATACAATCTGAAAACTATTCAGTGCTTTAAAATTGCAGGACTTACTTTGTTTGTGTTTTGTTTTTTTGTTTGGCTGCTTTTATGCTTTTTGGTTTTTTTTTTTTAATGAGCACATTTTTACTGTATCTATCACTTCAATTGCTAATTGGCTAACACATTCTAGAAAATGCTTTAATTTAATATAGATAAGCAGTGAGGACTCTGCAATCCATCCCTCTACAAGTACATTTTCCTATTATAAACTTGATTTTTCTCCTAGAATTCAAAGTAAAAGTAATTGTATTGTCACAAAAGGAAATACACATTCTTGGAAGTCTCTGCAGATATATTTTACAGTTAACAAAAAAGGGATTATCTCTACTTCTGTAAGCTGAAACAAAATATGTTGGAAATTATTGAAACTCCTAGTTGCAGACTAATGAAGCAGTGTTTTGTAATCTCAATAGAACACTGACAAGTGGAGTAAAACAACCATTTCTGAAAGAGACAAACCTTTCATTTTGTATGAAATCCCAGCAACAACTCCATAAACTAAGTGAGATTATTATTCCTGTCTGAATATAAAGCATGGTGTACCTCTCAAAGATTTAAATTTGGTGAAACTTAACAGCGTGGCTCCATTAATTAATTAATTAATTTTATCATGACGATTGTTGCAGATAAACACAATTCTTTTTGCAAATATTTTGGGTGGTGCTTTGTTTTGTATTGACTTTCTCTGTAGCAGTCGATAAAAATGAACACAGATCCATCAGTGCAGATCATGACTTCTTAGCTCCAGTACCGATGGACATTGTACGGGATCCAACACGTCGGACACGGAGACCAGATGACACTTGTTCCTTCTGATGCAGAGCAAAGGCACTGACAAAAGCGCATTTTGTCAGAAAGGCAAGACAAAATTTCAGGATTCATAACATCTTAAACTGCTGCAATAAAATTTGACAGTGTTTTTCTGTCACAGCCAGAAGCTTGTTTTCACTTTCGCAGTAGTTTGGCTGTACAGAAATGCCAACGTATTGAGCCTAAAGCTTCCACCCTAATCACTGGGGAAAAATCACAGAGACACATCTTTTCTCATCATCCTGGGACTAAAGAATTAGCTTTTAGTTTTACCGAAAGAACATATAAATTTTTAAGAATTAATACTCTGAGCAGAAAAATAAACAAATCATATACATTTGGAATTAATTATAAATTTGGAACCATCAATGAATTTGTGAAAAATCTGTGTACCTCTGGATCAGCAGGTTGCATCCACAAACCTGGCTCATGGGCTTCTTATTTCAGAACTAGGTCATCTCATGAAATTACTCTGAATGTATTATTTATTATTTTGTTTCACAGAGTCAAATTTCAGAATTGCTAGTGTTGGAAGGGACCTCTGGAAATCATCGAGTCCCACCTCAATGATACATCAGGGTCACCTAGCAGGTTTCACAACAGGTAGCTTTTGAATGTCTCCATAAAGGGAGAATCCATGACTTCTCTTGGCAGCCTGTTCCAGTGGTCTGCCACCCTCAGTATAAAGAAGTGAAATGAAACTTCTTGTGTTTGAGTTTCTGTCCAGTCTCAGGGCACCACTGAAAAAAGTCTGGCACAATTCTCCTGGCAGCCACCTTGGAGATATTTATATTCATTAATTAGATCCTCTCTCAGCCTTCTCCTCCTACACTGAACAGGTCCAGCTCCCTCATCTGAGGACAGATGCTTCAGATTCCTAATCATCTTTGTGGGCCTCCATTGGACTCTGTCCAGTAGCTCCTTGTCTTTCTTGAACAGTTGAGAACAGAACGCAACACTCCAGATGTGGCCTCACTACTGCTAGCAGAGGGGGAGAATCACCTCCCTCAAACTGCTGGCCACACTCTTCCCTATGCAGGACCCTATGCTGGCTTTGTTGAACACCTTTAGGTTTCTCTGTGCCCAACTCTCCAACCTATATAGGTCCCACTGCATGGCAGCACTGCCTTCAGGTGTATCAGCCACTCCCTCCAGTTTTGTATCATCAGCAATATTTCTGAGGGTACACTCTATCCCTAGATCAGGTTGCTGAAAAGAAAGTTAAATAAGGCTGGACCCAGTATTGATACATGGGGAATGCCACTGGCTAAAAACCTCTAACTGGATTCTACTCTGCTGATTATGATCCTCTGAGCTCTGCCATTCAGCCAGTTCCCATTCCACCTCACTGCCCGCCATGTAACCCATATTTCCTGAGCTGACCCATGAGGATGTTATGGGAGACGGCGTGAAAAGTAGAATCCAGTCCCTCGGTTTAAAGCTTGTCTGACTGAAATGGCCAGCCTGCTGCCAAAGATTCTCTTGCCCTTTTTAGATGGATGGAACCCATCCCTGTCCTAAGAAGCTGCAATCATTGAAGTACAGCCCATTGTCATAAAAGCCAAAACCTTTTTGATGGCACCAGCAGTGAAGGCCGGTTTTGATCTGCATTATGCTTCTGCTTCTGCTTCTCCCTGTTTCTCTAATCAGTAGATTGGATGAGAAGATGACTTGAGCATTGCTGTTTTCCACCTGCCTCACCAGAACTTTCTAGTCTTCCTTGATCCCACCCATTTTTTGGCTTGTGGTGTCATTTGCACCTAAATGAAAAAAATATTAGTGGGTAACAGTCTGTGCTTCCATAAGTTGGGGCACCCTGTCAGAATACGACAGATCTTAACTCCCAGAGGGCAGTGTACTACTGCTCATGGCTCTCCCTCAGGCCAGCAAATGGGTGCCTCAGCACCCTTTAATAGAGTCACCCCCTAATGAGCACTCCATGTTTCCTTTCATGACAGCCAGTGTGAGTGCAAGTTGTCCTTGTTGGCCTTGCTCACAGATGTCTAAAGCCCAAAATTACGTATTCATTATTTTTCTGTTCAAATGTATTTTATCACCTAGGTACCACATGTGTAAGAATGTGGTTTAATTTCCATCTGGAAGAAAAAAAGATCATTTCCTAATCACTTTTATTGTAGTTTTTAAATAATTCCATTTAAATATCTCCTTGTTCTGCCCCTTGGAATACCACTGACTTAGAATATTTATTCTAGTCTTTACTGAATACATTACCCAAAAAGTTCTAGGAGAACTAACAAACAATTTTAGTAAGCATGACTGCAGTGCCATTGATCTAAACCAGTAATTTCTTCATCCACCTTTGTCATGTCAGGCCACAATTAAAGCAAAATGTTTTGATTTCCTGGCAGATATAATCATGTAAATGTCTGTACTTCTTGGGACTGCTAACTAAATGAAAGTTCAATCTCCAAAAATTCTGTGTTGTGAAATATAGTCCATTATTTAAAGTTCCATTGAACAGAAGAGAAATGTAGATTGATTTTTTCCCTGTCCGTCTCCCATAGGGTTTTAGGTTCACACATAGTTCACTGATCCTGACAACAGTCTTTCTTTAGGAGGATCAGGATTGGGAGTCAAGCTCTTCAGCTTTATCAGATTTCCTGTATTATGTTTAAAGCCATAGAAAATTTCATAATTCCTTTTTTTATTAGAATGAAGTCGTGCATATATCCTAGCCTGGCTGAAACAGTTGGATCCTCATTAAATATTCTTCTGTCTGAATTATTTTCCCTGTGTTATTTTATTACCTTTGTTCCTTTTGTCTTCATTTGCATTTACCTTGTGCAAAACTTTATATAGACAGCTTCATGTCACTGAATGCTCGATTTCAAAGTTTTCTGGCTTGATTTTAATTTTTCATTTAAGGAAATTTCTGTTGATGTAGTTTCCCACTGTAAGCTTAACATGCATATAGCTTTTATGCACATGACTTGGGAAATACAGGTCTCTGGTATACCTTCCAAACTCAGTGGTAAATATGTGCAAAAATGTTTTCTGTACCGAGGCTAATTTCTCTTAGCACATTAGAGGTTATTCATGCCAGTGAAAATGCATGTGCTTCAGTTCCATGTAACACCACGTCCTTTGTGAAGCGCAGCTACACTGACATCTGAATGTTCTACCAGGTGGACCCATTAGCTTTATTTTGCCCAAATGTGGAGTGCCCATTGAAGACACCTTTAAGATTCAGTTTCAAATGATAGAGGAGGAAATCTTTGATGATGAATTAGTTTAAAAAAATATCATATCCAATTAATAAAGATTGTACAAGTCCCGAAAATATCTTTTGTTGCTATGTTTTCTTGGGGTTTTTTAGATAGTATGGTTGAAGAAAACCTTATTTTGAGACATTTACATCTAGAAGACTTCCAAATATGAATGCTCTTCTACTGATATTAATGCAGTTTTGCTTTTACTTGAGTGGAAGAAGAATACAATATACTTATATATACATATAATACACATACATTTGCCCTTTAAGACTGAATCTTCACTGATCTAAAATTCTAATGTAATGAAGGCTTAAATGAACACTTATCAATGATCTGGTAGTTTCCTCTCTGCCTTAAAGACTGATGAAATTCATTATGCTGAAAACCAGGTCAGAGGTTCAAAGTATCAACTTCACCTTGAAGGTTTATCAGAAACTATGATTCTGCCACTGTCCGACAGAAAAGCATCTGGGAGTGCTGGTCAACAGCAGCTGAACATGAGCCAGGTGTGCCCAGGGGCCAGGAAGGCCAATGGCACCTGGCCAGGATTAGCAATAGTGTGGCAGCAGGACCAGGGCAGGGATTGTACCCCTGTATTGGTCACTGGTGAGGCCACACCTCAAATCCTGTGTCCAGTTTTGGGCCTCTCACTGCAAGAAAGGCATTGAGGGGCTGGAGAGAGTCCAGAGAAGGGCAGCAGAGCTGGGGAATGGTCTGGAGCACAGGTCTGATGAGGAGCACCTGGGGGAGCTGGGAGGAAGGGAGGCTGAAGGAAAACCTCATCATTCTCTCCAAATGCCTGAATGCAGGGTGAAGCCAGGCAGGGGTCAGCCTCTTCTCCCAAGTAAAAAGCAGTGCATTAGAATAAATTTTTGAATGGCACCAGGGGACGTGCTGTTTGGATATTAGGAAAAAATTCTTAACCAAATGCGTTGCCAGGCACTGGAACAGGCTGCCCAGGGAACCAGCCCTGGAGGTATTTAAAAGACATGAAGGTGTGGCACTTGGGGACATGGTTTAGTGATAGTCCTGGCAGTGCTGGGTTAATGGTTGGACTCAATTATTTTAGAGGTCTTTTCTAACCAAAACCATTCTATTATAATTGCACTTTGTCATAAGCAGCTGTGGCCTACATGTGATGGACACACTTTGTCTTTCATAGCATTGATTTTCAGGCTGGCAGGAGCTTGTCTATTGAAAGCTCTTTTCCTGTGTTAGCTTTCATAAACCCTAAATGTTTTAATTTTTTACAAGCTTAACAAAGAGAATATATTTCTAGAAAAACAACCCCAAATTTGATTAAGATTGCTGTTGCAGTACAAACAAAAATCTGCAAATTATGCCAAGGTACCTCTCTAAAAAAAAATCAGATATCTTGGAATCCACAGTGACTTTCATTTACCATGAAAAGAAAAGAGACTGGAAACTTTGGCTGTAATCCAGAAGAAGGGGTACTTTGGATCTGGTTTTCCACATTGGCTGAAATAGCAATAAAGGTAAAAATGATTGCTTGCAAATTTTAAACAATTTGAAAATATTTCAGATTCTAATTGAATGGGACTTTTTTATCCTTAAAAAATAAAGAAGTCCACAAAAAGAGAAGCTTGAAAAAAAATTGTATTTTTTCTGATAATCTCATGGGATATAAAAGCCAACATGTTTCTCCTTTCCATTGCTGTAACTATCCTTAGCATAATCCTTGTAAACAAATGCCAGAAATCATTAATACAGGTAATCATCTGAGGTAAGTTTTCCAGCAGATATGCCCTAACCTTACCTGTAGGTGTTTTTGTTCAGAAAATAGTTTACTAATTTTTTTTCCCCTATCTCTATGGCAGTGTAGGTAAGGATGTCCTAATCAGAACTGGAGCTATTTGATGCCACACCAATGGTAATTATGTAGCTAATAATAACAATAAAGTACATGGAATATTTTTCAGAGTTAAAAAGGAGTATCAATAATAGTTGTAAAGCCATATATGTACACCTATGAAAAGCTATTATTTTCATACCATTTAAAGTTTATAAAATGCACTCATTAAATTGAGTTTTCATAGACTAGATCAACATATTAAATAAGCAATATGAGTAATAAAAGTCCTTTTTTGAGCATTTCACTGTTTAATTTACATCAATTATCTTTGAGTCTTTTCTTATCTTTGTAGAAAATATTTTTATTTATTGGAAACACAAATTAAAATTTAAAGTTTTATTGTTGGTCTTCAAACCTACTTTTCCAGGTCATAGTAACAAAATGGTGCATCAACCCAATTCAGTGAAGCATTTGTATATCTGTTGGTTACACAGGGGTGTGGATGTGGTTTTGAGAAACCTGGTCTAGGTGTCCTGGCCATGACAGGAAGATTAGAAGTAGGTGGTATTTAAGGTGCCTTCCAACCCAAACCATTCTATGAATATAAGATTTTATGGTTCTATACAAGTGTGCCCTCAAGCCATGTGAAATTTTGTAGTCAACTGTTCTAAATTTGTATTCAGTCTTAAATGTAATGACAACTGAAGTTAAGCAAGTCAAAATAGAGAAATCATTTTACTGAAAATCCTTTTGCCTTCCTGCATTGCTGCTAAGTGACAAAATTTCATTATAGTCTTTAAACCATTGAGATATCAAACCCCACAATTTTTAAGGAGTGAGACCTTAAAGCAGTCTGAATCTAGAACTGTTTCTGAAGTATAAAGATTCGGTTAGTAAGAAGCTGGCCTAGAGCTGTGGGCCAGCTGAAATCCACAATTTGCTTTGCAATTCAGCTTCCCCGTTTTCCCAGCCTGGAAGACTACTGGAGTATGACACCTGGCAGAGGAAATCAGGACTTTTGGTGGGGCAGGAGACAAAACCAGGCATTTAAGTCATGTCCCAAGTATTACCTGTTGAGAGTCTCCAAACATCCCCCAGTGTAAATAAAACCATGAGTAGTACTAGACATAATACAATGTACGGAGAGACATATAGAAAAAGTAATTCTTAAAAGTATTTCATTTTCACAGTATTAAAAATTTATGGAATCTAAAGAAAATTAGAAAACATACAATATGGAGTTTTCCCTTAATTAAAAATAAAACCCAAATCCAACCAAACAAAACCAGAACAAAACAACCAAGAGAAAAAAAAAGGTGCCATACTTCCATATTATTTTCAAGACTGACATTTCAGGTCACAACTCTGCTGAAGAAGATGCAACAAAACACTGCTTTGTCTTAACGTAGTGGTGCTGAAAGTAAAATACCTTGGTTGCCCCTCTGATACATTTCACTTCTCGTGGACAAAGCAGAAGTGCCTTGCCCTTGAGCACGAGTATGGCCAGGTTGCTGCCTGTTTAGACAGATGTACATCAGCCCATATTGTGCTATACATATGCCTTCAGGCTGCAGTCTAACAGTTCTGAAATGTCAGGCTTAAAGAACAAGACATTTTTAAAATTTATTATTTATTCATAAGCTAAGCCAATGCTCTCTTCTTTTAGTTTTCCTGGATGTTGAGAAGAAGATAGTGAAGATAGAAGATATTGAATAAAATAATCATAAGGAAATTGCATGTTTTTAAAATGAAAGCTTCAAAATGCAGGCTTGATATTAGAACTATCTAAGATTGTGATACCACTGCATATATGGGGGTAGCTTGTACAAATAGAAAACAAACTAGTGTGTTATTTCAACAATACAAATTGCCTTGAATAGAAAAAAAGATTTGATATAATAGATGTTTACTGATACAACTATAATTTTCTTCTCCTTGAAAGGCTGGTGTATTACTGTGGAGCATTCATGTAAAGAAAACAGCAGTTGAGTTCATCAATAAATTTCCTCAGTCTTATGACTGTCAGGTCAGGTTCATTACTAGAGAAAGAAATATTCTATTTGTAATAGAATCCTCCACAAATCACCATATCCATTCCGTATGAAATATAAATCTAGTTAATATTCCTGTTTGACCTCTGTTGCTTTGGGAAGAATATTTTGTCTTGATAACATACTACACATAAAGGGCCATTTGACCTTTATATTCTTTTTTGTCTTAGAGTAGAAAATTTAGAACTCATCTCACGCCCTAAAATATTTATGAATTATGTTTGTTTAGTGCTCTCACTTTCAGTCAAGATCAGGGTGCCCTTTGACTACGGATCAGATTGAGCTATTGTGAATGGGGTCAGTGCCAGATTTTCGAAACAGAATCAGGAGAATGTTAATGCATTGAAGACTTTCTCACCTGATATGGTCATAGATATGGCTTGCAAGATGTTTATACTTGTCTAGCACTTAGTAACTTGTTGATTGAATTGTCAGAACTTTCTAGGCAGAATGATATTCATTAGTAGAATGGAATTGCCTCAGGAAGGATCTTGAGGAATCTCTTGTAATCTGGTTCCTGGGGGTGAAACAAAAATCAAATAAGTGTTTGGGTGGATTCAGTGAGACTCATATGTAGGATTGTGTGGGCTTGGTTGGTCTAGGGTTCAGAGTTGGCAGGCTGCTGCCCTACTATGATAAAATATGAGAGTATTGCATTAGAAATTCTAATACCTGTTCTGGCTATAGGTCTTACTGGGTCAAATAATTAGACAACAGCTGATAACAGTTCTTAAAACTAAAAGAGAAAGTTAAGATTCCTGCTCTTATATGCAAATCTGTGTGTTCTCTACCCTGGCAAGGGACACACTGATTCTCTTTTTCCTGTCTTTAGCCCCCCTAAAGCATTGACCTTTATTTTTTATGAGCTGCATGAAAAAACAACAGTACATAAGTAACTGAGCCTTGCTTTTAGGAACTGGAAAATGTGCATCTGTAAGTCCTGAACCTGAGGGACAAGTTGAATAGAGAGATAACTTTCTGATTTTTCTTTCAAATATTCTTGCCACTGATGTGTTCTTGGGAGGAGAGACATCAAAGCCAATTTAGTGAGGTTACCAAAATCTTGTATTACCGTTTAAAAACAAGCAGGGTCAAGGGGTTGAGGAAGGTGATTCTCCCTCTCTATCCTGCTCTTACGAGACTTCACCTGGACTGTTGTATCCAGTCCTGGGATCCACAGCACAAGAAATATCTCACAGGTTGAATATGTTGCTATTTCATCTATGAATATTAGATTTTTGCATTAAAAGGTGATGGATAAATTAAGGTATTATCAACATATTTAGAGTGGATAAATACACTTTTAATTAATTATCAAAGAATTGTCAAAGAACAGTTTTTAAATATTATTTGACTAGCTAATACTTTAAATCACTGCATACATGATATGAAGAATCTTCTGCTATTAGAAGCATAAAGAAAGCCCTTAGTTCCTTTATTTCTGTGAATGTCACTATTATATTGGGAACCCCACCACATGGATGATCCCAGCAGAACCTGGTCTGTTGGAGCCTTGTGAACACATGGTGTTCCCCATCTGGTGGAAAAGGTGCATGAATGTAGGATTACAGCATGACTATATCTGTTACACGCCAAATGATGTTATGGGCAGAAGAAAAAAACACAACAAACATATGGGAGCCAAGACTATTGTTAGTTCAACTGGTATTTTAGCAGTCTGATGGTCCAAATAAATCCATTAATACAAAAATAGCCTCAATTGCCATACGGCTGAAATTGATACACAGGAAAAATTCTGGTATCTGCCCCTCCTCTCAGGTGTTGTCTTCATCCTTCATTGACTCCTCAGGGACCAAAGGTGGACCTTTGTTCCTCAAAAATGACACAGGTTCCTCAAAAGAGAACAGATGTTCCCGAGGAGTCATCAGCATCCATAAGGAGGTCTCTGACAGGTGGCATTTGGAGATGTTCTTGGCGGCGTCCCTCCTTTTCCTCAGTCCAGAGTCCTCTTGGGTTTACTCTGAACTACTTTCTTCTCACAGTCCACCTTCCTTTCAGTGGTTCCAGCTAAGGTGAAAAGTGTCAGGGTTTCCCCCAGCATCTGCTAACACAGTCTGTCACACAGTGATGAGCAGAGTTCTCGAGAACTTTCTTGTATCTTGCAGTTGTAGAGCTTAAACTAACCCAGGCTGGGCAAGAGTCGGCTGCCCACTAACCAGTTTCCAGAACAAGTGAAAATCAGCTCAGGTTTGGGTAAACTCAGACAGGTCCTGAGACCCTGCACTGTCAGGTCCATCCAAGGCCTGTGGCCTTTTCCTAGCAGCACCAAAAATGTGTTTATTGGGCTGCACCCACTATTGTTTACTGTAGCAAATGTTTATTTTTACATAACTGAATTTTCAGTTATAAAACATTAGGCTGTGGGTAGATGTTCAAATAAATCGAAAAATGCACACCAACAGTTTTTTCTTAATCTAAACCACTGTTTTGATGTTTATGTAATAAAGTAAGGTATGCTGAGAAATCTGATTTTTTTATATTTTCTCATAGTTAAAATAGTTGTGATATTACTTATTTATGCTCTTAGAAAATGGATAGAAGTTATTGCAGACTTCAGCACTGGAAAATTTTTACAGAGATGCAAAAAGTTAATAGTTTTAGATAAAGCAGAAACTTTTTGATGATGTGAACAGTGTGGTTGGCATAAATTTGATTTTATACTTGCATGGAATATTTTGTTGGAGATTTACAGGCTAAGTATTTTTTAAACAAGTTTATTAACTCAGCTATGTTTGTGCTTCTTACACACTTAGAAGCTTCTACAAGTACAGTGAACTTAAGGATTAAACTAAAGTATGATTTGTTGTCTTTATATTCACAAAAAAGACACCTATAAGATTTTGAAAAAAACCCCTAAAATTCTGTGTAGACAGGTTCATTTACTTATAAATGATGTTTGCCTTTTAAACATTTGCAGAGCTGCCATATTTGTTGGCATTGAGTTCAAGTAAAACCAAGGAGAATGTCAGAAAAAAAGAGTACTAGCTCTAGATAGATACACATTAGTACTGTTTTTAAAAAGGCAAAAATTGTTTGAGTTTCAACATATTTCAAATCTTAAACAAAACCCCAAAATAGATAAGTATGTAGAGGATTATTTTCTCGATGAAAAAAATTAATAAAATGTTAAAACTTTATAGTACATAAACAGTTCCAAAGTTGTATATTTTGTTTAAAATACTTATACCGTGGTGTTTAAATGTTCAGTTTTTTTCTATTTTCTTTTAAAAATGAACAAGGAAACTTTTCAAGTGCATATATAGATCTACACACAGGCACAAAGTCCTATAGATAAAGTGAAATATTGGTAAGGAATGGAAATGCTTTACTTTAAGCATTTTTATTACTGTAAACCATTAAACTGAAGCCTTGAAATACCATAATATATTTTGATCACCTAGACTCTGACCTAATATTTAATAAATTGATTAACAGAAGAAGGAATCTAGACCAGTCTCAGTTGGCTAGT
Organism: Argya squamiceps; assembly: GCA_037834095.1. Taxonomy (NCBI): domain Eukaryota; kingdom Metazoa; phylum Chordata; class Aves; order Passeriformes; family Leiothrichidae; genus Argya; species Argya squamiceps. Next base: position 103,451,949 of record JBBMKD010000001.1, read on the forward strand.
CAGTGTGTAATGGTTTGAAAGCAAAACAAACGAGAGGCTCCAAGTCAGAAATACAATTTAATAAGAAAAAGAAAAAAA
>JBBMKD010000001.1:103452126-103484858 GCA_037834095.1 Argya squamiceps
AATTGGTTTCAACAGATGATGAAGAGGGTGATAGAATACTTTGTGCATATCTTATTCTACAACCCAGGACATAATGTAAAGTGGATCCACACACAATGTAGCTGCTATGGTACAATGTGGTGTAAACATGATCAGACATAATCACAGGCAGAAAAAAAAATCAATAAATATTAGGTATCTTTAATTAATTTTAGTTAGTAGATACTTAGGTATTTCTGTAATTCTTATTCTTTTGTTATTATTAGGACTTGCAGTAAGCAAAATATGTTGGTTATAAATCCAATTAGAGATATGAGAACAGCTATCTTGGCAAGTGGATCAGCAAATCAGACTTCACAGTGTAAAAATCTGGGTTAAAGCAGAACACTTTAATGACTTAGGGGAAAGTAAACTTCATAACTCATAATAAAACATCATAGGGTATCTATTACATAAACCAAAGACAGTTGCATCATATCTGAAATGAATGTACCACCATTATTAATCACTCAATACTTTTCACAATCAGGTTATATGATTTATGGAAACCATCAAACAATGTATAAATGAGTAACAAAGTTATAATTCATGTTCATAACTTAGAAATTGGTTAAATGATTTCTAGAGATACATGATTTATAAACCTAACTTATGATTTAGTGAAGGTGTCAGTCCACTATTAAGGAAATCTGATATACAATTTTCTGTTCTGAAAAACAGTTTTTAAAGTACTTTTTAAAATAACCATGAGTACATCATATGTAACAGCAGTGTTATTACTGCTCCATCCTAGGTTATGGAAACTGCATGCAAAACTCTCGCCTACATAAACAATTCTGATTTCTATGAGAAAAAGCAAATTTAGTAATGTGGATTGCTGAGGATGAAGGAAAACACCATAGTGTATCAGTGCTGTATCAACTGTGGTGCAGTGGGGATTGAGGGAAGACATTACTCCCCTTTACTCAGTGTTTCCCGTGTCTGGAACACTGTACTCAGCTTTGGGTACTCCAGGAACAATTCTGATCAACCTGAGTGAGTTCAATGGAGAGAGACCCTCAGCCAGGATGGTGTGGGTTTGGAGAACCTGCACTGTGGAGCTACATGGGTGTGACTGGCTGTGCTGGGGTGACTCTTTGATGCCTGTGTTCCCAATTGTCTGTTCTGTTTATGCTGTATGTTAAATTCGGCACCTTTAAAGACTAGTTCCGAGAGCAAAGAGGGAGAAGGAAGCAGTGCAGGGTTGGTTTCAGATATTGCCTGACTCCTACGTGTTCTTTCCCCTGGACAGCGTTGTCTGCAGCACGGATGGACTGTGGGACAGAGATCTCCTGTGCTTTTAGTTAGTTATAGCTAGCTGAGGCAGAGAAGTTCCCTGGACTGTTGTTTTTTTCCTTTTTCTTTGGACTGTTTAAACCTGCTCTGGACTGAAGAACCCAGAGGAGCACCAGGAGCTCATACCTGGGGCCCACCGGGTCCTGGGCCTCCACAGGGACTGATAAGAGACTGAGGGAGCTGAGCTACCCCACAGCAAGGACTTTCTGAATTTACCATCTCATTTAAGAACAGCAAAAGGTTTTATTGTTTCATGTTATTCATTCTTTATGCTTGTGGGCACTTTGTTTGTTAAATAAATAGGTTTTTCCACTTTTCTCCAAGGAAGTTCTTTCCCAGATCGGTTGGGGGAGGGACTCCATTTGGGGGTTTTCTCCCAAATTTGCCCTAAACCAGGACAATGGCACACACTGGAGGGGAGAGAACTTCTGTAGGCAGGAGAGGGGGTGCTAAGAGACACTTGCTACAGTCTCTGTGGGAATTATAAAGGATACTGAGGTAGACTAAGTATTGAAGTGCTCAGGGGGAAAAAAGAGAAAACTAGTCACAAATAGAAACAGAGAAACATCTGACAAGATACAAGGGGGAATAAAACCCAGTACTATAAGAATATCTTGGTATTAGCACAGGTTTCTTAAGAGATTATGGAATCTTCACCCTTAGAAATTTTCATTATTCAGACCCCTGAGCATCTTGGTGTGAATTCAGAGACTTCTCTGCTTTAAGAATGTGATCGAATTAGAGAAATGCCAAGGGCCCTTAAAATCTCAGTGTGTAGCTGACCTATGAATCTATGTTCTTCCACTGTTTTGAAATGTTTCAGTGTTCAATATTTTTATTTTCCTGGAGCAGAATAGAAATTAAAGTGTTTTTCCCATAGAGGAAAATAGACCAATAGTTGGATACCATACTGTCTGCAGGCTCTTTGGCGACCAAAGATCTTGGGATTTTTTATGCTTGCATTGAAAGAAGGATTAGAGTTAAAAAAAGGCACTGATATTTTAGTAAAGTTACATAAATATACGAATTTGATATTTGAAAAGCAAGGAGTGGAAAATGTAAAAATTCTTTAATAAAAACTAAAAAAAAATGAGAGTACAGTAATGTATATATTCTTCACTGCAACACTAGAGGTTAATCAGGTTTAAGTGACTAGAGATTATTTAAAAGAAATTATGAAGTGGGAGAGTAGACTGGATGAGGCATGGGCAAATAACAAGAATTAATTCTGCAGCTGACAGCTTAGGCTGAAATTGCATTCAGACAAGTACAGGCCAATGAGTTATGATAAATTTTTGATTCAGCAAAAATCATCATGGAAGATAAAGAGTTTCAACTTCAGTGTCTAAGCATATGTTAGAGACAGAGGTCAGAGGGGCTGTACTAATTCTGAGTCTGCTTTGGATCCATCAGTTTTGCTCAGCTGAGGGCTGATGCAAACAAGGAACATAAGAGTAGATTAAGGGTGTACTTATGATTTGTAACTTGCAAACATTTCTGTGATCAGGGTATGGATTTAGAGTTCAATTTAGAGTACAAGCCAACAGTACAATCCATATATGATATGGATTTATCTCCTTTTGAAGGTTTAATTGAATACTGACACAAACAAAAATAATCCATAAAAATGTTGTTATGGAGGGCAGAATTGCTCTTTATCAGATTTCTAAGGTGTTATTAAGAACTGAAGCCAAGTAAATTTGACCTTTGTACCAGACAAATTGAGAGAAAATACAACAAACACTGTTATTAATAAATATAGAGATAAATATAATGTATTGTGGATTTAGGTGATGCAGTTCTTTTTCAAAAGGTTTTCAACTAAAAAATTTTTGAGACTCTGAAAGAAACTAAACTGTCATGGTAGAAAGGGGAAAGAAAGCTATAGAAAGGAGAGCTACATGGGAATTTTTTAAAAAAAATCTGAAAGAAAAATAGCTAAAACAGTAAAATCTCTGCAGACAAAATGAAGAGTACTTAAAGAAGGCACTGTTCTGGATGTTCTGAAGAATACACACCACCTATCAAACAAAGGCTTGAGGAAGTCCAGAAGGAATATGACAAGGACAAGGGAGGTCATTAGAAGCAAGAAAGCTTTCAGAAAATCCTCTTTCTAACCAAATAAGAAAAATGGAAAAATTCATACCCTTCAGCTGGAAAAATAAGATAAACAACAAAAAATGATGGAAGAGGTGCACAGGTTTACAACAGTCAGTCACACCAACCTGCAGCTCTCTACACCTAAGGTGTATGGTTAAATTCAGTGATTTCAGGCACAATCTAAGCAGTCTCCTCATTGCAATACCTTCTGAAGTCACATACTACCAATGGTATATTGGTGTATGGTCAAAAATGCTGAACCACAAATTACAGTGTGTAATGTCTCTCTTAATATCTCCCACTCTATGGGGGGGAGTGGAAAGTGTCTTTTTAGGGTTTTCTGTTTTCTTTTTTTCAGAAGAAGTCCAGAGAAGGTACCAGGAACTACAAGCTAATAAGTCATATATTTGTTCAGAAATAACTCAAACAAACTAAGTTTTTTTGAAAGAGCAGAAAATAGAAATCTTACATCTTTGGGAATAAACAGCACAGTGTTTACAAAAATAAAAATTTGCCTCAAAATTTTTGATTGAAAGGAGCTCTTATATTCTTAAACCCATTTTTAGATTAATAATCTGATAAATGTTAAAAGGAAGGAAATAAGAACTAACAAGTATCTTGCACAAAGGAAGGGTTTTGCATCAGTCTGTGGTACGAAGGGAGCTTTTTAACATGTTGATTTGGAGAAGTTTGGAAAGTGAGATAAAAAGTTTGCTGTGATAGGAAGATATTCTGGAAAAGTTAAATCTCAAGAGTGAGATTTGATAATGCAGTGTGTCTGAGAGATAAAGTGCCAGTCAGAATTCAAAGTTGATACATGCAGCAGCAATATGATCTGCTTGCCATTTCACTGCTGGGTGAGAAAATTGTTAAGTATTCAAGAAACAGTGAGAGGCTTCAAAGAAATTAGGAAGTTAGCAAAGACATAAAAATGCAATTGCAGGTATCTTTTTCTGAAAACATCATCTCCCTCATTAGAAGAGAAGAAAATGAAAAGTAGAATTCTGAGAGTTATTATGGAATACACAAAGAAAGACATTAGTATGGCATAATATTCCTGTATTTTGAATATGATATGCACTTATAATTACATTATCAGAAGACTGTATTTTAAAATTTTGACTAAGGAAGTAGAATGATCAAACCTGTGCAACATGATTTTACAAGGAAAAATACCACATTTCACCTAGAGGAGATGTAATTGAATAGTGACATGAAACAAATGTTACTAAAAAGGGAAAAGGAAGAAGTTTCTCACTTTGTAAAGAAAGTTAACACCTAATGAAAGGATGTAGCAAGCGTATTTAGAACAACCCCCTTTTTCTTTTACAGTATGCTAATTATGTCTTGAATCTCTCTGCTACTGTTTGGTTTCAACATCAAGGTATAAATAGGCACTTCCATTGCTGGTCTGGCAGCAACATGCAGATAGGAAGCTCATATTCTGTTATTTGACAGAAGGTAGGAAGGCACAGCAGAAGTTATCCTGTTACTCATCTGGTAACAACCATGAACCATGATTGGATTTTAGACCAGACAAAGGTTTCAGCTAGACAGACACTATTTTTTTTAGCATAAATCTGTAACCCAAACTTCACAGAAAAACAAAGGTCAAAACAAAGGTCCACAGAACAATAACAAGATTTCATACAACCTAAATGTAGCCATTTAAAAGCTACAGTATAGTTCAACTCAGGCATCCAGATTCTTTGTGGAGTAATTGTGGAGAAAAACACCTCTAGGGCAGAAGAAACAATGTCACTTTACTTACTGTGAATAGGTAAAGAATTTGTCACTGTACCAAGGGATATCTTTGTCTCTAAACTGGGAAGACATGGACTTGAAGAATGGGCCACTCTGTGGATAAAAAATCATTAGGATGGCCTCACTCAAAGAGGTGGTCAATGGCTTCATGTCCGAGGGGAAACCAGTGACAAGTGACATTCCTCAGGTGTCAGTATCAGGACTGACACATTGTAACATCTTTGTTGGCATCATGGGCAGTGGGATCGATCGTAGCCTCAGCAAGTTTGCCAGTGACATCAAGCAGTGCTGTCGCCACACTGGTGGAAGGGATGCCATCCAGACAGACCTTGGCAGGCTGGAGAGGGGGATTTGTGCAAACCTCTTGAAATTGAACAAAGCCAAATGTAAGGTCCTGGACCTGGGTGAGGGCAATCCCAAGCTGAGGTGTGGGCCAGGTGGTGAACTGATCCAGGAGAAGGACTTGAGGGTGTTCATCCACACATAGCTCAATGTGACTCGTCAGTAAAAGCTCACAGGCCAGAAAGCCACCAAGTCATTCTGGACTTCATCACAACAGGGACGACCTCCAAGTGGAGGAAGGGGATCGATCTCTCTACTCTGGTCTTGTAAGAGCCCTCCTAGAGAACTGTGTACAGGGTTGGGGCCCCCAACACAGGAAAGACATGGACCTGTTGGAGCAAATCTAGAGCAAGGCTCTGAAGATGATCACACCACTGGAGTACCTCTCCTGTGAGGTGAGAGAATAGGGGTTGGTCAGCCTGGAGAAGAGAAGAGAAGGTTCTATAGAGACCACATAGCAGTCTTCCAGAACCTAAAAGTAGCTTACGAGAAGGCTAGAAATGGATTTTCAGAAGGACGTGAAGATTTAGGACAAGAGGGGATGATATTAAGCTGAAGGAGATAAGGTTTAGACTGGATATTAGGAAGAAATTCTTTACTGTGAGGGTGGTGAGGCAGCAGAACAGATTTCCCAAAGAGGTCATGGGATCCCCAACTTGGAGATGTTTGAGACCAGGCTGGATAGGGCTCTGTTTAACATGGTCTAGTGGGAGGTTGGAATTAAACTATCTCTATGGTCCTTTACAACCCAAACCATTCTGTCTTCCTGTGGACCTTGCAAATGGATTAATTCTTTCTTTATGATTCTGTCTCTCTTTTCAATTTAAAAATGTGATTGGATGAGTATTTTTAATATATGAAGTATTTAAAGTCACCTGCTATTTCTTATTTACCTTTTTTTTTTTAAATTAAAACCCTAACTAAAGAGTTCAAATATCAATGCTATCTTTAGAAGGCCATCCTGCAATCATGCATTTTCCAGGATTTTAATTAGTAACAGGAGATACTTATTTTCAATGCGAACACAATAAAAGACAGCAAGATTTTCCAGACCCTGGGATTTGATTAACAACTGCTATGGTGTTCATCAAACAATAGTTGTCCATTGTTCTAAAAAGTTGTTTTTAGCATAAAGAAGTGATTGCTAAACTAAGCTACTTCCGAATGATTCATAGTAATTAATGTTGTTGAGCAGCTGAGGATGTTTCTCCAGTACTTCAGGAATTATTTTTGCATTTTCATTAGAAAGTGATTGAACAGAAGACAAAACCTTTTATTTGCTTGAAACTATTATCACCGTCCAGATAAGTATCTAATTCCACATAAATTATTCTTTAGCATCCAAGTTCTTTTTTGCTTCATTTGATTTTAGTCTGATTCTGAACACAAAATTCAGGTCATTCAAAGTTCAATTACTTCTTTCTATGTTATGTAATTCATCTTAATTTAATCATAAAGTAAGAAATAATATCTTCACTGTTTTAGAGCTAAACTGTTAGGAAGGAGTGTCTTTACTTGTGTAAAGATTCTTATGCAGCTATAATCCTCACACATTTCAGGGTAATAGTTGAAATAATCTACAATTCATCCTATTTTTGAAAGGCTGAAGAAGATTCAGTCCATCAAAACATGAGTATGAATACTGCTTTCCTTTTGTGCAGTCATGTCAAACATTGGTATTTTAAAGGCCAGTTTTGATCAAAGGAAGGATGAATGGCCATTTTGGGGCCACAGTTTAGTATGACTGCAATACATAGTGTATGAACTACTTTATTTGATAAAAATATTTATTTTAAATTTAAACCCTTAAATTTTCCTATTATTATACTGATTATATTCCTGACATTTTCAACTGTAAGCCCTTGAATATTTATTTTTTCAACCAAAAGTTGTGTTCTCTTCTGGATTTGGTTTTGCTAAGCTGTGTAACTCTTATATAACTGGTTTATATTCCTAAAATATTCCTAAAACGTCTCCCTGTTGCAGCAGCCCTCTTTTTAGAGGGCAAAAATGAGCCAAGACACAGAGTTCTTGTTTATCACAGCATGAAAAGGGTCCTGGTTTATTCCTCTTTACAGCTCTGCCATCCTGACTCCAACCATTCACTGACTCTGCCTGCAGCAAGCTCCTACCGTAGGTTTTCCTTGCAGCCTCTGACTGCTGGTTACTTTCTGCAAAACAGTGGCTGCATGTATCAATTTGCAGACTGACTGCAGGCTTTTACCCAGCTAGACTGTGACTGCAGGTTCCAACACCAGGCTCTAACTGCTGACCCAGACTGACCTCACAGCAGCAATTCTCTCCCCAGGATCCTTCTCCTTCACAATCCTCTCCTTCCCCCTTCCTCAATGTTTTCCTCTTTTATGATCCCCTCACCAGCTAACCCACTTCCTTTTATCACACTTATTTTTATTGGATACAGCTGTGACTCATCAGTGGTGAGGCTGTATTGGGTAATTGACACAGCAGTTACTTACTATGGGCAAGGTCAGCTGTATTCCCTTCTCCTACACCTCCCAGACAAAAAATTATTTTGAGGGTTTTGAAAAAAATTTATAGTTTTATTTAAATGCAATTAATACTTTATTCAGCTTTTTAAAACATCTTTACTAGTTTGCCACTGGATTTATGTATTTGTGTTTGGATTTATTCAGAATAGTTTTAGGCATTTTTTCGAAGTATATGCCAGAAAGTGTCACAAATGACCTTCCTTATGTTACCTTACAAAAGACAGAACTGTTGGATTGCTTTTCTTAAGCTGTTGATCCTGGAAGCATATGGGGAAATTACACAGTAGAAACTACACTTCATCACCTTATCAGCGTAATGAAAGAGCTCATCAGGCATTCAACCAGGACTGCAACCCAACAGCTACACCTGGGGTCTGCTGACTCATCTTCTGCAGTGCAAGATGGAAGCAGAAGATTATAACTTATGTATTAAAATCAAACAAGCTGCAGTTAGTGGAAAACTGGGAAAATAAAAATGCTCTTACCAGTTTTAAAAAAATGTGCTCGACTTCAACAAAGAAAATTAAAGAGTGTGCTAGTGAGCCATTAGAAAACAATTAACCATGCCATCAGCATTTCAGGTTAAACGTGTTAAGAAAAACTACTTAAAAACAGGCACCCATTTCAAGTTTTTAATTTGGCTACACAGTCCATATGGAAAAACACAGGAGAGTATGTAAATAAAAGGAAACAGGCTGGGGCAGCAAATGGAAACAGATATGGTTTTATTTTCCTGTATTCAGGATTTTTAATAGGCTTTTGCTTAGTTTGGTTGCATGCCATATCTTAAGATTTCCTTGTCTTTTTAAATTAGCACTTTTTTAAAAATTGATTGTGTAAAGGTTTTATCTTTCATTTTTAGATAGTTTTATGTGTGACTCTAAGCATAGTTTCAGTAAAGAATGTATCTTGTCTAGTAAATTATGGAACTAACAAACTGGGAGTACATTCTAAGGTTTTTTCCCCAGAGTTGGGTTTGTTTGATTACACGGAATAATATCTTAGAGATTTTGGAAGTTAAAATTTTGGACCTGTAAGTAATATCTCACTGATTCTCAGTGGAATCTATGAATAGCAGTCTTATACTTTTATTTAGATACTGATTTTACTTTGCATGTGTTTTACAATAAGATTATGTATACTTATATTAATCAATGAAACAAACTCCCATAATACTTTGCTATTCAGGTTTAGGACTGGCTAAACTTATGACCTCTAGCCTAGCTGATTCTTTGGGGAACTCATTAGCCTGTGTATCTAGAAACGCCTTTTATAGCAAAAGAGACTGATTTGTACATCCTGTCATTTTCCATATTCTTCTTTTAAAGTACCACCCAGCAAAGCAGTTACCAGAAAAGACCTATGTGATTGATATTTTAAGTCACTGGTATTTCTGTTGTCAAAGATTAAGCAGGTGGGAATTATGCAAATCTGTGGGAATTAGTGAACTGTAGGCTTCAGAGAGGGTATAAACTTGAGTAGCTAATTGCACATTATGGACTTACTGTACTTTTGCTGTCATGTTGTAGGGGACAAGAGAGCAGAGGAGCCAAGTAACACATTTATCTGCTGGTTAATTAGTGTCTTGATCAATAAATTGGTTGACCTAAATGTGAATGGTTTCTTGAAACATTACTAACCCAATTATACCAAACAGTCAAGGTTTAAAAATCTGTTTGCCATTTAATTTTCATATTTATACACTAAATTTAAAAAATTAGGAAATTATGCAACTCCTGAAGGATACCAGAACAAATTCAATGGTGCTCTATTTCACTATGTTAAAAGTCAGCAAGATCCAGTAAATTCAGTAAGGTTAATGGACTTGAACTTGAGTAGGAAGAAAAGTAGAAAGAAATATTTTAATTTATGATTAAGGAAGTAATAAAACCACAGAAACCTGTCATAAAAAAGTGTCCATTTTATTCTAGTTAGTATGATAAAACAAATTACCATAATAAACTATGCAAGAAAGAAATTCTGTCTTGCTGAAATTAAAGTGAGTGTTGCCCTCTGCTGAGGATAAAATTTTATTCCTAAGAAGAGTTAACATTTGTGAATACGTTTATCTGCTTTGAAAATCAAAAGTAGATGTGTAAAAATGATGTGTAGTGTAGATGTGTAAAAAATAGATGTGTACTGTTCTCTAAAGGGTCCATTAAGGCTGTTCTCATGGCTAATGAGAATTTATCCTCTCCTACTTTGAGTGACACCCAAAAGCACAGACTTCCCCTTTTTTCAAATACCTAATTCTAATGAATTTGAAGGGTAGATTGCTTTAGGTTCTACTTTTTAAATATAATGAGAAAGGACAGAAATTCAATTAAGTTTCCAATGATACACCCTGTCTTTTTTGTTGTTTTCCATTAAAATTACTGTTTTAGGACATTCTGTTATACAAATACCAGTGCTATTGCTACTATTACCACCACTACAATTGCTAAACAGCAAAGATAATAAGCTTAAATTTAAGAAAACTCAAAATTGTAAAGAAGAGAAGACATACACCACGGTATATCCTCTCAAAAAAATATCGTCTAACTTTTGATCACTGGCTTTTTTAATTATGTTGAGACACCAGACTCCCATTGGGAAACTGAGTATTAGACATGTTAATTGTTTCTATTTCAAGATAAGAAAAAGCTCAGAGAGACCATGAGTGTTTTCACTCCCCACCTTGTTTAGGAGAAGAGGCGGAATTTGCAGCACACTGATGTTGCCATAATTCATATAATATATACATTGGTATTAAAACATACTCAGACTCAAAATCAGCCCTGAAAACCACCTGTTAATGATAATGCAGACTGTTCATATCCAGGAACAGCAGACATGGCCCGCTGAGACACATGTGGCCGATAAATAGGATTGTGCCCGTACCTGGGCCTGTGGTCAGGGGTGAGGAGCTGAAAAGTGTGGAAAGGAACAGTGTGCAGCATGTGCTGTTAGAGGCACTCTGGAGCCTGGGCGTCGGTCTGCACATTCCGTGGGGGATTCCGGGAATGACTCACCAGCACCTCTCTCAGTCTGCTCTGAGAGCCCACTCAGATGCCTGTAAATCAAAATGCTTTGACCCCCTTGAAACCAATCTAGCCTTAAAGGCCAGCTTTAAAGAAAAATTTTGTGGGTTTGAATCCATTTGCCCATATTTATTATGTTGAAGTTCTGGAGACTACACAAGGTCTTCACTGGTTGATCCTTCCCTTTCTCTTCTGCTCAGTCATGAATGGTTGATAATTTAAAGTAAAAAGTATAGGTTAGAGAATTGTGCTATCAATAATTGCAATCACTTGAAAAAAAGTCATTTAATATCCTTGTATTTTCTTCTCTATCCAAAAGAAAAAACTCTGATGTGGCATTAACTAATCTCTTGTTAAATATATATATTAACAGTATATTTTTTATCCTTAACTATGAAAGAAATTGACAAAACTTTATAAATCTGAGACTAAAGTATTGGGTGTATAATGTATAACACTTTAGGATAAAGCTTAATGAACCTTGCTCACTTGAAAGCAAAACTCTTGACATTAATGCAAGAAGGAAGGTGAAAGGTAAACTGATTTTTCTATATACTGTACAGATTGGAAAAAAGAGATCCAGTCATCACTTTAAAGTTAATATTGTACCAAATCAATGTAGCTTTCTAAATACTAAATGGATAGCAAAGTACCCAAAACTTGTATGAAACTTAATTGTCAATGCTCAAAATTAAATGTCAGTCCTATTAGAAATCCAAAATGTTATGTAAACCATAGTAAAAAATGTTAGTGGTGGGCCTCTAAGGTAATGTTATCTAAGACTACCTGGCATATGACTTTTCATTTGAAGGTGACAACAGTGCAGATTTTTAGGATATTCCCCTTTGAGCCAGAAGTCTAACCTCTAGAGATATGATCATCCTAAATGTGTTAGAAATAGTACTGGAACAAGGTAGATGACAAGATTGTGCCATAACTTTGTTAGTACCCTTAAACTCTGACATCTCCCTATTTGTACACCACCAAGATCCAAAATTACAAAGGTAAAAGTGGAGGTATCTAGCATTATAGTGGGATGTGAGGTACTTCTGTTAAGCCGCCACTGATTTCAGACAATGTGTTTGGAAAAAAAAAACCCAATAAACCAGCAAAGCTTAATCTTTTTCTGGACAGTGAAGAAGAAAAATCATAGAAGCCAGATTTAGTAAATGAATTCTCAACCCTGGAAACTTTTGTTTCAAATTACTCAAAACATAGTCACAGGATCACATGTTAAGTCCAGCCTACTTTTGGGCGCTCAGGACAGTGTCCAACTGAGTTTTGAATTTCTTCAAGGTGGAACCTACACAGAATCTCTCAGCTGTTTCCATCATTTGATATCCTACAGAATGAAAAATATTCTTCTTTATGCCAGGGCATAATTTCAACTTTCAACTTATGTCCATTGCTTCTTCTTCTTTCATTATGTATCTCTGAATGGTATGGTTCCAACACCTCTTACCCTTTATTTTGAGTAGCTGTAGATATAATGTAAAACAAACAAACAAACAAACAAATGTCCCTCCCAAAAAACAGATAAAGAAATTAAAAATAACCATACACAAAGCCCCCACTATACAGGGATATATGAACTGGATACTCTCTGTGCCTATCTCAGCTTGTGAGTCCATCACTAAATTCTTCATGTTAACTGAGGGCCCATGCAAGTGCAGAGACAGAGCAAAGCAGAGCCCTTTTATTATTAAGACTTTTTCTCTGTGTTTCGCCTCTTTCCTTTTTCTTTCTTTTCCTTACATTTTATGATAAGTCTGTGTCACCTACAGGGGCTTGGCTTTTTTTCTAAATCACTGTTCCAGAAGAAAAATGAGACATAGACTGCATTTTGTTGGCCTCATGGTAACAATCCTTCAATGAGAGACTGTGAGCAGCTTTTCTGGGCAAGACAGATGTCTTAAATGAGCTGCCAGATGGGGGAAAAAAAAAAAAAGAAATAAAAAGAGACATATGTACCGCATGTAATACAAACTAGAATTTGTAGTATGATAATACACAAATCTTTCATACTGAAGCCTCTGCAACTTCTATTTATGCATATAGCAGGTCCAACTAAAATATCAGTGATCGGTATTATCTCCAGTTAAAATATCTGTCTACTTCATCTAAGGAGACTGCCCACTGATTCTTCCTAAGCTCTTAAATATTTTAGCAAGAAAAATAAAGCAAATTGAGAAATATGCTTAACACCCATAGGTGCTCCTCTCCCTTGCCCTTGCCCTTGCCCTTGCCCTTGCCCTTGCCCTTTCCTTATCTCTTCAGGAATATAATATATTATTTTGTAGGGGGGTTTTGGGGAGTTTCCCAGTCCTACTTTTTTAACTTTATCAGTAGAGCCACCAATAGCTGTATTTGTGTGCATGTTTCTGATTTATTGCAAAGACTAAATTTCCTTTGAGAAATCAAGAACTTGAGTATCTTAGTATGCATAGGCCCTGATTTGAAACAGATTTTTATATTGGTGTGCTAGCAGGAGTAACAGTGATATTTTGTGTTGTAGAAAAAACCAGAATAACTAGGATTTAATCTGTTGTATTTTTTCCTAAAAACTATGAATGAAAATTAAAAAAAAAAAAAAAAAAAAGAGTTCCACATATAACATTTCTCTATAAAGATTCATCTGCACAAAAGAAAGAAATTTCTTGGCCCACAGTAGAATTGCCTACAATAAATTCTAAGTGGTCATTATAAGTTTACTTTCACAGGTAATTTACAATGTTCAAAGCAAGCAATGGCACTCAGAGTCCTGACAACAATATAAACACTAATTGAAAGGCCATGTAAAATTACATATCAAATATAATTGGATCATAGGTGGGGGGAGAGAGAGCTCAGAATTTCCTTCTGTAATGATCTATTAGCAGAATATATCTTTAAAAATTTGTCAGATAATCAATTTAGCAGGAAGCAATCAGGACGCTAAAAAATGCTGGTTCCAAATGTGTTTTCTATAACACCCTTTCCACCAAAGAAAATAATAAATAGTTTAAATATGCTCAAATTCTGATCTTCATTTGAGATTGTTATTGCAATATGTAACTGATAAAATGTAGAGCCATACTATTGCATGTGATTGCATCAAAACATTTGTGAGGAACATTTTCATTTATTCAGTGGAAAACTATATATCTATTCTATATGTACTGTTAACATTCTTCAAATGTTAGCAACAGTACATTCCTTTCTTAATTTCTGTATTGCTGTATTCTCTACCTTGACATTATGAATTCATATGTAATAACAATAAATAAATAAATAAATAAATTGAGGTCTGTATCATGGTTTGCTTAGAGCTGATTTGGCACATTTGTTTCTTTCCGAACCAAATAACATTACAGTAGAAGCAGATTTTTCTCTCAGTGTTTCTTGAGACAAATCAGTCTCTGAGTAAGAGAAGTGGATGGTTTTGATCTAAGAAAATAGAACTGTTTTACAGAGTGAGGATGAGTATCTCAATAACTGTGAAGGAATAGCTGTAGAGCAAAGGGCAAGATACTCTCATAATTTTAAGCCTTTGGGGAATATCATTCTCACTTAGATGAGCTCTTTGGACAAGCTCTACAGCAAATTTGGGGATAAAAAAAGGAAAATATTTTACTTCCAAGGAAAGGACTTTAGCAAATTCAGGTATGGAAGGAACATATTGTAGTGTAATTAATATCTAAAACAGACTCTTCAGAGTACAGCACTAAACTAGCCTGCAGAAAGGCAGAAAGAAAGGCAGAGAAAGGCAGAAAGCCTGAGAGAGACTTCTACAGCAGAAAAGAATTTCAGGATGCTGGAAACTGGTACATGTCTAAGAAGAATTTTGCCAAAGAATAGCACAAATTTATAGAGATAAAATTGGAAAGAACGGGGAGCAAAATTACTTAAGACTAGCAAGACATGTAAAAAGCACCAAAGAATAAGTTCTGTAAGTGCATCAGAAATAAGAAAAAAATCAGTGCTTTTTTGCTAAGCAGAGCACAGAACTGTGCTTTAAGTCTGCATGAGCATGCATTTCTATATACATATTAGTACAAGGATCCAATTTTTTCACTAGCAAATCGGATGACTTTCACATGAAAAATCTCAGAAGGGATTTGAAGCTATATTCTTTTTTTCTGTTATAGACCTATCAGTTTAGTGAGGATATTAAATAAAAGACTTTTAAAACTGAGGGAAATAAGAGAAGGATCAAGGGAAGAGTGGTTTTTCTGAACAGTGAAACAATTCCTCTAACTATATGATTTAATAATTCATATATTATAAAAAGTGACATAAAGTATAATTGAGGAACACTGAAGTGTAAAAGGTGAATACAAACACTTTAAAATGTCTGCATTTACCACAGCAGAATTGCAGTTTGTCATGGCAGTTGGTGCAGGAGAGGATCAAAACTTCATTTCCTCACAAAGAAACCTTTACCTTCCACATATCCATAAAACTCATAATGCTGCTGTGACTCTTGGGGATGGTTCTGTGCAGAGCCAGGAGCTCGGTTCAGTGATCCTTGTAGGTTCCTTCCAACTCAATGTATTCTGTGCTTCTGTGATTTTGTGATTTTCCATGTAACTGCCTAATCTTATCCTGAATCTTGCCAGACCTTGTTGCTTATTCCTTGTCTCTGGTTATTTTTATCTTTGGACTTTCTTGGTTTTGGTAATGTCATTGGAAGTAAAGCACAGATACAAATATGAACTGTTGAAACTCTATGTTTGAGCTTTCAGTGACCTGCTAAGTGTTTGATATTAGGGTCCAACTACATAGTATACAATTGGGATATCATGTCATAATTCACTTGTAGATTGGCTTGCAGATAAGGGGAAAACGTTGTGGATCTTGTTCCAGTTCCTTTCAGAAAACAGAACTAGTGTCCACAACTTACAGTTTTGTTGTTGTGGGTTTTTGGCTTTTTATGCAGGGTTTGGGTTTTTTTCCCAAGAGTTAGAGGCACAAAACAGCAATAAAGATTCTTAATCTAGTAAATTGCTACACAAAATGTATTGAATTTTGCAGATGATTCATATGACTGAGCCAATCATTTGTTGTGTGGTGCATGTCAGGGAGCAAAACTCTAGCAAATTTTGCCTCTGTGATGAGTAGAACTGAATTAAAGATGAGTAGCAATAAGCGAAACAGTCCTCTCAACATGGATAAAAAAATCATTTCATTCTGGTTGATTTATATTAATTTTATTCATTGTGTGATGGGACTCTGAAGTTGCTATGACCTTTGAGGTCAATGCTGGTAGACAACTTGTTATACTGAGTACAGCAAACCTGTCATCAAGGCTTTAAGGTTAAAAATGCTTTTATTTGTATAGATAAAATGTGGTTTTAAATAAATTTTTTTTGATTATCAGGAGAAATAATAATAATAATAAATAATAGATAAGTTGGAAAAGTAATGCTAACTCTTTAAAAATAATGCTAACTCCATAGAGTGTGTTCTAAGTCATTGGAAGGAAGATGTTGCCCAGAAACCTGGTTGAGGTTGTTGGCAGATCTCCCTGCTCTCCCAAGTCTTCCCTACTCATTTGGCTCCAGGTGCAGTGTTAGCAGCAGTTTACCTGTTCAGACCCCTTTTCCTCTGCCTGTTCCATCTCAGCCCTCTCCATGCTTTTACATCCAGCTTTTGCTCATCTTCTCCTTAGGAAAGACTGAGACTGCTCAAATGTGAGACCATCTCCAGAGAGGAGTGGTCAGGATAGGGCAGGTGATGGCCTCATCCATTGCTGCCCAGATACATCCTCTGAAAATAGCACTCCATCAGAAAATGAGTCACCTTTCAGAGTTTGCATTGCTGCTCACCCCACTTGAAAGGAGTCAGGAATTTCATTTGGTACAAACAGGGCTTCCCCATGTAAGCAGGAGAAACATCTTCCAACTTTAATCCACTGAGCATTGGAAAAGCTCTCAGTATTGCTGTTCAGACTTTAAAATATATTCCTAGACTGATTCACTCTACTTTGATCTCATCTGGATTATTTCTGTTACCTACAGCAGAGTTAGGTTAGCCTTTTAGCTGACAGAACTATTGTACTCTTTCACAAGCCCACAGATTTTACAGAGTAATTAAGCTTTGATTCTGTGAGTTGAAATAAATGAAAATTTTCTTTTCATATAATAGCTGTAATGAGAATCCTGCTCTGCCATATCACTGGAAGGAGAGCAGACTTCTGACAACATCAGTGGTTGAGGCAAATCTCTTTCTAAAGAGGAAACAAGGTTGGATGGAGCTCTGCTGGAAGTCCTTTTATTTGCCATGATGCCAAACATCAAACTACAAAATCATTTTACTCTCATTATTAACTTTTGCAAGAGATGTACTGCTTGCCACTGAGCTGTTTTCAAGTCAGTGGGGGAAGAGAAAGTTGGCTTTATCAGCAGAGAAGGAGATGAAGAGAATTAAAGGAAATTTGATGAGGTGTAAACAAAGTAGCAGCTTGAGCTGGAGGGTGAACTGTAAATTGCAAGATGGTAGTGAGAAAAAGAACAGTTTGCAAAATTAACTTAAAAACTGTTAAGCATCAAAGCAAACAACAGGACATTTTTAAAGCTTATTTAAGCAATAAGTTAAAATAGTGTTTAAGTCAGGACAACAAACAAAAGTGTTTCAACCATAAAGTACAGCACTGTTGCTTCCTCAGATTCACCTCACACTGCTTCACTGCTTCAGGGTCAGCTCTAGCATTGAGTCAGATATTCTACAGTACCCTTGTATTGAAAGGCATAATATTGAAGCTTGTATATTTTAAATGCCTTCACCTGGATTTTGAGTTATTAAAACATGATTGGAAAGAAATTTCTTGACAATTGCAAATTGATTTTACTCTGTCACAAATTTTGTGGGGTTTTTGAGGCTTTTTTGGATATAACATTAATTGTCATAGCTTAAATAGGTGAGTTTTCTTGGTATATGTAGCTGTGCTATTCATTAGAATGGCCAAAGTAAAACAACATTTGAGTTTGGCTAGGCTGGCTCAGGAAAGTGTAACTATTTTTAAAGATGAAAAGTATTGTGTACCAATAAAACTTTTTTCCCAAGTAGACTTACAATCTAGAACAGCACACCATCCTATAACTTACTCTTTTTTCTCTTTACTGCATTATGGTTGACATAATTATTTGCTATTATCTTCCTAATAAAACAAACAAACAACAAAAAAACCCCAGCATACAAGCATCCTTATACTTATAGTTACTCTTACGTGTAACATGTGTGGATTTAGAAGTCACCTAATATGTTCAAGTCTTGATCCAAAGGGCTTGGTTTTGAAATCAGCTGCACAGTCAGCCCATACTGAAGTGGGGTGATAACCTCTTTCCCACTGGAGAGAAAAGACACTGCAGGGTCAAGGATGTCTTTAAAATATGGTTGATTTGAACTTCTTTGAATGTTTTACTTGAAAATCTGGAAAAAGAACAAGCATTGGTACCAGTGAGAGGGAAACCTCTTCTGGAATGACGTATATGTGATGTCTGTATAGACCAGAAACTACAGAACTGTCACATTTTTGAAGTGGTATTCAGCACACCAACATTCAAAAAATTCAGTTTTATAGCATTTGAAAAGGCTCACATGCACACACAAAGCTGTAGTTGTATGGATAATCTCATTTAAACATGATAAATGTCCATTTTTTGTTCAAACTGCGTGCCCTGTTTCAGAGATGTTACTTGTCTTTTCCAGCAAACCTCTATACAATCATCTGTTGTAAGTGAGCCATAATGTTCTAGTGTGTTCCAGCTCCATAAACATCAGAAGAAACTTTGCAAAATATTCAGATTCCTCTTCAACATCTCATCTCAATGTTTAGCGAATAACTTCTATGTATTATTTTTTATTATTATTCTTCCAGAAATTGGGAAGTGTGCCTACTTTAAAAAAATATTTCATATTTTCAAATTTCAAATAACAGAAACGATTGTAGAATTACAGGGTTTAAACTTCATTTAAGCAACTAAATACAAACATATATTTTAGAAAAACATAAAGGAAAGAAGAAAAAATCAGAAATTCCACATATGAAACTGAAAATAATGTATAAGCAACCCCTTATTTTCTTCATCTGATTCTTTTTATACAGGAATTTAAGAAAGAATTTTAGAATATCCATGGAAAGAAAGTGTATATAAAAGACTGTAAAGCCCACTGTTAAGACTCTACAGCTCTTTGAACACTGCTGAAAATTAATAATAATTCATATTTTTCACATTCCATGATTATTTTATCTTCACAAGATATGTTAAATATTTTTCAGTTATTGTCAGTTGTTCTCACTCTTTCATATATATAATATATAGAATAATAGATTGAATATTAAGGATGTTTTGGAGAATAAATATGCTAGTGTATAAATGAACATGTGGAGTGAGGTACACTAAAGCCATCAAAGAAAAGTAATTCGAAAATATAATACATATTTTGCATAGTTTAAAGCCCAGGGAACTTAGAGATAATATGATTTGCAGTATGATGTTTTACACAATAAATTAACAGTTGAATTAGAAAGAATGTGGGGTTTTTTTGTGATTTTTCTTTCTTAGTGCAAGGATCTGGATAAGTCTGAAGGTTGTTTGGTGATAAGTCATGTGAGTCCAGTTCAGAGAAGATGCCACAATCTCCACAGAAGAAGAGCAAAAATGAAGCTGAAAGATCTTGCAAAAGATCTTCAACAGCTCTTTTCCTTTAAACCGTATCAGGAAGACCATAAGGGTGGTCCTGCCCATCAGTCACAATAAGACACCAGGCTTCCAAACTCAGCACAGTCAGATGTAACTCCTAGTGACAACTGCAATGTAGTTGGAGTTACAGGTGTGTCCAATGGCACAGGCAATTAACGAGAAAACTTACAGGGTAGCAAGAGCTTTAACTCCATGCCCCATCCTACAGGTGGAACAGAAGATCTTTGCATCTTCCTTGAACTGCAGTTCGCAGTCTTCCTAACTAGGACCCTAAATTTTTCTCTGTTCTCACCTTTCTTCTGTGCCACCACCTCAGCCTGCCCTTCTAGTTGCAGACCCTGTGCCAGTTACTCAGCTTCACATTTCATGCCTCCCGTCGTATTGGTTTTGATGGCATGAAATACAGGGAGGAAATACAGAATTCAGTTCTCCACACTTCAGAGAACTTCTTGACATGTGCATAGCTGTTTTATTTCCTAGATTGAGACAATACTTCACTAGCCAAATACTGCAAATATTTAGGCAACACATTAACCAAATGGGATGCAGAGGGGCTTGTGTTCCCTGTCAACATGATCCCATAGCATTGTGCTGAAAACCATTCAAGATTTATGAAGAAAAGAGAGAAAAAGGTATGATTTCTTGTCTAGCATTAAAGGCACTCAGCCTTGAGGGGGCAATTGTAACTGTAATTTCTGCTCACAGGGTTGCATTTTACTCAGAGACTGAATAATTGAAATATAGACAGAGATTTATAAAAAAGGGCCAGAACTTCCTCCTCACAGAGAAGACAGTGAAAAAGTAACACTTTGTCTCTGTATACTCTGTATCATCAGATTTGTCCTTGCTCAGCAGCGCATCTTGGAGAACTTCACTACAAGGTATATATTGATGATAGGCTGCTTTTGAGACATATGTGGGTTGGATCTCTGATAGGTATTTGACTGAACTGAACTCCTACTTCCAGACAAATTCTCTGAGGAATTGCATAAAAGATAGATGGTGGCACTATGACACACTTTTAGAAAAAATTAGTGACGACAGCTGCCTGTTATAGGATGCCTGAATATGTTCAATAATTTCAGAGCTCACCAGGCTGGGCTTCCTGAGATGCTTCAGCATAAGAATGACACATTTTCAAACTTACACTAGCCTATATAGGAAATACAG
Source organism: Argya squamiceps (assembly GCA_037834095.1). Lineage (NCBI taxonomy): Eukaryota > Metazoa > Chordata > Aves > Passeriformes > Leiothrichidae > Argya > Argya squamiceps. The sequence continues at coordinate 103,473,031 of JBBMKD010000001.1, forward strand.
ATTGACTTTTTCACTACTTATGCACAGGCAGAAAGGCAAACTCAAAACATGAAGAGAAATTTAAAGTCTGACCTTGGATGGTTTGAATAAGGTCTACCAAATTCCACTTTATTCCTGGTTTGTATGAGTGAAAAACAGATGTGCAAAATTATTTAGAAGTCTAATATCTCTTAGGAAGTCTTATTTCCCTTTGATTTCAATTGGAATTGTGGTATATTTAAGTAAGAGTAGGGACTCAAAACTTCCGGGGTTTGGTAATTTTATCTGTGGTAGCATAATTTTGGAAGTGTAAATAAAAATGCTTCTTTGTAAAATAACACATCTTCGTTGTAATTACTACAAAAATCTGATAAGTTTCAAGTTTAAATTCTTTCACAGATACAGGATATGATGTGGAAAGGATGTTTCAATAGCTGCCAGCTTAGTTTATTCAATCCAGGTGCTGAGAATTAGTAAAATCTTTCTGCATCTTCCCAGGAGGGTTAGCATTTGAAGACCTCACACCAAAACCCTGAATGTATTAACAAAAGAAACCTTGGAGAGGAACATATTTCACCTGTACCAAAAGGCTGAACACTATTGATGGTGGATCTTGTCTCCCAGATGACTTTCTGAAAGGTAATTTAACCTTCTCTCTGGGCTTCCTTTTGTGAAAATCAGTAATTTCAAATGTTTACTGGTGTTTTCCCAGTTCTAAAGGTCCTGTGGATGTATGTGGTCTGGAAAGCAACCAAACACTTCCTCCCCTTGGCACCTTGGGTGTGCAGCGCAGGCAAGACTGAGACTGCAATTTAGCAATGAATTAGAGATATCATTCAGAACAAAACAAGAAGCAGATGAGTAAGTAGATGCCAATTTTTCATAGCCTTTTTTTCCGAGAACCACACTTCCAGGTGTCAAGTGGGTGAAATCATACAAAGGTGTTTTCCCTTGAATCAAAGGGTCAAGTATTTCAATATGAGTTTGTCTTTGGAATTAATTTAGTGTAATACATGCTCTTTTCCCCTCCCTTTTTCCTAGCACTCTAGTTCCTGAAATATATATGATGATGCATGCAGCACAAATAACTGGTTACCATAGGAACAACTGTAATAGTGATCCCAAAGCAGGGTTGGCCTTTTTTCAGGATTTTCTTTTTCCCCTTAATACCATACTTTGTACTTACATAAAGATCCTACCCCCCTTTCATTTGCAAATCACTCTGGAAAAATGCTCCTATTTAATATGATTTGACTATAAATTGATAAAATTTCAGTGAGTTTGCAGCAGCCTTCTGGCCTTATGCATTTTTTTTACTGATAAAGAGATGAACACTAAAGGAATATGGTATCCATGACATTGTAAATGACAACGTTATGGTAAGCCTTACTGCTTTAAACCTTGCTGTAATGACATACTGAAGTCAGCAAAGCATTTATTATCTTTTTTCTCTTTTTTCCCCATCATAAATTACCCTTTTACCACATCCTGGTGTACAAGTATGAGAAAACGCAGATATGTGTGAGCACGAAACAAGCAAAATGGCAGGTAAATTTTGATTCTCCTAAATGTTAATGGTATTACCTACTATTATCTAGCTCTGCACACATCATCAGGGTTACAAACTGGGTTTCAGACATGCACTAGCATATTGCCACAACCCTAAGCATAGGTTTATGGAAAAGTAATCAAGGATCAGTCTGCCTCCTCCCCTTAGTGTTCCCAGGGAAATTGAGGGAGCCCTGTTTTTACAACAGCATTCAAATTTCTTAAGTGTTGGTGAAGACTTTATGATTCTGTTGAGAAAGGGGGTGATAGAGCAGCTTGGTGACCACCAGGCATCTGGTGAAGGTCACCCCATCACAAGCAATCATTAATTTCATCTCCACTTTGGGTAGTACAAATGAATAGGAGAAACACAGTAAATGCCTCACAGGGATTCCTTGGAGAGAAAGAACTTCTGTTAAAAACAAATTAAAGCTTCCTCCTTTTGTCATGCATATAACAGTGTTCAGCTTAAAAAAAAATTAAAACTGCATTAGGAGAAGCTGTAAATAGCCATTGATAGAGAATGTGAGCTACATGTGATTGAGGAGCTCTGTCTGCATTGCTGTATTTGAAAGCAAACGTTCTATGTCCCATGTTTTGCCAGAGTGCTGGGGTACAGGAATACATCCACGCTGCAGCCACAGGAATTTATATGGAGTTTTAAGTGGTTATGACAGTGTTGTTTGTGGCAGATCTAGACAGCTTAACATGAACTCTACACTGCAGTCACCTGAAGCATATATAATAATAATACCTCAAGCAGTGATATACAAGTTCTGAAGAGTTGTAATTTTCTGACAAAAAACACATTTTAGGAAAAACCCATACATCAAATCTATTTCAAAACCCTCTTCTCCTATCTAACAAAAATTAGAGATATTATTTTGCCTCTAGTTTAAGAAAATGGTCACTGTTACAAATTTCACCTTTCAGAATGGAAGGATTTTTGCAGTCTGTAGAAAAACTGCATCAGCTGAAAAAATAAATCATAATAAACGAGGACCTCTGTTCCTTTCTGAAGCAATACCTTAGATACCTCAGGTACTTGTAGGTAATTGTGAAATTTACTTTTTCCATCCACAGAAAAAGCTACTGTAACTTTCTTGTTACCACAGGCTCTTAGTGTTTTTTCCCATGCTAACTATTTAATTTGGTTGCAAAGCAGATTCACATCATCTTTTTTTTTTTCCTATTTGACATATAGAATTTAATTATAGTAAACATTTGACACTAATTAGATGGTAACTTTAGAGGACCTGATGTAATTTATTAGATTTAGACATTTAACTGCAGTGCAGTTAGTGCATAACCATGTTTAGGGGTATGAATTCTATAAACCAGTAATTAATTTACATATACTTACTGCTTCATTAATCTATGTGTTTGGATACCTAAAAATTTAAGGTGTAATATGTATTTTTTTAGGCGATGAAGAGGAAAAAAACATAGTCAGGTAAGAGAGAATAGAACTTTTGCAAGAATGCCAAAACCCTCAAGGACAAAAATAGTTGCTCTTTCTACTCTTCCTTCAGAGAATTTGCACCCTGTCACTCCTTAGAGGATGCTTCTCATGGCACAAAGGTAACAGGTACTGTTCAGGTGGGGCTAGTTAAGGCCATGAGGTTACTGCTGTTTCCTCACGTCATCAAGTCTGTTTCTACCTCCCTCAGCACATCTGCACACGGGGTTTTCCTAACCCAGGGCATCAAAGTGATCCAGGCATTTAAGTTACCATTTCAGCAAACAATTATGGAAAGCTGTGGCTAATTAGCAACCTCTAGCAGTGGGACGGAAAATGACAAGCAGGGAGGTTGTGCAGAGCTGAAGTCTCTGTGCAGAATGGTAAAACAACAAACTACAGAATGCCATCAGAATCTGGACTAGCACCCTGGCTAACCCTCCTCAAAAATTATCTCATTCCAGGAAATTCACAATATTAACTACATTAGCTTCTGTTTACTGTGAAGGACTGTTTCTGCTGTTCCTTGGTAACACTGAATCACTCTGAATCACTCATGAATAATAAGAAAAATGTAAATAAGATATTTTCTGAGTTATATTGCAAAAGCTGAGCTAATTTTTTCCCCAAGCAGAAATTCTCCACAAAATATTCCTTTTGCTAGAAAATTAAAATTAGGGCTGAATAATTTTTTTTAGGAAACAAACAGCTTTTTAATTTGAGAAGTAAAAATATTTCATAACAAAGAAAAAAATGTTTTGAATGTGACAAAATAGATATTTAATTTTGCACATTTATGGTTTTTTTCATTTGAAAATGAAGTTGTCAGTAAAATATAAACTTCATCAAGTTCAATAAGGCCAAGTGAAGGTTCTTTATCTGTGAGGACAATCCCAAACAGGATGGGAGAAGGGCCCAGTGAGACTTTATTTTGGCTTTTTAATTCTTTAAGGGGCTTATGAGAAAGAAGGGGACAGATTTTAGTACAGCCTTTAGCAATAGGACAAGGGGTAATGGTTTTAACCTAAAATAGGTGGTAGATGCTCCATTCCTGAAAGCATTCAAGGCCAGGTTTAACAGGGTTCTGAGCAAGTTGATCTTATCTAGTTGATGCAATTTCTTATGGCAGGGGAGGTTTGACTAGATGACCTTTGAATGTCCCTCCCAACCCAAACCACTGGAGGAAAAATAAAAATAAACCAAATTTAACACTGCCATTACTCTTGACTGATTAGATTTAAACTGGTCTCAGGATTTTTTCTAAATATTCTAAATATTTTTAATGAAATTTTTATTTTGTGATGTGCAAGTCAATAAGCATAATGAAATAGAGAAAAGGAGAAGTGTACAGAATTCACATAGCAACAGGGATGGATTTTAATAGACCTGATTATGAAGTAGATGGGGGTGTGTGTGCATGTTGGTGGAGAACTGCAATTATTTTTAATTTGCAATGAAAAGCCAAGAATTTTCAAAAAGAGGAAAAAATAGACAAGCAAGATATAAAGGGAACTGAAAATGAGGGTAATAGATAAAATAAAACTCATTTGTCCCTTCTGTCCTATGCATAGAGTTAACACAGATTTCTTTCCTTTAGATTTAATGCAGTGCTAATGCCTTCAGTATCTTCTTCTTAGATAGTCATACTTTAATATTTCAGGTTCCTAACAGGCCTTATGTTGTAGTAATCACCTAGAGAATAAAAAGCTTGTTTGGGAAACATCTGTGACTAAAACCAAATTGTTGAACAGTTATTTGGAGGTAGAGTCACTGGGATTGGGAAATAAAGTCATTTCAGTATCCCTTTCAATAATGTATTTGAGGATGTCAGTGCAGAAATGGAGTCTGTGTTCTGAACCCACTGCACCCTCAAAAAGAGTGGCAAACTCAAGCTTTATTTTCTTAAGAACATGCATGATGTTGATTAGCATTTGATTTATGTGTTTTCTGTGTTTATTTGTTTATAAAAATGCCCTGCCTCTTCGCAGTAATCCAAATCCTATGTTGTAGCGGTTTCTATAGCAACTATGCATTTATTATTGAATAAAGAAAGAATTATGTAAACCAAAGCCATAAACCATACATAAATTATCAATGCATAAATTCCTACTGTCCTGGTTTCTCAGTCCAATTCTCTACAGTTTGTATATAAGTAAGTAAGGATTATAACAAAATGAAAGAGAGAAAGTTTCACCCAACCTTTTCTTCAGTAACATTATTGAGACAACTATCTGTCTTGAAATTCTGATGATATCTAACTCAAGTAATTCAGGAATCATGAGTCATTCCCTTAAAGTAATGATTCTGGTTTTTAAAATCTTGAAATTAAAAAAATCCACTAACCCTATGAAAATGACACCACCACTCTCCCTCCCTCCCCCAACTCCCCCCTCCCCCAGTTTTATATTTGATTTGATTGTGGAAGCGTGTTATCAATTTTGAAGCATTTTCTTGAGGCCTATTTTAGATACCAGACTATATTTTAAGGATGGAAACTTAGATTCTGAAATAATTTTGGTATTCTAATAATGTGTCCTACCTGCTGATATGCAGGAATTCCGGTATCAGTTCGCTTAAAACCTCAAATATACTCAAAGGTGCTCAGCTAAGCCTCATTAACTAGTTCTCTCTGTTGGTTGCCATTCTTTGGCTCTATCAGTGCAAAACAATGCCTAAAATTTCATTTGCAGCTAGATGTAGTTGAAATTCAGGAACTCTATCCAGGATTACAGCCTTTAGTTTCTAGATGCCAGCTGAAAGTTAAAGTCTTAGGATCTTTCATGAGAAAGAAAGAAGAAAAGAAAGAAGGAAAGAAAGAAAGCTCCAAGCCCTACGTCAGTATTCAATTTTGAGAGTGAAAATGTTGAAATAAAACATTTTGACACTTTCTGGAATTAAATGTTTTGAAACTTCCATTTGAAAATATTTCAAATGTTGCTGCTGTGAATCAGAAGAAAATTGTTCTGTTAGGGGAAATTTTTGGCCAAAATTGCAAATCCATTCATAACAGCTGCCAGACTTTCTGGGGCAGACAGCAAGATCTGAGCTCAGGGATTCTCATCCATGTAGCTCTGCTGAGCATAAATTGTCAATAAAACCCACAATTTATTGCTTATCATTTCTGGCCTCCCATGTACTTGCTTATTTAATCTTTGGCTTTGCCTGAGCAGTTTCAACAAAAAGTAGATCTTTCCAAATGAGCAACCACTTTCTAAACGTGTACAAACCCCATGCTGTTATTTTTAAAACGAAACCAAATGAATGCACATAGGACAATAAGGTTGCTTCCATAAGTGCAGTTCATCATGATTATCTGCATCTGTAACTTTACTTCATAAAGCCATACAATTACCTTCATTTATGAAAGCAATGTATTATGCTACACAACATATATTTATAATATTTACTATATAAGTCTTTGACTAAGAAACAGAAGTTTCTGTTTATCGCCATAGTTCATCTCATTATCTCAGTGGGGTATTTAGTATGTTTGTTTTAAAGCACTCTTGAAGCTTTCCAAAGACAGAAGGCTAAATAAAAATCCAGACATATGCCATAATTAAAGTATGAGATGCAATTAGGAATTTTGTGAAGCAAAGACTGTATTAGAAGCTATTTCATGTTTTCTTTTTTTCTATTCATTTTTATACATTGTCTATTCAAGAACTTGATAAAAAAGAAAATATTCAATCCAGCTCCATATCATCTTGCATTCTTGAGGGTTTAAATTAATCTTCAGTGTATATATGTCTGTATATATTTATATAAATTTAATATGCAAATGTTATACAAATACATACCTCTTTTGTATGACTTTGCAAGTCTTTCAAACTGGAGCTACTGGTAAAGTCTGAAGGAATATTACAATTATTTTACTCAAATTATATTCTTAGAAAATAAGAAAGACAAGTAATGTTTCCAGTAGATAAATAACTTCCATTCTAGTTCCCAACAAATACTTTGAAAATACTCTGTGTGCCAAACCCTAAGGAAAAAAAGTACTATTCTGTGTAGCTCAGTGAGTATGTTGGATTGGGAATCCAAATGAAATGTTGTATCTCATAAAATATCCCTTGTATTCAGTCTTTATGATATCAAGATATAACAATATAAAGGGTTTTAACTCACTACACAAGCAAAAGACATATTTCATTAAAATGTGATAAAATACCAATTCTTAGGTTTCTAGGAGTATTATGACACATTGTACAATTTTTGTACAAAAAAAAGCCTTTAGAACCTATTGTGGACTTTGCTAAAAATGCATATCTCTTACTCTGCTGGTAATACAGAAAATAATTGTATTTTGCTTAATAATTTTTTTTAATGAGAACTCCATATCTCTATGGACCACATGGACTGATTCAACACAATGCCATCCTTCGAATTTAGAGTATTTCTACTTGCAAACTCAAAAAGTAGAATGGTATTCTTGTCATAGATAAAAAAAATCCTTATCCCTTGTTCCTCATTAGAGAGAATTATAAAGGCATTTCTGCTTTTTCTTTAATTGATAAATACCCTAATTATCTGTGCAATATTAATAATCTATTAATTGAAAAAGTGAGATGTGTAAGAGTGTAATTTGACAGAACATTTGGTCAATCAAAAGTTCAAAACAAAAGTAAAAATACAAAAATCATCTCTCAGTCAGCAGTGTAACAAGGCCACAGTCTATTTAATGCCATTGAATAGATGTGATTCCAGTAAAACAATAGGATATGCATTTCATGCCTTTTTCTTGCAAACAGATTCTGGTCAGGGGGACAGAAATGCAGTCTTGATTACTGATGATCCAGAATGACATATCAGGCACTCCCTCTTTAGATTTATCCATGCTACCTGTATCAATGTCCCAAAAATGGCTCTTCAGATCATGTACTTTTCTATAAAAGTGCAGGGGCACTTTTCATAGTCCAGATTACTCAAAGATCCACCCAGCCTTCCTTTAACATTTCCAGGGAGGGAGCTTCCACTGCTTCTCTGGGCAGCTTGTTTTAATGCCTTATAGTAAATAATTACTTCCTAACACTTCTGTATTTCTGGAATGACAGTGAAATCCCAACAACTCAGTTGGAGGCCAATGTGAGCCTGAGGGGGAATGAGTGGCAAAAGCATCCCATCGTGATCAGCACAGAGGTTCCATGAATCCCTGGTATAGGCTAATGCAGGAGAAGGTATTTCAAGGACCTAAAAGTAGTGCCAGTGGGATATCTGTCTTGGAGGCAGAGGAAACTAAAACATTTGTCTACCTTGCTCAGTCTCTAGAGCACCCTTCTGCTGGGGGGTTGCTGAGGGTCAAAGATCACAGGGTGCCCATCGCTGCCACACTCCACCACAAAAACATGACCATTGTGTCCTGGGTGTGGCCAGGATAGAGTTAGTTTTCATCCTGGTAGCTTGTCCAGTGCTGTACTTGGGACTTAGGATGACAATAATGCTGAAAACACACTTTTGATTGAACAGTGACTGTTACTGAGCAGTGTTTACACTAAGTCAAGGGCTTTTCAACTTCTCCACCAGTCACCAGCAAGGTAGCTGCGGCAGGGAAAAGGAGCTGGGATGTGACGCAGCCAGGACAGCTGACTCCAGCTGGACAAAGGGATATTCCACATCATATGACATCATACTGAAAAATAAAACTCAGTATCTGACCAATGACCAGCCAGTCAGCTCAGGGAAGTTGACTGGCTGGATATTGGTAAGAGGGTGGTGAACAACTGCATTGTGCATCAATTCTTTTTTATATTGCTGTGGGAGAATGGATTGTAAAAGAATACAGATAGTGCTGCAGGCAATCTCGCCCCTGATAAGTTGCAGCTGTGTAAGACAGGTGAACAGCGCTGAAGGAAAAAGAAGCATGGAATGTTGATGTGTATTGATTTGTGATTGTATTGACCAATCACAAAAGGGTAAAAGGGCACGCAGGTGTTATGCATGTGAAAAGGGTATTAAAAGGTTGTACTGGGGAATAATAAAGTACAGATGCTTAAAACCCTTCTCAGTGTTGGTTGAGTTCTCCATCATATTGCTTTATCATTTTTATTGCTTTCCCTTCCTTTTCTGTCCTATTATATTTTCTATTTCTCAACTTCTAAGTTTTACCTTTTTCCCAATTCTCCTCTCCACCCTATTGTGGTGGACTAAGCAAATGTCTGGATGGTGTTTAGCTGCTTGCCACGTAAAATTGTAACATTATCCCTGTGTTCACTGCTGATGCATTTTGGTTGTGTGTTTTAGTTTGGCTAGGAAGGGTTGCAATTTACACTTTGTCATGGTCATGCCATGCACAGGTGTGAACATGCAAAATTTCTGCAAAAATTTTTGTTTAAAAGAACAATATTACCTAACATTACCCAGAACATGCATGTAGTGATTTCTGAAGTTGCTCATCTTTTTCCTTTCCCTACAAGTTGTAAAAGTTCACATGTTCCCTAGTAGAAGGACTTCTTTAGCAATCTGTACTCAGTTCTCCACATTTGACAGGAATGAGGCTGAGTAAGATGCTGCAGCTTTTCTGCTGAGGTTTATGCAAGGAAATGGTGATAATGAGAGGTCTTCAGGTCTCAGAATGAAACAGTGGCACCTATAGTGGGGAGGTGTCTTTGCAGAATGATGAGTTACTGAGTTCTGATGTGACTCTGTGGTAGTATGAGTAGGCACAACAGGCCTCTGCTGCTCTTATAAAATTAGTGGGTGCCTGCAAGTCATGACATTGCAGTATTATGGGGTTATTGTCTTTCCCCAGGACTAATCAGTTACAGAATTTCTGGGGCTTTCCTGGTATTTGAATTTCCTTTATATTCTTATACATATGATAGTGTGTGTGCAGAGAAAGAAGATTTTATTAACACAAATAAAACAAAGTCCAAAGAATCATAGAACCATAGAATAGAATGCAGTTCCTGAGGTGGAAGAAACCCCCAAGGATCATTGAGTCCAACTCCTGTTGCTGCACAGGACAGTGCCAAAAGCCACACCCTGTGCCTGGGAGCACAGTTGTCCAATTGCTTCTTGAGCTCTGCCAGGCTGGTGCTGTGACCTCTGCCCTGGGGAGCTGTTGGAACTCTGAAGGCTGAAAACTTCAAGCTTTCTGAACTGAAGGGTGCCAGCCCTTAAGGAAACACCTCATTTAACCTGAGGCCTTGGAAAAGGTGTCCAAATTTGAGTGATAGCACAGAAGAAGTGTATGGGTTTTTTGGACAGTATTGTGTGATCTCACAGAGTGGAAAACTTAGATTTAGGTTTTTAGCGTATGGTGGTATATGGGAGCCAAGATGGAGAACTTTGGGTGTGGATAAGTTGTATTTTTGCACTTTTTTCTTCCTTCTTCATGACTCTGGGTGGTTTTCTGTAATTGGGTTAAAGAAGTCCATATTGTAGCTTTTGGGTGATCAAAATTGGATTAGAAGCATAAATAATACAGATGTCAACTGTTTATTGGATAATTGGCACCACTTTAGCTCACTTTCTTGACTTTTTAGAGAGAGCTCACATCTCGTGAGTTTGTAATAGATAAATGTTGGAATTTTCCTCATGAATAATTAATGAATATTTCCTATGAAACATTTTCCTATTTATTTTCAATAGTGGTGAAAATGCAACATCACTGACGTGATTTACTCTTTTGGATAGAATGGTGAAAACATCTTAGTTTTCCTATAGCTGATATTTCTTGTGTTAAATAATGAATTTTAGCAAGAGGAAAGGTTTATGGCTTGAAGTGATTATATTTAAAGTATTCAAGATGGTTTCAATGAGAGCAAACAAGTGTGTTTTCTTCTTTGTTTACTTTTGTTTTTCACCTTGGAAAGAATGGAGGCTGAATATACAAATACCATCTGGGAGTAAAGCATTCAAATAACTCAGTATTATGAAACATTTTGCATTTTTCCATGCATTCACTGATTAAAGTCAATATTTCTATTCTATGAATGGTTTCCTGGATGAGAGTACTGTAACTTTCAATTTTATTAACAATTTCTACTTAATAACATATCCATAGCTCAAACCTGGGTGTATTAAAAACAGATGTTTCAGTGACTGACTACACTTATCAGCATTTGTAACATCAAGACCTATTTTTATTTTCAGGCTGTAACTAGCCTCAAAATTGTTTGTGCAAGCTCTAATCCAGTGACCCCTTTCCTAATATGGCTTACTAGACTGAGCTGTGCAGAAGCTCAGAATAACCTTTATGTGCCATTTTACAAGTATTCCACAATGCTTTCAGGACACTCATGGCTTCTATGCATTGACATCATCTCTGGTTTAATTTTCCTTTGATGAAAAGCAAATTGAAAGAAAGAAAAGTACTGTAAAAGTAAAATTAATTGGCATATTATGGTGTTATCATAATTTGAGAGACACCAACAAATTAAACAGAACCTAATCTTCCATAGTTTTATAGTCAGTCCTTTTGTCAGGGAAGCCACAGTAGCTGGATGGTGAGTGGAATTACATCCAGCTGGTGGCCAGTCACCAGTGGTGTTTCCCAGGGCTCAGTGCTGTTTAATATCTTTATTAATGATCTGGACAAGGGTATAAAGAGCTCCAGGCACTTCTAGCTAGGCAGAATGCTGATCTGCTGGAGTGTACAAAGGCTCTACAGGGATCTGGACATGCTGCATTGATCGGCTGAGGCAAACTGCACGAGCTACAACAAGGTAAAGTACTGGGTCCTGCTTTTGGGTCACAACAACCCCAGGTAATGCACCATATTTGGGGAAGAGTAGCTGGAAAAGTGCCTGGCAGAAAAGCACCTGGGGATGGTGATCAACAGCAGCTGAACATGAGCCAGGTGTGCCCAGGGGCCAGGAAGGCCAATGGCACCTGGCCTGGA
>JBBMKD010000001.1:103484933-103503147 GCA_037834095.1 Argya squamiceps
CAGTTTTGGGCCTCTCACTGCAAGAAAGGCATTGAGGGGCTGGAGAGAGTCCAGAGAAGGGCAGCAGAGCTGGGGAAGGGTCTGGAGCACAAGTCTGATGAGGAGCAGCTGAGGAAATTGAGAGTGTACAGCCTGGAGGAAATGAGGCTCAGGAAGAGCATTATTGTTCTGTCCAACTGCCCAAAAAGATGATGTGGTGAGGGGAGTGTCAGTCTCTTCTCCAAGGTAACAAGTGAAGGACAAGAGGAAATGGCTTCAAGTTGCACCAGTCCCTAGCTTCACTTCCCAAAAGAATACATTACCCTGTGTCAGAAAGTAGTGAAATGTACATCATGCACTGTGAATACCAGAAATAGATCTATGTTTGAAGAGCATGGGTATATTGGAAGGCAACCAAGAATATTAGTTCAATGTTGACTGTGCAGTCAACTGCAGTCATGGATTTGACTCGAATTTTTCTGAGTCCCCCATAAGACCCGAGAGTAATCTTTGCACCTTTGTGTACTGGACATAAATTGACATTTTCTGTACTGTTAATGTGCTTTTGTAACAGCCAGGGCTGTATCTTATGCAATAGTAGTGTTTGTAGTTGGGGCTGTAAGCAGTGCTGTGATACAAAATCAGATGGATATTCATAACAAAATAAATACTCATGTTGAAAATATGTTTAGATGTCTGAAGCATAGACTTCTCTGCAGTTCATACTTCTACCTAAATGCATGATTTTCTTTTAAAACAAAAAATTACTCCAGGAACATTCGTAAGTTTTCTGTCAGATCAGATTGAAATCTGTGACTGGATAGATTCACCTTTCAAGATTTCATTCTATTACAATAAGTACAAATCACAGGCTTTTAACTGTATCTGTTTTATTTGCATATAGAGTCTGGACTTTAAGCATGCTACCTTAATATAATTTCTTTGAGGCACCTTAATCAATGCAAAATTAAACTAATTATGGTAATTATATCTTCTGAAAGTAAAAGGTGACTGGAGTAGTACTCAGCTCGAGCACAAGTCAAAACAATATAAAGGGAACGTACTAACATCTTCTTCATTAATTTGGTATTAGTACAGTACCTTCCTAATGCCTCTGCTGAAACTCGAATTTTAAATGAAAGTTAGAATTTTCCTTTCATTATCTGGTGTGTGACATTAGAATTAAGTGAAAAACATGGTTGTAACTACAGCATCACTGTTGGTCTCTCTATTTACACAGCTCTTTTTCAACTTATAAAACATTACTCTCCCTCCATGAAACATTAAATATCTACATTGTGAGATTTCATTGTGTGTGGTCCTTTGGTTTAATCTTCAAGTACTTTCAGGTAAATCAGGCATTGAGAGGATGGTCTTGTACCGATGATGTTGTGCTCTGATCTCATTAGTGCAGTGACCAGACTCTCAGCAATCCTCCTTGCAGCCTCTCCTGGTTGTCAGTTCTGTCATCAATTTGTAGTTACAAAAAAAGGCCATTTAATTTTACTCTGAGTAGATCTGTGTCTGCTGCTTTCCTGCTTCAACGCTGAGAGAAATACTAATAAATCTGCACTTCAGCACTCACTAAAACAGATCGATTTGGTAAGCACCAACATGGAAACAAACAGGCCCTTTATAGCTATTAATAAAGGAGGATAATTGCTGGCATTAGTCACAGCATTTAATTTCACCAAAGTACTAGTTGGCTGTCCTCAAGGTGAGGATTTTCTGTGAGGTATTTTCAAGTGTCGTGGCTCATGTTTTATAAATAGACAAACTTTGCTTTCAGATGATAAATAAATCAATAAATTCACACACACCTCTCCAACAACATAGTGGAAACACTTCTGGTTTACAAGCTGTATGCATATAGAAATTTGGAAGATAGCAAAGATTAACATTTTGAAATATGCACCACAATACCAGTCAATAACTGAATAGGTGTGTTTTTTGGTCCTCTGAGAAGCATGTGGGGGTTTGGATAGGATTTTTTCCTTTTTAAAAAAGATTTAATCTGATAAGAACATAGTGCTTGACTGCAAGGAGCATAAAAATGAAAACATGAGAATCTAACTGGACAAATGAGAAACAGCTTGATGAGTCAGTGGCCCATATTGTATGTCATGAAGACAGACATCTGCCTTTGTACTCACTGGAGTTCACTGCTTTCATTGCAAAGATAACTGCTCCATGCACTCCTCTTCCTGACCAAAGGCATAATCCCTGTTTCAATTACTTTTACACATTGGAAGACCTGCTTTCTACACTGCCAAACTATGTTATATCCAACTGATCACATGGATATAGGAAGCTGCAGGTATGACCAATACATAATGGGAGATCATCAAGGAATTTTTGGTTACTAAAGAGACAAACAAAAGACACATAGCCAAATTAATGGTCATGATATCACCACCAAAATAGGAAGAATGGATGTGTTTGGGCCTTTTGTGCTGCTGAAACTGAACTGATGGCTTGCAGGAAAAAATTAAAAAGAAAACATGCTCACTGTTGAAGGGGTATGAAGAGTTTAAAAATTACCACAGCTTCTGCATGTTTTAAATTTAAAGAATCAGTGGCAGCTTATAACTTGGTGATTTAAGGTGCCAGAGTTTGTATATATGTTCCAGCTGAGGCTGAGATTGAGATCCTCATTCACCTCCCTAATCCATATCTTCAATTTGTGTCCCAGTATCCTTTCATCCTATCTTTGACTTGGAATGATAAGATTTCTCTCTTCTTCCCCCAGCAACCCCTCTCAAGTTCTCCAGTATCAAGCACTCCCCACTAACAAAGTACTTCTATTCTCTCTTAATCTTCAAAATCACAGATGAAAAGATAGTAAAAATAGACATATCATCCTTCATTTTTCTGAAAGAATTTCACAGCAATGTCAGATCAAGTGTATCAGAACCTACAGAGGCACCCAGATGTAGGTCTCAAAGGGCCACCAAGAGAAATGTCCATGTCACAAGCATTGATATCTTATTGTTAGAGTCTATGACTTAAGTTTTCTTTAATATATCCCAAAAAGGATACATATATACTGAGTTTCAGGTTTTCCTACCAGGAAGCTTATCAAAGGTGCCTTAATTACCATTTAATATTATCTTTGTTTTCCAAAGGACATAGTTGTATCTATGTGGCCTCCATTCAAGTCTGGTCAGAATTAAGCAGTGTTTTCATGGGTTTGTGGGACTTCTAGGGAAATACGGGACAACAAGGTCAAATAGGATCCAGTCAAATGTGATTCAGACTATTGAGCTCACACACACACACTACTGTTGATTTAGGATTGATATTGGCAGCTTAGAGCAATAAAGAAAAAGTTTGGACAATGCAGGTTTGTCTTTGGCAAGAAATACTAGCAAAATACCGGTATCTTTGAATTACTTAAAATGGCTCTCACTTACGTAGAAATCTGAAAGAGTATAAACCCAAACTGCTTTGGTTTCTTGGACCACTGAATCCAGCCCAAGAGGTTTGATTTAGTATATGTAAAGGATACAAGGAATTTCACTGATTTTAACAATACAGCGATTTTTGTGGATGAAGTCATTGAAGCAGAAATCCAGATTACTTTGTGTGCAAATAACCTTGCTCCCTAACAATAAAATACAAATTCAACTTTTTTATAAATTCATGTGTTTGACAGAATTCCTTATCTAAACCATCAGAGAATTTTAGAGGCAATACAATGTATTTACATTAAAAATTCCCATGCTGTGTCAATTTTATATAGAAGCTCCCTTTATATCTGAAAGTACATAGGACTCTATTTATGAATAAAACATTTCAATTACTGGAAAAAATCAGTCATCAATGTTCACTATTTTTAAAATTTGAATAATATGTTATTCAAGATGATGACCTGCAAAATCACAAATGCTTTGTGTAAAACTTATTCCATTTATTTAATGGTTAAAGTTATTGGTCTGAATAATAAGTACCAACAGAAGCTGATTCAGTTTTATGCCTATCCCCAGTTTTTGATAGTCACATAGTAGATGTTCACCTTATTACAGTAATTGGAAAGATTTTGTGCCATTAGAAAAAATAATTACTTTTGTACTTCTATGAAGTATATAAATGTGTATGCATATGCATAAAAGACATTGCTGGCACCATAATTTGTTGTGATTTGGCTGTAATATACTCAATAGGAATCAAATATATGAATCTTTATACCTCTCACTTCTGCCTAACTACCAGGAATTATCGTAAGGAATACTGTACTGTTATAGGGAATGCATTGTTGAATTAATTTCTAAGATTCCTATAGAGTGAGCACATAGAGTTTTTATTCTATCACTTGTTTTCAGCTCTGATAAAGTGCTCAGTTCTTTCCCAATTCCCTAGGATAATGCAGAATCCCTATAAGACCTCTAGAAAAAAAAATCCATAGAAAGAAGTCACTGATAGTGGATTTTAACTGAAATCCCTGTTTCAGGTGTCTGAGGTAAAAGGTCTTATCTGGGAAATAATCAAGTCCAGCTGCTGACTTGGCTTAGTGTGCAAAACCTGTTAGGTTTTGCTTAGAGAGGTAAAGTGGCTATGCTGCTCTAGACCGAAATTAAAGATTGCTGGCTGACATGAAAATTAATAATTTATTAAAAAGAAAATCTATAGGCACTGTGCTGTCTCTGTGATTTTTAACAGTAGATAGAGCACTATCTCTACCAACAGATTTATAACATCTGCAAAAATGGTGATATAAAAAAGATCTTAATCCCACAGAAGAGACATAGCTCTGTCTCAAGTTCTTTTCAGTCAGGTGCAATGTCTTAAATCTGAGACATTAATTAGAAAACTAAAGCATTACAAAACAATGACTAAAGTTCACATTAGACAAGCTTAAGGTAATACCAGATGTTTCTTGTGTAACTTTTGTTTCATGTAGGGTCTTAGCTCTTCCCTATGTCGATAGATTTTGATACATGATTTTGAGTCTTTTGACACAATATATGGCTAGCAGCCTTTATACATGGATATTTGCTGCACTGCAGTTTTCATACTTTGTATTTTGTACACTCTTACAGTGCACTTTGCAAATTCTTATTTTTGGAGTACATTGGAAATACCGCAAAGTGTGTAACAGCAGTCAGATGAAAGTTCTGAACTCTTGGTTGAGAAATAATAGATTGCCTGTTGCCAAGGCTGAGCATGTATGGATCTACCCTTTCTGTTAGGGAAGGTTAAATCTATTGAATTGCTCTCTGCTTTCCATTAGTGAATCTAGTAAGGAAACTGTTTGCCAGGTTCTCCCGTGGGAATTTCTGTATATATTTTGCTTGTGCATCACTTTCTCATCTTACTCTGAATAGAGAATTCTCTGACCTCTTCCTCAATTAAAAACATAAAATTCAGTTTTTACCTGGTATTCATTGCATCTGGATTAATATATTTAATATTTTTTATTTATTTGTTAATTTTAATATATACTAAATGACAACCATCAATCCCCATTTTAAATCCCCCATAGCAAGTTTGCTGGTAACAAGCTGGGAGGAGTGGCCAACACCTCACAGTGTTGTGGAGCCCTTCAGAAGCTCCTTGACAGTACTTGTGATTTACAGTCTGGTCATCACAGTGCACTCAGATCCACTACACTCACAGGATCTGAGAATTGTCCCTGAGCCACCTTGCAGCCCAGTGTCTCCTCTGGCTTCCTTCTTCTGCCCTTTGCAAAGCAGCCCTGTTGTGTGGAAATGGGGTGGAGACACAGCCCAAGGCTCCAGGGGATGGCTGGCTTTGCCCTTTGTCTTTGGAGAATCTAGCACCAATCTTGGAAACAGCTGAATCCAAGCCTGGGAACAGTTGTATCCTAATAGAAAGTATAACCAAGAGTTGTCTTGGATATCATGTATTGCTGATGATGTTCTGTGATGTACCTTGCACAGCCTGCTGTAAGTTTCCTCTGGAATTACACATAAAAAATTAAATATACTTCTTAGACTTGAAAGATAACACAATATCTACATCCATACCAAGACAGTGTCATAATTCAAGGTACAATAACTAGCATTCCATCTTACTAACACAAATGCACAGAAAATAGAAACTGCATAAAAATAAATGTGCATATTTATATTTTTGAGACTTCACTGAATAAGTAGGAAATGTCAATGTATAATGACTTCAATGCATAATAACTTAATCCAAAACACTGCTGAATGTTCGCTCTCTTGGATATTTTCACCACATGTCTCTTACCTAACAGATAAACAAGTAATATCCTCAGTCAATGAAGATGGCTGTTTGAAGCCCTATAATGATGAATTCAAATACCAAGTTATGAGCTTCAGAGGGAGAAATTCAATTGCTGTAACTAGGCAAAGTTATATAACTTGACCTGCAGGTGAAAAACAATTTCAATGTATCGAGGCAGATTAGAAAGTCTGCTCTGTACTCTGATATAAACCATGAGCAGCTATTTTTCATGCCAGAGGACTTGAACAAAAACTGAGATAGAACAAAAAAAAAAAGTTTTAATGTATTATTAATAATTTAAACAAAGGAAATAGTTTGAAGGTGACCATAAATGACAAAAGTAATTAAAATATTTAGCTTATAGCTGATTACCACGACCGAATTCTTATGATACAACAGCACTGGATAAATTTGCCAGCAATATAGTGGTAATAAGCCATCCTTCAGTACTGTTTCCTTTTGGTTTATAATCTTTTCTAATTAAATTATCAATATTTACAGATTACCAAAACAATTAAAATATTTAAATAAATATTTTTTGATTTAGCCAATATATTGCATAATGTTATAATTTCATCTAGTAGTTCTTCACCATGAAAGAATGAGTCACTGTCCTTTTTTAAACTTGTATGATCAAAAACTTTGTGCTGGAGGTGAAACACCCCATTAGAAAAAAAAATTATTATTTCAATACTTAAAATTCTGAGAGACTTTCACAGATCTTTGTTTATTGTTCTTCTCTTAATCAACACTGTTCAAATCAAATATTGATCTAACTTCCAACATATTCTTTTCTTAGTTGAAATTTCACTAAACCAAAGTTAGTTATTCCTTTGTTCAGTTAAAATTTTGTCTATTGTTAGATGTTCTGTCCCTCTAGATATGCCTAAAATTGTAATCAAATCCTCTTTTAACTGCCTATTAAAACTATTCTACTTCAGTGATTGTTGTAGTTCTTCTTTGAACCCTCCACAACATTTCAGCACCCTTCAGAAGGGTGTAAATGAAACTCCATTTCAGAAGGCTTGTCATCAGAATCATTTCTATGTCCATTATTGCAAAATGCCATGTGAGTGGGGATCCCATACTTACTTGCATGCAGAGATTTACAGCCACCTTTAAATATCAGTATTTTGTAAAATAATACAAGCTATGGATGAATTGTACAATCCCTGTCTGTATATGTAAGGCCCTGCAGTTGGGTGAACTAAAGCTTGACCTTCAATCAGACAAATATTAATAAGCCAAGACAGAGCTGTATCTTCAGCACTGTTACTTTAATGTCTTGAAGATTCTGGGTGAAAGCAACATGTGCAACTAAGGCTAACATTTCTACAGGAAAAATCAAGACCTCAGCTAAAAAAGAATATAGGTATCAAATAGACTTCAACAATTGGCATAGGAAAAAAATTTTTATTTCAGAATAAAACAAGACATATGTTTCCATTCGACTTTTGTAGCATGCCTGTAAAATCAAAGTATTTCTTGGTAACCAGAAACTTCTTTAAATGTTATATTAACATTCTCAAATAGTAAACATCTCTGCTTAGTTTTAGGTAACACACATAACTAGAAATATTCATGTGTCACATTTCTAGGCATAGTCAATGTCAGATACCTTTGAAATTTCCAAAAATTAATTTCAAAAGCAGTGTCACAATTGCCAAACAATATAAGCTATTCTGTGTTTGTATCACACACATTTCAGAGACTCTAGTATTGTATATTTTGAGGCAGTAAGTCTATTTTTCACTCATGTCACAATTGTAATCTTTATCTAAATGGCATTCTTAAAATGTCATTTAAAAGAGGGGAAGAAAAGGATCAGAGGGCAATTAAAGTGTCATTTGATTATTAGTCTGGGTAAGCAGAAAGAAACTTTAACGATGTTGTGATGTGAGTGGCTCCATTTGTCTTCAAGAGCCTGGGAAAGAGCACTCCAAACCTATCCTATTGCCCTAAAGAATGTTCATTTGTTAAAAATATTTTTAACATCTGCGTCTACTTTATAGACAATTTTATAGACTGTTTTATAATTACTAGTTGTTTTGGAAAACCCATTGTTAATCTCAAACCAAGTAAGGGGTATGACAAGACACATCAGTGCTTAAATTATTATAATTAAATCAAAGGATGAATAACAGAGGAAAATGAAGTAATAAGAATGCTGACAACTGGAGTCAGGCGATGGATACTTCTCATGAAAAGAACAGCATTAACTTAAATCCATCTAATTTATCTTAAAATTAAGTATCTTATTGGTAGTAACCCATCCTTTCTGGGTTTGGCTGTGTGTGGTACATATCAGTACACATCCCTGACATTCAGTAGATGCTTTTGTTACATAATGTAGAGATAAATTAAAATAAAATAAAAGAAAATAAAACCAAAATCAAACTAAACCAAACCAAAACAAAAAAACCCCAACAAAAAGCCACAAACAAACAATCAAACAAAAACAATAAAAAATCCCCAAACAACTAAAACCTTCCAAAACAAAAAGCTGAGTTCACTAATGTAGGTGTTTCCATACTTAAGGGGATTCTGGAGGCGTGGTGATCTAGGTGTTTTTTGTTAGCCTATATTTAGATGTCTGTGTATTCTAATCAAATTATGTTAGTGGAATTAGTTATAGTCCAGAATATGGTCTATTTTACCCTCTTTCAGGGATTATGTAATAACTACTGTAAGATGCCAGTTGATGGTGATATTCCTGTCA
Organism: Argya squamiceps; assembly: GCA_037834095.1. Classification (NCBI taxonomy): domain Eukaryota; kingdom Metazoa; phylum Chordata; class Aves; order Passeriformes; family Leiothrichidae; genus Argya; species Argya squamiceps. Next base: position 103,493,842 of record JBBMKD010000001.1, read on the forward strand.
GATGGATATATACCCTTCCACTGTTGCTACATTTGCTTGTTCAAATTCCCCTGAAGGGTTAATTATAAAAAGGATGCATTGCAAATGCTACCACAAAAATTACACCTTTTTTTTAAAAAAATCTGTTTAAATGAATACACAATGAAGAAAAATAACAGGTAATTTAAAAATGTGCTGATTTAACCAAATGATGCCTCCCTTGCCACACTTTTAATTGAAGAAGTGAAACACCTCAAGGTTTTCTCTCTGCTTCATTTCCCTCTAATTTTTTCTGCATAGGAAAAAAAAAATTAGAAAGAGAACATGCTTCTTAGATCTCAGCATAGATATGATAGAGTACATAAAAGAGACTCTCAAGGGCAGGTTGTTTGCCAAACAGCATCCTTTGCAAAACCAACAGTATTTTATCTTTTCTGAACTTACAGTGTTAATTTGACCCCTAACTTCCCTTTCTAAATCTTTCAAAGAGAATTTTGTAACCACAAGAGCTTGAAGTGTCACAGGGTTCTTAGTGCTGTAACAGAAAATAGAACAGTAATGAGAAACACAAATTAATTTTAAGACTGGGAAAATTTATATACACAGTAGAAAGAACTTTTCCATTTTTCTGGGACAAAGACAATTAAAATCCAAGTTGTTTATCTTTTCATTTGAATTTAATGACAATGCAGCTGGTTTAAACTTTTCTGGAAGACAAATGTTGGGTACAAATGGTATCCTCAGTACAGGAGTCCTGTTAAAGAGAAGTCAGAATATTCAAGGGTGGCTGAACATAAAAAAGAGCAAATTTCCTGAAAGTGAAAAATAACCTTGAGAATGCATGGAGTACCACTGGTAAACAATCAGAATGCAGGGAACTTCCATGTGTGCTGCAGAATAAGCCCAACCTCAATCACATTCTTTTGAAAAACAGACTTAAATAATGAAGTAGCTTGTCCAAAATGCTGACACCAAATGAAAGACTTCCTTTTGACATTTGGGCAATTCTGCTCTCAACCATGCTACACTAGTATTGTCTTTGCCAAGTCCAGTTTATTAATAAAAATATTCATAGCGTAACAAACAGTAGAAATTTGTAAGAAATGATGCAAGTATTCCAAATGAAGTAGAAACCATATGAAAATAATCTACTGTTTGGAGGTTTCTTGTTTATTTTTTAAATAAATAAAAATTATTCTCATCCTTATTAAATCTTCTATTTGACACCTTCCAACTCAACCCAAATAGGTAAGTTATTATTCCTGTTTTGATAACATATTGCTGCAAGATGAGTCCTCATATACTACTGCATGCAATATGAGCAGATGTTACAAATGGTAAGATAACACTTTCTTTCCTTATTTTCTAAATAAAAGATAGAGATATAAAGGCCAGGACTCGCTTGATGAGCTCTTTTAAAGGATCTTAGGTTTTTTATCCCCTGAGGCACCACATGTGAAAATGTTTTTGGGAGGTTGCACAACAATCTTTTGCTCACAAAGTTTGGAAAACAAGGTACTTGGCAAATTTTAAAGCAGCATTCAATTGAAATAAAGCATTTCACAAGGCATTGACTTAACAAACTATCTATCCAATTTTAAGTTACCCAGACTTAAAAAGAGGAAATTAGGAGAAAAAAAGGAGAGAGTGAAAGCCGACAGAGAAAGGCCAATACTCATGGCTCAAATTCCACTGTAATCTAGCTTTTCAGTGAGACTATATAAATATACATGTGAGTTACAGCTGCACAAAATATAGTGAATACTTTATTAGGTTAAAAATTAAGAATAAAAATTATGGTACCTTTGCAGAGGAGTAATAATCATGTATCTAAACCAATGTCAATGAAAAGACTGTCAGCATGGATGGATCAGGAGAATTCATTGTGTTTAATGAGTGTAAATTTTCCCTCACCATCATATAAACAGTGAGAAATACAAATACATGCAACCTTCAGAACACTGAAAATAATTTCATAAGGTGTATACAAAAGGTGACTTGCAAAGGATGGAAACTAAGTTAACTAGCAACTTTATGAGCACTGGAAAAAAAGCCTGTGGAATTGCAAGGATGCCAAAGGAAGTGCGTTATTCCTAGGTACCATGGTTTCTGAAGATCTTGTAAAGAAAGATATATCTTTGATTATTTTTTTGAGTTTGAAAACTTTCTATTTCCAGTTTCTTGGGGTGGGGGGTGGGAATTAAATAATGGGTTATTTAAAGTATTTATGACTAATTTTGATTCTACAAAATATTCTTTCTTCACTAAGAAGAAACATTATGCTAGATATCTAAAATTTTTCTGTTTTATACAAAATTCATGGAGGTAAAAACTTGAAGGTAGCTTAGATAAACTACCACGACCAATACTTTGATAATCTTTACTAGTATAAATCAACGTAACTCTCACAGAAGGAGAGATCAATTCACACAGTTTCATTCTCTTTCTAGATAAATCATTTTCTTAACTAAAGTTATTTGCTTCTCTACTTTTTTAATAAAATGAGTTACAGTAGAACACAGGTTAGCTCTAAAAGTGGAGTAACAATTCTAAAACTTTTTAAAAAAATGTTTTAAACCATATTCTCACTATATTTTGATTATAAAATCAAAATAGTGCCTGTAAAGACAGTCCTACAAGGACTAGTTGCTTAAATATTTAGTTTAACTCCTTCTCCGTTCTCAAGAAACCCTATTGCAATTAGTTCTGAGTTGTGCTTTAATGCTAGTGAGCAGCTCACAACTGTGAAGCCTCTTGCTCACTTCCCTACACTGAAATGGGGAGACAAATAGAAGGGCAAAAGTTTTGTGGATTGAGATAAAGACAGTTTAATAGGCAAAGCAAAAGCTTTATCAAAGCTTTTGCTTGATAAAGGAAGAAATTCACTAACCCCTTAACCAGAGCAAACAGGTGTTCAGTCATCTCCAGGAAAGCAGGGCTTCGTCACAATTAATGGTGACTTGGGGAGCAGGAAGCCAATAATTATTGCTCCAATGATTTTTGTCATCCCTTGCTTCTGCTGTCTTCCCTCTGTTCATATGCTGAGCACAACACCAGGCAGCATGGAATATACCCCTGTGGTCAGCTGGGCTTAGCTCTCCCAGCTGTGCTCCCTCCTCCCTTCTTGTGGTGATGGTGTGAAGGCAGACAAGGCCTGGACCCTGGGCAAACCCTGCTCAACAATAACTAAATCATTGCTGTGTTATCAGCCCTGGCTTGGCCACAAACCCAGAATTTGGCACTGCCACACGACTGAGAGATGGGACTTCAAAGGAGGGGTGCAAGAAACAGTCCAAGCAAGAAGTCAAAGCAAAAAGTAGTCGAAGTCTGAGTTGAAGTAATTGAAGTCGAAGTTGAAGCCTTTTATTTTCTTCTCAGTTCAGTCTTACATACTGTTGCAGCTCCAAGCAGCTACAGCTCTAAGCAGTCACATCCTGAAGCAAGATTTTCTCACTAGTTGCAGAATTAATCTATTGTTTGTGTTACTTGGCAGCCTTACAAAACTACATAGTTCCAAAAACCTTGGTATCTGCATATGCTGTACTTTCCCAGTTCCTCTCATATCTGTAGTCACTTATTCCAAGGCCAGGATATCGTTAAGCTCCTTTGTCCTCTCTGTTTTGCCCCCCATTTGTTTTCCCATATTGCAGCAGACGGCTTGGTACCTGGCAAATAACTCAGCCAAAACCAGCCCATGAGGAAACATGAGTTTCTGCATGGAGTACCCAAACACTGGAACAGACACACTGCCGGTGGAATTGATACAGGCACATCTCTGTGAGGTGACTAAAACTTTTAATGGTTCAGTGAAAGACCATGAAATGATTTAGCAAATCTGAAATGAAAGACAGACTTGTTCTGGTGTGAGAGTTTAAAAATATAGACTATCAGCAATGTTCGCTTTTTTTTTCTCTAATAATAAATTCTTTTTAATTTTGTAAGAGAAAAATTTTTTAAGAAATGCATTAGATAGTTTCAGAAACTACAGAAAGTTAGTTTGCTATGATTGATATACTTATTAGTATACATATCTGACAACTTTCTGCCACTTAAAGGTTGATAAATCTGAGACCGTGCTTGTAACTATATTTTCATTAAATAGTTAATATATTGGCTTCTAACAAATTTATGGAGTAAATTAGTTACATTCCAGAGTATTTAACAAGGAAAAATACTTCCATATTTCAGCAGATAAGTTTTAAAGACAATACTAATTTCCGACAGAAGTTAATGGGAAAAATATGAGGATTGATGTCCCTGTCACTTGGAACCAGGACTTTACAATGTCTGTAAGGAAATACCTGAATTCAAAAAAACTATGGATATTTTAATGAGAAAATAAAAGACAAAAATAAAATGGGGTAAACTTTGTAAATGCATAATGAAGACATATTTTGAAGCTATGAAGTGGTGGAGGTTCTATTTTTCATTATTATATAGTGTAATTTTGATGACCACTGTTGTGGTTTTAACTTCAGAACTCAATCAGAACACCCATTTCTTGAGTTCATTCCTTATTTTTAGCAATTTGACTCTAAGATAACCAATTAAAGTTGCTAAACTCTTCACTAGTTGCTCATGTAACAGCAATCTTTTCTAGAAATGGCAATTGTTTTATTTTAGTGAGCAAGATATTCAAAAGGAAATTACCTGTGTCTTCCCAGAATTGCTATAAATCAAGATCTAACTAAATCACCTTTTTACAGTCCTAATTACAGAAAATAATTTATTTATCTATAATAAAACACATGTTAAAAATTATATTAATTCTTACATTCAACTGCTTTCAGTAAGGCAAAACAGCCATACAAAATCCTAAATATAATTCTAAAATTTAGAACATGTTTACTAAGTTGATTCTTTCTACCCCCTTTCCAGAATAAATGTGATTTCTATTACAATTTCACACTGTAAAATCTTCATTAAATCAACCTGTATTCATAAAATTATTGTTATTAATACTACTACTAGTAATAATAGTAATATTATATAAAATAAAAAATGTATCTTTCTGATGGTATTTTTTTGAGAGTCCTTTATTCTTTTAGTCTTAAAATGATTCTGAAATCTAACAAGCTTGTTGCCCCCCAGTTCTGTTATATAACTTTCTTGAATAGCTGAATATGTGACAGATGCTAATCTTAATGTGACATGAGGAGGTCTACCTTCCTTCTTCAGTAATTTATTGTATGCAGCTGTAAGAGTTGCAACAAGCTTTACCAAATTGTATTCTCATTTTCATTGTAATGAACAATTCTCTTCTAAAAGGCAGCAGGAAAAAAGTTGTTAATTAGTTTTTGCTTGTGTTTTCTGAGACAAAATGTATTGGCAGAAATCAGCAGCTCATTTTCTTAAACACAAAGATAAAACATGTTTTACTTTGAGCCTCAGATTATGGCCTGTATCAGGAGAAAAATTAAGAATATAACACTTACATGAATAGTAAAGTCAGTGATTCACTATCTAATATTCTCCTTTGGAATAAGATCTCTACTAAAAGAGACTAATAGTTTCAAATTATTGTTCAGTACAGCTTTCTTACAGTAGACACTGCACATACAGGAACATGTACATATAAGCTCATATTGGTGTTTGAAATATAAAACACGTATAATGTATATAACCAAGGTATTTTACCATATAAAATATAATTATTATATCATATCCATTGCAAGTATTATATCATATCCATTGCACATATACAAATTATGTATATAGAATTATGCACTATTATTATATAATCACTTTCAAATTTTCAAAATTATTCTCAAGTATAAAGTGAATGAAAATTTAAGTGACTTTCTTAAATAGACTGACTCCTGAGATTATCCATTATCTCAAGATGGTAAAGCATGCAAAAGTGTTAAAGACAATATAAGTTTTATTTTGCTTAAAATAAGTCTTTAATTTGTTGATTAAAGCAGAATAATCCATATTTATCAAGAAGAGAAGGCCCAATTACCCAAATACTTTATTAGCACTTCTAGAAGGGTTGATAGACCAGAATTGCTGGAGATTATTATCTTTTTTTATTATCTTTTCCATCTTAAAAGTAGTTGAAAGTCGGCACAGAGTGCAGCATTGCACAGAAAGGATGTCATGTCATCCCGAACTTCCATCAGTATGAAGTTGAATATACTTGTTCCAGATTTCCAGAGGACAGTTAGGATGTGACAGACCTCAGTCAGTTGATTTCTCTCACTGAAGCAAGCTTGGTACAGGCAGCACCTGCTTGATTGCAATGCTGTCACTGAAAGTGACACGAAAGTGTCACCCCTCCTTGTCCTAAACTTATTCCAGAATATTTCCCTTGATAAACTCATAATTTTATGGAAAGACCTCATCAACTTCTTTAGATAGTCATGGCTACTCATACATAGTCATTCACTGCATAATAAAAAATAAACCAATTGCTTATGATTATTTTCAGCCTTAATTAACCTTTCAACCTGAAAGACTTAAACCTACCAAGCATTTAAAGTTATTACTCTTCGTAATTCATCAACCCTTGATTGACTAGTTCTCCAGTCTTATAATGGGATTGTGATATACACTTAAGTGAAAAGAAAAATAAAATTTTGGATAACCTACCATGGGAAAATAATCATTCCTCACAAATGTGCAGATAAACCAATTAAAGAAATTTATATATCAGAATTTCTAATGGATATTCAAGAAATAAGTAATTGTCTTTTTTGATGAAGGGCAAATACTTAAGCCCAAAGGAATAATAATTACTTAAGGACAGTGTAGTTGCACAACATATTGAATAAAAAGCATCATAGACTTAAATTTATGAGCAAGTAAGATCTGTGGAAAAGATGTACATGAAGTGGAAATAGTGGTGACATTTTCTCAAAAAAGATTCTATTAAAAAAAAGCCACATCATTCAGCATTTTCATTAATTTTTGCTTGATGTTAAAATCCAAAATGGAATTCAGAGAGGAGCTATAGAGCTGAAATTAGCTTACAACCATTTGGCCCAGTATTCTTTCACCAAATGCAATTATTATTCAGTATTCATTTACTTAAGTGATTGAACTTGCCTGCAGCAAGGAAGGAAAGAGCACAAGGCTAGACCTCAAGCAATCATACAAACTTAAATTTAGTAGTCAGAATTACTCTTCTTCAGTGACTAGAAAAGCTAGGACTCTAAAAGAAAATTCTTAAAGAAAGAAAGAAAAACTCCATTGAAATGTACTGAGAACTATAATTCATAGATTTCTAAACCCATTTTTGACAGTGCATCCACAAGTGTTTTGGAGAGATCAGCTGAGTTAATTAAAGCCACAGGAAAAGGCAGGATTTTTTTTTTCCTATTGTCTAAAAGAGTTGTGACTGAGTTTATTTAAGTTACTGCTGCTAAAGTACACAGAAGCCCAAATTACTCCAATTATCATTAAATAAAATAATTATAAATGAATGCACAAATACAGTCTTTGCTTGCTTAGAAATATTAACTCCATATTTTTAAAATTTTGTACTCACAAAAGTTTAACTTACACTTTCTTGAATCTATTTGATTTTTCTTATGCAGCATCACCCTTTTTCTCACTAGCACTGATACTTAGTCTTCCGAAAGAATGTAAACATATTTTGTGTTCAAAATTCATGCTTGCACTCATGCTAATATATGATGACTGACTTAGGCTTCCTGTAACTCTTTACTTCTAATATGAACATTTCTCGCTTGAATGTCTGAAAATATTTCAAATAATTTTGTCTGAAAGCAGGCAAGATAGTGATTATCTTCTATTTGGTAATTTCCTACACTAATATACATTATTCTTAACCCTATCCACTTACTTTGAATTTCCATGAGCACACCAAAAACATTAAGAATAGCACAGAAAAGATTTGGGCTTTGAATATTTTTTTCCTAGAATAAAAATTTTCATTACAAAATATGCTTTTGTTCCAATTTGGATGATAAGTCAGAATATCACTATTTCTCACAGTCAAATTCTTCTATAGAAACTATTAGAAATAATTAAATTATATTTGTTAATATGGAGTAATTACAACTTTATGTTCAAATATTAGCTCTAAACCCAGAAAAATTAAGTGTTACTAAAACAAATTGCTAAAGCAATGGAAAATACAGCCAAACTCAAAATATTCATTGTAAAAGTTCAGGTCTGAGAAAAATGAGATTTTTTTCTAAAAATATATATATTTCATCAATTATTCTTTGCTAAATTCTTCTGGTAACCAATTTTTAGACAACATTCGGCTTATATATTGTAAATGGTTTGAGCTGCCTCCTCAGGGGTGTCTCTAATAATAAGGAGCAAACTGCTGGTGTAGTATTCTGACACTTTTTTTTTTCCCCACTAATAATAAGTATCAGTCCCAGAAATGGACTAATAAAAATTAATCAACTTTCATCCCTAAATTCTCTCTTGCCTTTCTCCCTCACTCCTATTCCCTTTATCAGATCTTGCATTCACTAACTTTCCTTTCTGTTCTTTTATCTTTTCCCAATGTGTTGGTTTTTAACATTATTAATTTTTTAAGAAATATTGGGAAAATCATAATTATGTTTCTGAGTTGCTCATTTTACAATTTAAATGGAGCAGTTGTGAACAAAGGTGAAAAAGGGGTTCCTTGCCATATTTAGTTCTTTCCATTATCTTTGCTTTTGTACTCTAGCAAAAGCTTTAGAACCAGGTGCAGCAATACTGTCTTCTCATAAAACAGGCTTTTTTCTGAATACCAGTCTCTCCTGGCATCCTTGAGCTTTCCTGTTTCATGCATTATGTGCAGGTTTTCTGCTCATTCAGTATAACTTCGGGCATACTGTGAAAATGAGGTTTCAGCTGAAGCTCTGCTGCTTAGGCAAATTTAAGAAGCCTCAAACCATGAATATTCTGGCCCTCTGCTGTCTGTCATAATTTGCATCCTTAAATCCCCTCCTCACCTAACAATATTCCTGAGTAATACTTATTTATACAGTAGTTATTTTTCTTCTTTTTTTTTTCTGTAGCAGAATAAGGGTACCTTTTTTTGCACCTACAGAAGAAACACCCTCCTTTGTCTGACATCTAACAAATGACCATTCTGTCATCTGCTCTGCTCAGTTTCTAATTATTGATATACAAATCATAACACATTCATTTTGCATCTTTCCACCTGAGCTGTCCTCATTTCCTTTTCCATCTTTCCTCTTGTATTGAAATAATTGAACTGCCATGAGCCTCTGTGTGAAAACAAAAGTGAGTTCGCTGTTTTCTCTCTTTCTTTCTTTCTTTCTTTCTTTCTCTTTCTTTTTCTTTCTTTCTTTCTTTCTTTCTTTCTTTCTTTCTTTCTTTCTTTCTTTCTTTCTT
>JBBMKD010000001.1:103503247-103517208 GCA_037834095.1 Argya squamiceps
CTTTCTTTCTTTCTTTCTTTCTTTCTTTCTTTCTTTCTTTCTTTCTTTCTTTCTTTCGTTCTTTCTTTCTTTCTTTCCTTCCTTCCTTCCTTCCTTCCTTCCTTCCTTCCTTCCTTCCTTCCTTCCTTCTTTCTCTCTCTCTCCCTCTTTTATCTTTCTTTTGAAAAAGTGTGCAGCCAGAAGATTTGAGAATGCTTACCTAGAAAAGAGGAACACTGATTTTAAGTCTTTGGTCTTCCCAATTCAAAGTTGCAGATTTCAGATGAAAACATTTTCAGTGTTATGAGAAGAGAGATAATACAAACATTCATCTTAACCTAGTTCCTTCCTCTGCTCACCTCCATTTGCTTTCAAAGAAAAAAAAAACAAAACATGAACACATCACTGTGACTTGTCCAAATGCCCTATTCACAAAATTCTGAGGTGTGTTTTGCTTTCTCTCACCTGAAAAACAGCAAAATTTTGGGACCTGGAAGCTCTAGCTAGGCTAGTCCCAGACAGCTCTCCCTTGGGTCTTCTCCTGGGGCTTCACCCGCTCACCGCACAGTCCAGGACCCCACACCAGCCCCTGTCCCACAGCAGGGACAGTCTCCACCCCTGTCCCCGAGGTGTCACTTGGATCTTCTGGCCTGTGCGTGGCAGATGCTGCTGATGCTCACAGGGGCAGGGGCTGCCTGGCCAGTGCTGGAGTCACCCCACTCCTGCTCCTGGGCATGATCTTCAGCTTTGTTTAATACAGCAGGAGAAAAGGTGGTGGTTGGGATCTTCTGCAAGTCCTCTTTAGGGATGTCACTGAAAAGCAACAGCCATCAGTGCAGAAGCATGCACAGATAAAAGCAAAAACATCTTCAGCTATTAGATTTTGATTCCCAACTCTAGGTGAATCAGAGTCCTGGAAGAGGATTATATTGAGTCAATATATTTAGGAAGAATATATTAAGAATGAATAATTTTAATATTTATCTTAGAAATGCTTCCATAATTAAAGAATGGAATGTATCACCTAGTGTTTTTTGTCATATTTGTGTCATTATTGTTCCCTGAAAGTGTCCACAGAAAATCAAGAACATGTTTTCTTTAGCAACAGCCCATTCAGCCTTTTATAGGTTTTATAAAATGCAAATTTGCTTTTTATTTTCTTGGACAGTGAATTAAATGCTTTCTAATGGAAAAATAACTCCTACAACTCCAATTCCTTTCTGCAATGCAATATGTGTGTTATGTGCTCATCTAAAACTGAAGGAAGGTTTATGTATAAATTTAAGTGTGACAAAGACATTAAGCTTTCTTCTAAATGGCTAAATCCAAAGAGCTCAGTTGTGGGGAGAAAAAAGAAAAATGTAAAAATGACAGGAAGCAGGATCTGGGGAGTCCTTAATTCTGCCACAATTCAAAAATGGAATAGGAATTCACAAGTTGGAATCTGAATTCCTCTCAGATAATTTCTATTATTAGATTTGGATTTTTTGTTAAGTGTAAAGGCATTTTGAAGGAGAGAAGGCATGGAAACAAAGGATAGGCAAAGGGGAAAAAATCCTATAAAACAAAGGTAAAAATGCCATTCACATGGCAACAGAAGCATAAATATATTTATTTATTTGGCTGATTGTATTAATTATTGAAAATTAATTACTACATAATTACTGCTTGATGTAATGTCTCATTTTCAGATCTCTAGAGTCCTGAAGCCCCTTTTAACATGTCTCCAGGTTTTACATACAATGTTTAAACCTGAAGTTGTTCAAACAACAGGATTGTCCAGTCTTAAGTAAGAGCTGCTCTGACTTGGGCAATGAAAACACTGGAATTTGTGCCTGCTTTGGTGCTCACCATAATGGTATTCCTGGTCCATGGCTGTTCCATTTATGGTATATGGGTTTAACACACACTCCTGAGGGCCAGCCTGGCAGAAACGTGGCTATAATGATGAGTAACACAGTTGATTGCAGGTGCCTTGAAAAATCAGAAGGGTTTTAATAAAGATGGAAAATAATACAAAATGCAAAACAACAAAGCCGAGCACAGCAAAGAGACAAACTCCTTGCTTGCACCTTGAAAAGCGAAAAGAGAAAAGCGTGGAATTCCTTTGTTCTCTCTCTTTTGTACCTAATAGCTTAGGTGGGCTTTTTGGCCCTTGGCCCAATGAGTGTAGCAACAGTCTTTGAGTAACATTTCCAGGGTCCAATCTACTCTTCTGGGCTGGCTCCGAGGCAATTACAAAGACAAATCCACAGAACTTTCCAGCTAACTTCTTAACATGTCCAAAGGTAAAATGAAACTCTTTCCCTATTTGGAAGCACCTGCTAGAGGTGTAAGGATTGCATTACCACAATGGTAGAAAACTAAATGTGGCCAAGGCTGTTCCCTGGCATTGTTTGGTGTCAAGAAATGTCTCATGTTTATACTTTCCACTTCTTTCTTCTCCAAAACAAGGTATGTCCACCTAAACTGCACTGAAATTTCATCTTTCTTAGGGTAACCTTCACAGTGTTTCCCTTCTTGTGGAATGTAATATCAATTTCAGTTTATAATATAACACATTATTGTTTGTCAAATAAATAACCATGTAAGAGAGGTAGAAACAAATTTTACCTTCAGTAACTGGAAATACTTTGAGAATGAATAATACACAGTCAGATTCTGAAACCTTTGTGCATAATGAATAAGACCCAATTCTTTTATTCACCAAGTAATGTAACTAATTTATTCAAGGTCCTTTAATACATAATACTACTCAAAGTGAATGCAAGATGAAGATTTGTATGATAAATTATAAAAAAACCATAGGTTTAGTAGCTTCTACCTTTAAAATTTGATGAATAAATTTCAGCAAGTTTGCAGATGTTACAAAATTAGATTTAGTTGGTGCACCAGATGGTTGTCTTTCAATTCAGAGGAGCCTTGACAGGCTGGAAAAAGAGGCCAGTAGAAACCTCCAGAGCTTCAACAAAGGCACACACCAAGTCCTGCCCCTGTGAGGAATAAAGCCAGGCACCACCACAGCTTGGCTGAAGAGCACCTTTGCAGAGAAGCAACTGACAGAACAAGAGGACACGGTCTCAAGCTGTGCCAAGGGAAATTTAGGCTGGATATCAGCAAAAAAGTTTTTTACAGAAAGGGTAAGAAAATATTGGAATGGTCTGCCTGGGGAGGTAGTGGAGTCACCATCTCTGAATGTGTTTATGAAAAGACTGGATGTGGCACTTGGTGCCATGGTTTAGTTGAGGTTAGGGTTGGGTTGGACTTGATGATCCTGGAGGTCTCTTCCAACCCAATGATTCTGATTCTGATCCACCTGGTGGACACCATGTGCACCACAAGCCACAAACATGTCCTGGCAGCAGGGAAGGCCAGCAGCAACTTGTGCCACGATAGGCAGAGGATCACAGGCAGGTTGAGAGAGATCATCCTTCCTCCCTGTCATACCCTGCTGGGCCATATCTGCTTCCTGTGCTGGCTCTTCAGAACAAGGCAGGCAGTGACAGAGTGGAGCAAGCCCAGGAAAGAGCCATGAGGATGATTTTAACAAGATATAAATTACCTTACTGATTGTACTTGCCTTGTTATAAAGATATAATTCGCTATTCAAAATTTTTTCAATATTTTTTTAATGCTAACATAATTAATTATAAAAAATATATGCATTTTCATAAACAGATACATATATCTCTGTGTGTGTGTGTATAAATTTACATCATACCCTGGAAAATATGTAATATGTTCACCATAATGTTTTTGATGGATTATGCCTTTTAATGTGATAATTATCATGAAAATACTTAAGGAGGATCATAACAATTTCCTTTTAACACTGGACAAGTAAATTTGAAGGCAAATAGGATTATTCTTAAATCTATGCCTTTTGGTATGTCTCTCTACACGTACTTGGGAATATTGAATTTCTGTCACCAACATTCCATATATTATCCATAAGACAACTACATATTCTGCTGGAAGTAATTTATGTGAAAACTCAGTCCAGTTATACTGCTCTTCTTCCATCTAGAAATCACTTAAGTAGCTGTGTTCTGCAAAGTTTAAAATACATGCTGATTTTATTGTGCTGTATCTTTTCAATCTTTTCTGATGATAAAGAGAATGTCTGTAGCCAGAACAGCACATCTAAAAGCAGAAATCTGCTTTCACAGATACACATTCATGGTTGTACAGCAAACTGCACAGTACTCGGATTCAGGAATGGTCAATCTCGTCCCCCTACTGTAATGCACCCCAGAACTGTATTTAAAAAGTGACCAATTCCTGCACGAAAAAGAAAAAAATACACACATTACTTTCTTGCCTCTGCAATTCTCTGATTAAATTTTAAAAACCCAAACAAAGGTAAATAAGTATTAGTTCTCCAGCTCCATATAATACACCTGTAAAGTAACTTGAAAATCTGTCCTCATCTCCTGCAAGGTACTACTGGTTGAAGTCCTGTAGCCCAGTTTCCTCAGTTCATCACTACAAAGAAATTTGGGAGTCACTTTTTTTTTCCACCACAAAAAATGAGTTTCAACAGTAATTTTCACAGGTTTTCATCAGCCCATTCAGCAATTGTGCTTACAAATTTCATAAGCCATCCACAGCTGAAACTCCTTTCACCTTTCCACTGTAAATCTAATGAGACAATCAGAGGTTAAGTGGCCTTCTGTACACTTAACTTAAAAGTTGAAAAAACATCCATTATCCAGGAGGACACTGCAATATATTCTACTCCTCAACCCAGCACCCAAAACAATAATTTCATTGATTTTTGTAAATGATGTCTTAAAAAACATGTGTTCAGTTTTGCTGGTAATGTATTATCTGACTTCCTCAGATCTCTAGGTGAAGGGTGTATCGAACATTTCTCATCAGAGGGATTCATCCAGTGGTGACAAAAGTGTATGACAGCAACTGAATACAAATAGGACTTCAGGGCCTGTGCAAATAGCTGACATTTATTGAACTTGACATGTCTAATAGCAGGAACACTTCACTGTGTTTTTTGGCCTTACAGTTACCGAAATTTTTAAAACTTATCTCTATGGTTTTAAGTGCAAACTGTAGAAACAGGGGAAAACTGCAAGGATTCTTATTAAAGAGGCTGAATGAGTCAAGCCAAGAGAGCATACGAAAAAATGAATATCCTCTGCATTTGGGATTGTTTACCAGAGACTCCATAACAGCAGCAGAAGAATATTAACTTATAATGCACAAAGGGCTTTGTAAACTCTCCTCACGTATGCACTTGTGATGCATGCTAAGACACAGAAAGCTTTCTGAGTAAAAAAAGAATGTGCCTAAAGATCTGTCTGTTCATTATAATTTGTTCTCTGTTCAAATATAATGTGTTAAATGTATCCCCAATACTATCACCTTTCAAGAAAGTACTTAAAAGAAAGAAACTGGAGACCAGATTTCTCAGAATTTACTCTTGCAAACATTGACCCAGGCTCAGATTTACATATCTTTTCTCTTCAGTCCTTTTGACTAAAATCTGTAAGGTCGTATTTTCAGGCATTATCCATACCATAACTCTTGTCCCTCTCCTTTCTTCAATATGATTCGATTCTGCTTCACACGATTATGGTTATGTTGTATTTAAATTCATTTTGTCCTTATTCTTCTTATGACCAACTGCATGAGTGGGTATAAGAACAGGGCCATAATTTGACAGCTAGAGTACACCAGTTTTTCATGTGGTGCTTCATTTGCATAAGGATACCAAGGAAAAACAGATCTAGCAGTGATGTGGTTCAAGTCTGGGATATTTTAATTTTTGCTTTATTTTTCATTTTTCTTTGATATTAGGCAATGCCCTGCATACCTGCATAGATGATATTTGGAATTTGAAACAGCAGTTAAAAATTTAGAGCTCTTCTAAAGAAGAAAGATTGCAACCACAATGATATCTTCCTTTTCAGCGACTTTGACACGGTGGCATTACCACAGTACTCCAGTGTCGACCTTCAGCTTTGGGACAACATGAAATAATTGAAATCAATATCTTAAAAAAATATATTTGTATCTATCACTTCAGTGAAGACATAATTGCAACTGTCATCTGTACAGGGGTTCATTAAAAATTTCAGGATATCTACTGACTAAATTTAGTCTTTTCAAGTGAATGTAGCAAAGAGAAGTCAGAAGGGAAGGCTCTGGAAGGATGTTGGCAGGAAAAAATTAATTAAATTAAATTATTCTACTAAATTTTTTAATGAGGCATACTAATGATCCATGAAATGTTGAACATTTTTGTTGCTATACCTATGTTTAAACCAAGGAAATTATTTCTAGAATTACATTTATCTAGCTATGAGAATAGGGAGATATTGTCTTATTATACCATAAGAAAAAACCCAAACTGGTATTTTTCAAGCAGATAATTTTATCTAGCTCACCAAAGACTACAGTGATGTTGCAAGAAGCAACAGGTTTCTGTTAACATTTTGCTTTAAGAGCTCTATGTGATACAGTGTGTTTATCTCTGATGGGAAAAAGAGCCAGACCAGCATTATTTTCTCTGAAATGTCCACTCCATGGGACTCCAGAGTGCTCCTCCACGGGATACTGTAATAGCCTCAGAAATAAACTTATTATTGCTATATATATCCACACCCATACACACATACGCAAATTAATTGAAACAGAAAGCAGCTCCATAGGTCAAAAAATTGAAAAGACACTGTGCCTCTCCAAATTAACACTCCTAAACATAGGTCCCAAAGAATATTCTTACTTCATAGATACTATTATTAGCAGCTTCCAAGACCATCAAAATGGTGGTAGCTTTTGTTTTAGTGAAGAACATTTATCCAGAACAGAACAGTAGTTTGGACTACCATATCCACATTATCATTCTGAATGCCCCTACTGTACTGATGACACATCTATAATTCTCAAGAAAGATAATGAAAATAAAAACTTCAAAGTCTGTCATATAAAAATGTTTTCACATTTTTGTCCTACATTCAATGAGATCAGCTATGGAAACATTGCAGGTTTGTTTGATTTTTTTTTTAAGCCATTATCATAAAATGGATCTTGGCATCTTATGTTTATTTTTAATGTGGTGGGATTTGTTTATTGTTAGTTTCTTTCTAATAAAGACCTTCAGGACAAAATCTTTTAAGTTATCCTGAAGTGAAAATAGTATTATGAAGGCATATAAATAATCATGACCTTCTTTCAGAAATGCAGGTGATGAGTATTCTTGAGTTTTGGTATAAGGGTTTTTTTTACAATGAATTATTAAAATAACCTAAATACATCACTATTTTGTAACTATGACTTCAGTAAATTTCCAACACTATAGATGATTACTATATCCTCC
This sequence comes from Argya squamiceps, assembly GCA_037834095.1. Taxonomy (NCBI): domain Eukaryota; kingdom Metazoa; phylum Chordata; class Aves; order Passeriformes; family Leiothrichidae; genus Argya; species Argya squamiceps. The sequence continues at coordinate 103,510,566 of JBBMKD010000001.1, forward strand.
ATTTTCATCTTTTAAAATCTCCTATTCTTAAATATACTTGTCATCTCAGGTGTTCAAGACAGAATGGACAGATGAAATATATAGGCCAAATTTTCCATGTCTTTTATCCTAAACATGTACAAAAAAACCTGTCACATTTCAAATTTCTAGTCCTCATGAATTTCATGACTTAGATGAATTTTAATCTGATACCAATCTAATGCCTTGTTTGAAATTACTTTTCTATTATACATGTTCATTCTAGAGATATATCTGGTGGAAAAGAAACTGTAGGATTTTTAGGGGAGAGTTAATCTACTTGTGTTATCTTCTTTTCTCCCTGTAGAGATTTTCTCTCAGTGTTCACATACAGTTTATCTAAATCAGTATCTTAGGGTCCTTATGCATGCCACAGTTATTTACAGAATTACTTAAAGTAATGCATGATTTCCAGAACCCCTCTGATTTTTTGTGTGCAAATATTCCTCATAACACATTGTGATAAAGTAAGAATTTTACCAGAATTTTGATTTGTGACAGAAAGCTATTTTATTTTTTTCTGTGTTTATTTAGAACTCTCCTGTTTTAATTAATCTTCCAGTAAGATTCAATCTCATTGTAGCCTGTGTGATAGTTGGTTACCATTAGTGACACCTGTTTAGAATTTGACAAAAACTGCTACAAATGTGTCTCTTATCTCAGTATCAATGTCCTTCTTTTACATTTGGAAATTCTTTGTTTATAAGCAGTGGACTATAAAGAACGCTTGCAAAATTTCCTAGCATATAGAAGATTCATCACATATCATTATTTTAATCAAAAATATATTATATGTACAAGATAATCTGTATATATAAGAGCAAAGTTGCAGTATCTGCTTTGCCAGATACATGATTTATTCTTAGTCCAACTTCAGATATTTTTGAAAGAATAAGAATGCAAAAGGAATAACTGAAGCACACTTGTGAATTATGGGAATAAGGATTGCCTTTGTGAATATTCTGTTTCATAAATATTTTCATAGATAAACAAACCATCATCTAAAATCTGAATAAAGATATTTTACTTCTCTGAGGGTTTATAACCTACAACAGTTTTAATATTTTTCTTTAAGATATAATACACTTTATGAGTTTAATTAAAATGTAAATTTTCATCTTTTATCTAGTCTTTGTGAGTAAACAGTAGACAGATTGTAAGCAAATACTGAATATTTTAATACCAACTTGTAGATATTTTTCCATTTAAAAAATTCCAAAATCACAATTCTAATTATCATAGCAAGGTACGTAATGCATGAATGATTTGAACTTATATCCTGCATTTTGCCATAGATCTATTGTGATGCTAAATAGTTAAATAGCATGAAGGGACCAGAAAAATTGCTCTTTTCTCGTAAGAATTTAGGAGTGTTATTCTGGCCAATTTTTTTTTTTTTTTTTTTTTGCCATTTAGGCAACTGCCTAAAACATTTAATGAAATGCGTCAGTTTATTATGATGATATGTTTCAGTAGTGAAATACTTAGTTCCCCTAAAAGAGTGTTTTTTACCTTGTTTAGGTTCTTTGCACAGAAATATCTTTGTATGGTATTTTGCAAACTCCTTTCAACTTCTTCCAGTCTGTAGGTCTTTTTTTTTTTTCTTCAGTTAAGTAGTGCTGTTCTGGTCTATTTAGGAATGCTATTAAGACCTATTAATCATTGTGTGCTTCCTTCTGTACCAAATATTTCAATCAGCATTTTTCATGTACTATGCCAGAGACAAATGAAACCAAATAGTTCTTATGTGTGACTTCATCTGTCTTTACCAAACAACATTCATTTTGTTGTATAAAATAGAAGAACTATAGTGGGAAAAACTGAGTCCCAGCACAGAAAATGTAATGCCAAGCATTTGTCTCTTAGGGAATAAGGATTCCAATTCTCTCTGTCACTGGAGAGAAGATAACCTTTTCTCCCACATCCCAGTTGGGCTACTAAAATCCTTACTAAGAAAATAGATACAGTTTTATCTGACAGTGTGGTTGTGGGGATTGGGGGTTTTCCTTCTTTTTAGTTCCTTCTTTTTTTAGCTCCCGACTAATTTTGTGATTCATGTGGGCCAGTCTGGGATTGGAGGTGACTTGAGAGATGCCTTGCTGAAGGATTTTAAGGAAATCGTGTGCTAAATGTTCAGACCATCATGACAAAGTAAATATCTTCAGGTGCCAAAATCTTTATCAGGGAAGAGTCATTTACCTACTTACTGTAGTTTCCTGAAACACCAGATGGCATTTGATTGTGGCTACATTCATCTCAATATATGGGAAGTGAGGCAAAATGAGGGGGTATAAATTTTCTTACAGATTTAGCAGTGGTCTTCTTTCAAGGAATGTGCACATTTGGGTTTTGATATTCTGACCAAAATAAAACAAAGACCAAAAAAAAAAAAAAAAAGAAAAAAAAAAAAAAAAGAAAAAAAAAAAAAAAAAAAAAAGTGTTTCAGTTCTTGTTAAATTTTCAGCCTGAAATTTAGATCAAAGAATGTTAGCCTGAAGTAGCTCTATTCTTGTATCTGCAAGTTATCCAAAGAAAAGAAAAGAAAAAGCAAAAATATCTCCCCAGATCTATTCAGAGTTGGCTTTTACTATTTTGGAGCCTGTTTTCTCTCATGGGATCTGAGAAGAGAAGATATTTTTAAGAGCTTCTGTAGAGAAAGGAAATATCTTAGAATAATTATAAACATTGAAACACAGTTAACATACGTGTGACTACCATAGATGCAGAGGCCTATTCCTTTTTGGAAATGCCAGCATATATAAATGGCATATATATGGTTTTACATATATGGACATATATGGTTATAAATAAAACATTATATCCATTTTATTTGGCTGAATGTTTCCTGAACAAGTTTTGGCAACTGCCATATTTGAGACAATCACCCTTCCAAAGGAGAACAGTCCCTTAAATTAACCAAGTGTATCTTTAAATGTTCTCCATCCACTCTGAGTACCTACATAACTCATTCATTTCAGCAAAGGCATATGTTATAAAAATATAATTACTATAACTTGCTTTAGAAAATTTTCTTACTTGAGTAGACACAGGAGTGGATAGCAAAAGCAAGGCCTCTAAAGAATATTCAGGGCTATGAAGAGCCTTTAAGTAGAGGCACATATGTATATATATAAAATTTTATTTATCTCAATCACAATAGAATAACAATTGAACCCTTCTAAAATAGGCATCTAAGCTACCATAGTTCCAGGGTGAATTTATTTTTTTAAAACAAAATTATATGTAGCAACAGTGGAGTATCACAAAGGATTAGTGGAGTAACTGAAAGAAAAATCTGCTGTTCCTCTGAACTACTGAAAATATATTTTAGTGCTTATAAAATTTTAATTGAATGTCAACTGTGTTAGAATTCCTTACCAATGAGTATTTGTCTTGATTATAGACATCAAATTGTATCTGTTATTTCAGAAAATCTGATCTCTTAAACAAATGTCATCCTTTGATTCCTAGCTGACATCCTTTTGTTACATCTCACTTGTATGAAGTTAATTTTTTACAATGAATGAAGCAAGAGTCATGTTTCACTTTTATTTTTATTGCTCACAGTTTTCACTTATAGAAGACAAAACCTATACACAGAAAAAGAAAATTAATTTCATCAAATTCTGGTTGAAGCAAAGAACTATTCCTTGACAAAGACCTTGATCAAAGGATAATGCTTAGTGTGTTCCTGACTTGAAATATGTGAGTCATTTCCACGGACAAAGTTCAGTTTTGCAGTGTTGATTCAGAACCACTATTTTTAAGACCTTAATCTTTTAAGGCACAATGAGCATCCAGCATTACCTGCACATCTGGGAGTGGAGTAAATATAGAATGACTTACCACCATAAAGCTGGAACTGTATTATGCTTGTCCTTTTAGCACAGAAGACATATAATTCATAAGCAAGCAAATTAAGTAGGACAACATTACCACCTTGTTGGACAGGCTGACTTTAAGTATCCTTTGGTGACTCATTCTATCTTATTTTATAATAAACTCCTTTTATATAATCCTTTCCTTGAATATGCCATTAAAGAGGATGACAGAACGTAGGAGGTGAGAATGACTAGATGAGTATTCAGCTCCAGATTGGTATTCCATTAATATGAACTACCATTTCCTTGTCTTCAAAGACAGACATTTGCTTGGATATCTGTAACCATAAAGTTTTATTTTTACTAGACTATCACATTAAAATAACTCTACATACTAGTATTTTATTTCTTTAAATCAATAAATTATTTATTTACTTAGTGTTAGCAGAGATTCAAACAGAAATATTGTTTTCACACCAAAGGGGCCACAAAAAGTATATTACTGCACAGAACACAAAGTATCCTGTACCCTGCCTTCTTTTTCCTCCAGACACCCAGCAAGGCAAAAAAGCCCATGAAACGCGGTCTTCTAATAATTCCATTAAATTGTATTAGACAAATAAAAGTGATGTTTGTTGCTACAACTACACAAACAGAAAAGAAACAGTCAGAATTGCCACTAGTTATAATTCCTTAATGCGAATATGCTGGCAGTGTTCTGTTCCCTGTAGTCTTTTTCTGTAAAAACAAGTGCTCTTTCATCTGACCATCTAATCATAATCAATTCATGGGCTTAAACCATGTCAGACATTCATATATTTTTGTTTTAATATTTGACATATATTTTTAGATTAATTAATTGACAGATTATTACTTGCACCAGCCTTGGATGTTTGCAAAGTAGAACCAACTCCAATGTTTCAATTTTCCGAGATTTGCCAAATATCAAAATGTCTGATATCAAAATAACCCTTATTTTTTGGCCTTTATCCTGTCCACTCTCCCCTACTTTCCAAATCCTGTGAAGAGAGTATGTAACTTTCATTCTTGTTCCGTGTTTATATTTAGTGTACTTTCAGCACATTTTATGTGTGCTATACTTTGAGGGCAATCCAATTGCAGTCTTGAAGGCACTTGCAGTTACTTGGTTTTATTTGTGTTCCTGGAAGAGAGAACAAAGTAATGCAGAAGAATGTTTCATGTGTTTCCTCTGTTTTGGATGCCTCAGGTGTATGGGGAGAAAGAAAGGGAGAGGGGAAGGGAATAGAAGGAAAACAAGGAGTGGGGTAAGGAATAAAGGAGTGTGGGGCATAGGGAAAGAAGGGAAGAAGGGGGAAAGGGATGGAAGGAGGTAAAGTGTTCTCCTGGGACAGTCTAAAAACTGTGGAAGTTGCTTATGGAAAAAACAATTTTAGATTTGATATCTTTCTGAGTTGAAATATCTTTGAAAAACTTGTTCAAAATATAAGTTTCCACTAAGTTATGCTGTGCTGTAGCAGTGTGAATTTCAGGTTTTTTGTATTTGTATTTTGTTATTTGTCTGTAATGGTATAGTCCTCCCCCCCGTTCCTACCCCTGATGTACTTGGTTCATCCTGATGTAACCCTACCCTTTCCCTTCCCCATTGGGTCAGTGTTTCCCCGCCCAGCCCCCGAGCTACCTGGAGAACTCACAAACTGCTGTAAATTGGCTCAAGGAATCAGCTAGCCGGAGAAAGCATTTCCCACAAACGAGCCACTTTATACTGTGCTAAGTAATACTTTCAGTAATAATGATAATTTAAATTTTAGCAGATGAATGTACAAAAACCTTACAAATGCTTAGCTATTTTTCAAGAGAGACAGCTGAGCAGCATTGCTTCTGTTTCTTCAATAATTAAATTGGCTGGCAGAAGTTGGAATGCATTTGTAGTAACAGAAGCTCAGCTCTTACCTTTATTTTGAAAGCAACATTACAACTAAATAGGAGCTTATATTCTCCCGTGGGATATACTGAATTGTGTCATTTCCAGAGGTAAAGGAACTAATGTCTGCATGACAAACTCCTCCTCACATGAGACAGTTCTGTAGGATGAAGCTCTTGTACAACTGCTGGCATTTTCAAATCCATCACCACAATGTCAAGTCACAATCCTCTACTCATCTACATCCAGACTAAGTTCTTGATCAGTCAGCAATATGTGCTTCTCATCCTCCAGACTGTGATAGGAAGTTCCTCACATACCAGTTTTTTGAATTCCGCCTATCACAGTCAGAAGAATAGAAGGAAAAGATCACAAAGGGTGAAAAAAAGACAGACTTGGGATATTCTCAAGGAAAAGCTATATCCTGTTGTGAATAGACCTAAACGTTTAAAACAAAAAACTTCACATCATGGGGCAGGATTTTTTTGAGGGCAGAATTCTTAAGAGGATCCATCACTTGTTTCTTTAAATAGAAAAAGGCTATGTGTTCCTATTTATATTCTGTCACTCAACTATCAAAATGAATGGAAATATGATTTTTGCTTTCCCCTGTTTACTTCTCAGGTTTTTTTTACTGTGTATTTTCTCTTTAATGGTGGGAGTCTTTGGAAAGAAAAACAATGTTCTGCTATTTTCTTCTTATACAATTACCCCCTTTATATTTCCTTTGTATATTTACCTCTTTGTTTTACAGTTTTTGTGTGTCTTACCCTCAAGTATACTCTAAACATAAAAGCCGCAACTTAAGGGAGAGTTTTAAGGTAAAAGAGTCAATTACAGGAGCAACAGCTGAGGCTTTAGGAAATATCCTGAAACAGAAAAAAATCAATAAAAATAAAAG
>JBBMKD010000001.1:103517308-103540172 GCA_037834095.1 Argya squamiceps
AAAGAGTCAATTACAGGAGCAACAGCTGAGGCTTTAGGAAATATCCTGAAACAGAAAAAAATCAATAAAAATAAAAGGAGTATTTAAAATTGAATCATTCACTCTGTCTGTAGTAGATTCAAGTGCTCAGTCTTATTCTGCAGTAATGCTAGTGATAGTGAAATGGAAATTAAGTTTGGCATCAAGCTTTTTTTACTTGCTTACTTTATGTGAGATTCCACAATTGTGAGTACATATCAGATATTTACAGTGAAACCAGGCAAACCCTCACCTCACTGAGGCTTTGGCTTAGTACAAAAATGAGTTTCATATTCCCCTTACTAGCATTCCTTGCACAGCTTTTTGTGAGAGGTGGAACCCAGGTCAAATGCAAGGTTTCATTAACAAGAAGATACAGCTTTGGTTTTATGATAGTCTTTATTCTGTCTGATGCAAACTCGCTGAGCACATAATGGTTCCAAATTGTCTAAGTTTATCTGCATTCCTTTTTTTTTTTTTTTAATCCAATGTTGACATTAGACTGCAAGAAGCTATCACCTGAAAGCTGAGAGCTGCACTTACAAAGGGGTGTATCAAACATCAAGGAGCTGATGCAGCATCTTTCACTCTAAACTTTTCCACTCAGATTATGAAATAATTTGAAAAGTAAGCTTTCATTAGAGTATAATGTGGTAGTATAAAAGCAAAATTACTGTACAAATGTTTGAGAATATGCATACATGGAAAATTGCATGTGTAATGGGGTACATAGCAATCGTCGAAGTACAGGAGGGGCATAGAAAATTTAGAAGCAATGTTTTGCCAAGATTTCCATCTGAAGTCAGTGAAAATTTGTCCATTTACACCACATTTTTTATCTATAGTATATTTTTTCAAGTAACTTTAACACAGATGTTTTATTGTAAATAAGGAAATCAGTTTCCAGATTTGTCATTAACCTCATGTCAACATTGATCTCATGACCTGAGAAGAAAAAATTATTTTGGATTTTATGGTAAACTGACTCTTATTTTCCAAGTAAACTGAGAAAAAAAAAGAAACATCGTGTAATGCTTTCTGATTTGAAGTACATAGTGTTCACAGCTTTTTGAAATGCTTACTGCTAAAGACAGATCACTATTACATCATCAATACATTAATGATTATGATAATCCCAATTAATATATTTTAACTTAGAATCAATGATAGCAAGACAATGTATTTCCACACATTTTAATTTTAAAATAAATTATTTAGTGCAAAGAAAGAATGATTTATTAAACCAAATATCATAATAATAGGCAGAGTTCAGTACCAGTGAATTTGCCCAACATTGCTATTATAAGTGTTTTTCATATATCTTTAATAGCCAGGTGTGCAGGGTTGCACATGGAACCCCAGTTTTTCTATTTTGAATGAAGGATTTAGCATAAATATATCATTCACATAATTGAGTGTGTGTTGTTAATGGTGAAATTCTGATTTGCTGAAATCTTTAGCAAAATATATACCGATATAAATGAAGCTATAAGTTTTTAAAATAATAAAAAAGGAAATTTTTCAGACAATTGAAAAAAAAAAAGAAAAAGACAATTTTTCAGTTGCATAGACAGAAAAATATGTGGTAGATGTGGAGCTGCCATCCTATCAGCTTCTTCTATGTACCACAGATATACGCAGCACAGTTTTGCAGGTAGGGGTACACAGATAAATTGCTGAAAAAAAAAAAGTACATGATATCACTGGCTTGTGGATTTCATGAAGACGTAAGATATTAAAAATTTTTGAAGCTATTGAAGCTATTCTGAAGTGTGTTCAATCTTTATTGCTTTATAAATTTGTTAAATAGGTCTGACGCTCAAGTTACATAAATTAATGTTGGCCCCTTTGAAATCACACAAAATAAGGTAATCATCCAAATTTGTAATAAAATGGACAGCTTGCATACTTCTAAGGGCTGGTGTACACAAGAAATGCAGAGAGGAAATGCTGATGCTTTGGGTGTCCATTTTCTCATCCATCCCTTGGGTTGGGGGACTCTAGTAAAGCATTCACTTTCTTTGTTGTATATGCTCAATTTATGCTCAATTTATCCTACACATCTTGGACTTAGATATATTCCATGCCCTGATTTGAAGATAATTTGTTTCTTAAATTCACACCATACATGAATTTTACAAGTTAACTGTTGCTGGGGTTCAATGCAGAACTTATTATTAGACTGTGCTAATATACTTTAGTTCTATAAAACCAGTTCTGCTTATCCCTGTGATCAGGTGACTAAATAAGGCTTGTCTAAAAAATTGCCTTCCAGCCTATAAAACTCGCTTTACCAATGACAACTTGAAAGGATGATTTCTGTGTTACACATTGCCCTCTGTACTCTTGCTCCTGAGGAATGTCACTGAGCAGTGACCTGTTGGTTTGCCTTGGAGTGCCATGCACTTAGTACTGCTATTTCTGCTCAATTCTGGCAGCAAGCAGAGGAACAAATAGAGAGACAAAGACAAACACAAAAGATGATACTCCATTATAACTACTTTGTACAATGTGACTACCAAGGGTACAATTTTAAAATAATTCTCTCCCACAACAGTATTAGAGATCCATGTCTTCTATCTCTTTTTCCTGTAAAATATAGTTACATTAGGTTCTGAATATTGTTAGCAATAAACTACTGTACAAATGTATACACAGTTAAATTGCACTAATAAATGAAGAATTAATTTTTATGGATTATATGAGTTGAGCAAATACAGAAAATTATTGCCTATGATATTTTCAGGGCTTCCAAAAAAGGTGTCCAGGAGAGGTCATAAATTGCTTTCTGGAAAGTATGAGTATGAATATTAGATTTGCAGCTAAAACTAATTGAATTGCATACAATATAAGGGATAAGGCACACTGAAGGTGTTTTAGTGTATTTTTTTCCAATGTAGTCCCATGATTTGAGTGTTTCTAAACTAGTCATCCCTCAGTAACACACCATATTTAATTTTGAACTTTCATAGTTACTGGAATAATTGAGGGAAAATACTACAAATTGAAAGTCCCAATCAACTCAGAGTTTGCTATTCTGCTTTTGACCATGTATGTCTGCAAACTTTCATTTTTGATACATGAATAAATTTGGACCTAGAGTTAAGACACAAAAATCCCTGTAAAGAATATCTTTCCTTTTGCTCTCAATCTTTCAGTGCCTTGATGACTTTATACACAACACTTTATAAAAATGTTCTGGAAAAATGGATTTTGACCAGGAATCTAGATTTTCACCAGAGATTTACCAGTATATTTTAGCGTAACTCAGAATTGAATAATCAGAAGCTGATTAATAATCAGGCCTGATGGCTGGATTGCTTAAAAATATGTGGTGCCACTAATCAGTGTTACCAATCAATGTGCTGTGACAGCTCACTTATATTTGGAGTCAGTTGAGTAAGAACTTGCTTTGAACAAGAGCTGCCTCTGATTTTGGTACGAATGAAAACTATTTTTGACCTCAGATATAGTCACACACTTGGAGTGTGGATAATCACTGCCTTTATAAGCTAACAGATGCTGTGGTTTAAAGGACATCCTTTGTCATGGAAACTTCCTCTGCCTTTCACATTAGGTTCCTCTGCCTTAATGACTTATTACATATCTGTTAAAGGTCTGAGGATGTTTCACTTCACACTTCTGATTCACTCTCACAGTAACTCCCTACCAAAACTTGTATTTCTGTCCTTGGTACTACTCAAGTATTTTTTATTGTTACAGTCAATAAAACTTCCAGCAAACCTTTTTAAGATTTTAATGGTGACTGCTTTTGCAATAGTCATTCAGTAAGCAGGCATCTCAATCATTTATGCCTACACTGGATGAAGTCCCCTAGTCTTTACCCTTCAAATGTTAAGCTGGAGCACAGTAGCACCACTAATACCAACACCTTTCATTCCTGTTGCATGTTTTTATTCTCTGAATGTTCTCCAAAGCAATATTCAAGATATAGGATCAGTTCCATAAAATTTCTGGGAAGAAAAAAAAAAAAGAAAATTATTTATTTCCAAATTTGCAGACTGTGAGAGGAGTGCACTCATTTGATCTCATGCTGGGAACTCATCTTGGTGCTGCAGAGTCAGTGTCTAAGGGGGGAAAGATCACTGCTTTTGGTCAGGGCTGACAGCAAATTCAAGAACAAGGTAAGCCAGAGAAAACTACACTCACAGCACCCCACAAAGGTAGTTTGCCTCTCTGTCCAGAATCCTTTGCAGTTACACAGCAGTGGGGTGATGCAGGGCACTGAGGTGAGGAGAAGTCTGTGCTAGGGTGGGGATCTCCCTAAACCAAATGTGTCAAGGCAGAACATGGCACAAGCTTTTATTCCTGCCACTCCCATATACTGCTACTTTCCTGGGGAAAAATCCTAGAGCAGTCACAGCCCTGCAGCAGAGATATCTCCCTGAATCTGCAGTGTTGGGGCTGAACAGTTGCTGTCTAGCACCCCTCAGGTCTGACATCCTCCTCTTAGTGGCATGTGGTCTTCAGTTTATATTAAGTGCCCTTTCTGCATTGCCTGCCCGGCTTCAGCCCAGATGAAGGCTCTTAAAGAGAATCCACTATTAGAAGTGTTGAAACACCCTCCCCAGCTAATTTTGGTGGAGATGGAGAAGGGGCTGTTCACTGGAACAGCTCATCTGGCAGATGGGAAGGGAAGGGGTGGTTACTTCCACCAGGGAGGTGGGAAAGATCAGATGGGGGTGAGGTAGCATCACTCATCTGGGCAGCAGTCAGCACAGCTGCAGCTGGGAGAGGATGTCTTTGTCCACCCATTGTACTGAGGCAATCTAATTCCAAATCTAATAAGTAGCTTCAGTAGCTTCACAGGGTGAATTTGGGTCTTGAAGCATGAGTCATATCCCATGAAGGAGGTCAGAAATACTGTTATTGATGTAAATTATGTGCGAGACACAAGTTCGGGAGCCTTGGTTAAAAATCTTCTCCATCTCAGTTGTTTTCCTTGTTTCATATCTTGTTTGAGTGAAGAAGGTGAGACTATTGCTTTGTTTGAACTTCTGCAGTGCCAAAAACAATTAAGGATTTCTGATGAGAAGTAAAAATTGCACTTTGTTCCTTCTTTTATCTCTATTAGTGACAAATGATTTCAGACAAGAAGAGAGAAAATATATACAGAAGACTTTGATTACAACTCAAATAATGTCTATTTTCCTCAAATTTTCTCTTCAATACAGGAAGTTAAGCACATGAAAATAGCTTTCTGTAGCTTCAAGCATCAACTACTTGAATTTAAAATGGAATAATTTTATATCCCAGAGTACTATGGAAACAATTAGAGTTATGATTTTAAATAAGATATTTTAATGATTTTTTTTTGTAACACACTTTTCAGTTTTAAATAAATGTTTCTGGATTGTATTTAACTCAACTCTTAGAAAAATATGATTTTTTTCTTTTTTTTCTCTTACTCATTTCCTGTTCATCATTAAATGCTGTGTTCCTCTTCTTAATGCTGGCATAAGGAATGTAAGTTTTGTAAGGCACAACAGTTAATCCAGATCGGGCACAGGCATGGTAATACTGACTGTGCCTTAAGCATAAGTGATATTCAATATTCTCAGCTGGTTAGCCACCTAAGTATTGACAAAATACTAGCTTTTACCTTGGACAGGAGTGAGTACAGTCTGTCTGGCACAGCCTTAAGCAAAAGCCCAGCTGTGAGGGAGAGGAGGTGGGAACCTATATTGGCTACAAATATTTTGTAATATATTTGAAGGGCTTTATAATGCCATGTTATGTTTGGTGTTGGATTTTATTCAGGTATTGGTTGTTCTTTCTCTTTCATGATGTAAGTCCACCCTCTAACAGAAAAAAAACAAAAATAAAGCAAGGAAAACTAATCTGCAATAGTGTATTTCATACTTTGAGACCACAAATGAGTTGAATCACAAGAAATTTATTTTGCCCTAAATGTATTTGGCATGAATTACTATCACACTTCCAGAAAACCTGAGGTACTACTAAAAAATAATCAAATATTAAGCTCTTCTTCTTTCCCTACTTATAACTTCTTTTCTAATAGCAAAAATCACACTGTTAGGAAACATATAATAAAGAAAAAAAACCCCAGAGATTGCAGGTATTCTACTCTGTCGTCATACTGACACAAGCAAACATTTATGTCAACATAGACAATTTTGTGGGAGAGAGACAGTCAAAGAGTAAGGAACAAACTACAAATGGTACACAGATACAAAATCAAGGGGTGTAAAATGTGTCGAGGATGCTTTTCTAATAGGTGCACTAATAAGGCATCTAATTGCATAGTAAACACATACAGAAAAAAATGAGTTAACAAGATATTTTGCTACAATTTTATACTACAAGTTATAAATTCATACTGGACTGATCATTAGGTAAACATGACAAGGGAGAAGAGGAAAATTTTTCAAAAGAATTTAAAAAGAATAAAACATTCCATGTGATGACCTAGCAAAATATATAGATCTCTCTGGGTATAGACTCTGCTGATGACTCTTTCTTGAGGCTTGGCGTCATTTTCCCTTAGAGTTATGCAGCAAGGATCCAGAGGCAGCAAGCATCACACTGTGTGGTCTCAAATGGACAGCTGAAATCCATTTTTTTGGGAAAGGCATGTCATCCAAGTGTTTAAATAAAGAATTTCACACATATGTGAATTTAGGCTGTTTCATCACTCCCATAAAAGAGTCATTGTAGACTGGATTTCCACAGGAGTTTTGGAGGAGGAAATACTTTTAAAAAAGTCAGGTCTTAAACCTTCTGGACTTTACTTCCTAGGAAGCAATATTTTCCAATAGGAATTCTTATTCTTATGCTTTTCACAGGAGAGGTGCTTTTGGAAAGCAGAGTGTTTTTATTTAGCCTGTGCTGGGTTTGATCTTGTGATAAGTTGAATAATATGTTAAACAATATTTAAGAACAGGGTTTTCCCTAACTCCTCCCACCCTTTATGAAAATGCCAGATAATAAGAAAATTCTATTAAAAATAATCTGAAAATCCAACTAAAATTTTGCCATTGGCACTTGCCCATTTTCCACAGGTCCATATGGAGGTAATTCACATGGGATACATCTCCTTTTTCAGACCATGAATTGTTATTTACAAGTGAAGCCAGTACTACATATCTACACTGATTAGAGCAAGAGTATGAAAATACTGCATTTAGCCAAAGTTCAGTTACCTGGCTGCTTCTTGATATGAATTTCTCTTATCATTTTTCAGCTCTCCTTTATGTACTTGGTCAAATCAAAGTAGCCTATCAAACTAAAAATTTATCCTGCTTTTAAGATGAATACTACGGAAAAACAAGTTAGTTTTATTTTTAAATACATACATAAGACTAACCAAATCATGTTTCCTTTATCTTTACAGAACTAAAATTATTAACTCAACAATGTATTGCAACAATATCTCGACAATGTTACTCCTTTAGCTAGCGGGAATTAACACGTCTTTTAAAAACTTGATAATTTGTACTTTCAGAAAATAATTTCAGCACAGAGCTTTTCAGCTAAAGATATGATTTTTCAACTCTTTGTAATTGTTCATTATTCTTTTTAATCACTGAAACATTATTAATTATGCTGTGAAAAAATAGAATAACAACAATAATAGACATTTTAAATACAACTTGAACTAGAAATAGTTTTTTTCTTATATTGACATAAAAATGCTCAAAAAGTAGTTCTAAGAAGAAAGGAAAATAATAAAAAACCCAACCTGTTTCTGAGATCTATATTTGTGCTTCAGTCTGCTCCCAAATCCAAAAGAATTGCTGCTGTCAGGTGGGTCAAATCTCCTGTGAATTAATTGGATTTTCTGCTGAGGACTTCATCTCATGAGAGATTTCTGGCCATCATTATCATGTAAAAATCTTATTACACCTTACTTACTCAAACCTTTCAAAAGGGTGAGGTGGGGGAAAGGTGGTGGAGAAAGGGAAGAGCACTATGGAAAAGGAGGACAGAACAAACTGCCCTTTGGAGGTTATTGTAGGGCAGGAGTGCAACAATGCAACAATAGGGTATATTTTGGCCTTCACAAGAAACTAAATTTCTCTTCATCCAGGGTTCTGGATGTACAATGTGCTGTTTTCTCTTCTTCCTGCTCAGTAATGTTGCTAAAACAAATCTGTGAGTGGAAAAGATATTGAGTGAAGTTCCTGTGATTCCCTTGGTATGAACAGTGGCAGAAATAGTGTTGGTACATTATGCAGCAATTAAGCTACATATGCAATTTTTTTTATCCCCTCAAGATACGCAACATACGTGAACTTATGAAACAATCTAAAATGGTTAATTTTAAATATATCAGAATTTGTTTTCTGTGCATGATTTTATTCCATGTTGCAGTTTGTCTGTTTGGTTTTCTTAAAACAAGGAATGGCAAAATAAACTCTTAATAATTATAATGATTGTAACAACAGCTAGTCTTATACTGCTTCCCACCAAGATCTTGGGGTACATAAAGAGCAGCTGTACCAAGAAAAATACTTAAATGTGAGGTGAACACACTGCTGCTACATTCATTAAACATAAATTTGTTCTCAAACAGCAAATGCAGAAACACGGCAACAGAAGAGAAAATGCTGAGGACATTGTCATCAGCTGAGAAAGCAACCTGTCAAGGAAATAGTCCTGAGAAAGAAATTGTGGTGGTATTGACAAAGGCAACCCACTAGTATTCACACAGATGTCTCTGCTGCCAGTGCAGGCAGGCAATGACTCTGTTACTGGATCTGAACAGGCTCTGGCATATGAATGCACAGACAGGGTAGAAGTGGGCAGGTTGTCTCCTCACTTTCAGCCCACCTTCATAGTAGCCTGCTCTGCTACAGCAACGTTTTAAACCAAGGGAGAACAAAAAAAGGGGATGGGGAGGGAGAGCTTTCAGTAGCTGCAGGGAGAAGAGAAACAGTAGGTGATTACTAGAGCTGACATTCATCATAAGAAACAGTTAAGAGCCAAAGCTTCATCCTGATTGCTCTGATTTCCTCAATTTACACTAAAGTGAGTGATATGTGATATATGGCAAAGAGGCCTTCTTTAGAAAGATATTGTAATTCACTATCATTTTACTAATTAGCTCACTTGTGGCTTTCAGTGCTCTTCAAGTTCTGGTTATAATCTTCTTACTAATTGTTGATTGCAAACAGAATAAAGTTATACAGCTTGCGTAAGGATTCACAGAGAGAAAAATATTTGCTTTCTGTGACAAATCCAAGCTGTTTTCCTATACCATCATTTGTCTTCAGTATAAGAAATAATAGAATATCTGAATGCAGCGATGATGTGAGAAAGAATTGTGTTTACTATGTTATACAGTTATATTTTCACCTCCCTGGTATTTTCTGTGAAAATAAAATTACTCTGATTTTTAATGTGTTTATTTGTTTATTTTTAATATTAGGATCAAACAATCATCTTAGAGACAGTTTATTTCCATTCAAATCCTGGCTTTCTGTACTAGGACCTATTTTTTTTTATACTGTACGTTTCATTTTTTAACTACCTGCTTCTGGAAACAGCTACATTGGAGAATTCCTCAGTATTTGAAATAGCACTTATCTTCTCAATAATGTCTGGAAAACACAATGTGGTTTCAAGTGTTGCTTGTTCAATAGTATTTGTAGGCACAGCTGGAGAGCCCCAGGTCACAGCCTGGGAAGAGCTCCCTAACACAGCTTTACTGCACTGCTACATACAGGTTACCCCTACCCATGTTTCTGAAGACTTTTCTTTTGTTTCTCTGCCCTGCTTTCTCTTCCTCTTTAGATCAATACTCAAGACACCTACTACACCATAGTGGTCTTTCCTCTTTCTAATTAGTTTCTATCTTCTGGTTATATTAGGTTCACCAAACTCCTAATATAACAATGAAAGCACAAACCACCATTTTTCTTCCCTGCTCAGTTCTCTCCAACATTCCTTCATCCTCAAAGTCTTAAGTTCTGTCTTTTGGGAAAAATGCAGACACATTCTGCTTGTTCACATATTGGAAGATTCCAGCTCCCACACAGACAACACACTTAACTGGACAGAGCCTTTAAAAATTCAACAAGAACAGGATCTAGAGCTGCTCTTTCTAAAGATGTAGATCCTGTACAACTCAGACACCTCATGTGGGTGAAAACTTATTCTTATATAAGTAGACTTAAATTTGTTTCAAAATTAGAAAAAAAGAGCAAAATTTTTCATTTATATTTTCTGCAAATTATCCTAAAATCCTTTAAGACACTTCTGTAGAAACAGTATTTCCTTCACAATTTAATTTCTAGAGAAATGGTAAGAACAGACTAAAAATAAAATCTCTCTTTATTTTTTAACTCAGTCTATTTCCATTCCCCTTTACAAACCTGATATACATTCTGATGAAAGAGCATTATGTTCATCACTTCTAAATCTAAGATTTTCTCTGAGATTCTTTTTCTGAGCTCTCTTTCTCTGTAATTATTCAACTAGCATAGCTCCTCAGAAAGAGAGCAGATGGATTCAATAAGAAAGCTGATTGAAAGAAATGGATTACATAATAAAGTATAAATGCATGTTGGACTTAAATAATGAGAACAATTTGCTTTCAAATTGTGGTGCATTTTTTCATCAAAGGCAACAAAGTCTTTAATATTTCATTTCTGAATCTTGTAGACAAAAAATCTACAACTGTTCTCCACAGGACATCAGATCAAAACAATACACAAGTTTAATTTTAAGTTAACAGCTAAAACTATTATAACTGTTATAATAACTGTTAAATGAACTGAGCTATAGTTCATTTAAACAAACATATATTCTAAAATACACAATAGATATTTTAAAATGGTAAAACACAGCTTGTATGCTGTTTGCCTCATTATAAAATAATTACCAAAAATGAAGTTCTACTAAATCTTTTCAAAATTCTTTAATAAAATTAAATTTCATTAAACATTATTGGTTTGATGATCTTGTCAGAGTGTTACTGAAGTATAAAGGGAATGACATCTGTTAGGGTTCTTACACGAGTAAGGAATAATGACACCTCCAACCCATTTGGTAATCTACAAGCTTTATTAGAAGGCAGTCTAGGAGATTAAGACTATTCAGATCAGAAACACAGAATGAAGAAGCATCAGCAACACCCCATTGAAATAGATGAGTATTTAGTAATTTGGTGTTCCCAAGAGAACTCCTTTGTGTGTGAGGTTATGATCAAACATTCACTGTCATGGGTCATTGGCAGTCATCTGAAATGCAATGGCCTGATTAGATTTTTCCATAACATTGGATTTATTGCAGCAGATTATCCTTAGGGTTGATACTTCTGTCCCATGTTCTTTTCCCAGAACAAACTCAGCAAATGTGTGTGTGTATAAAAGTCAGCTAGTGAAATATAAGCCTTTAAAATTATTTCAAAGCAGAAATAACTTCATAAAAGAGTAGAAAAAGCTTTCAATGAGGATAAAAATAATAAAGAAAAATCCTTTCAAGCCAGATTTCAGTGGGCTTTAGCCACAAATCCATGCTTACCAGTTTCTTGTATTTAGAAACTAAACAGGGTGTCACCTTTTGTTAACTGAAGGTTTCCTAAATCTAACTTTCTGTACATTATTGTCTTTGCTGTTTCCTGCTTAGACTACGTTACAGCCAGCAGGTGAGTGTTCTGACAAGTCACACAAGTAAATATCCCTAGGCATCATCTTTCTGACAGAGAACTCTCCTGTATAGAAGAGTTGCTCCTCATTCTTAATGAACCTTCTCGAGATGACCTCTGAATTCTGGATCTGGAGCAAAGGATGGAAGGTGTCATCTGGAAGCCTATCGGTGTGAAGAAAGGGAAGGTCAGACACAGCTGCTTTTCATTTTGGTTGTTATAACTCTTCACTTACCAAGTCAGCTTTTTCCAAGTTGTAGATAACCTAACATAAAAGACACTTCTATTTTCTTCCTCATGAACATGTATAAGGCCCTAACACCCTGGCAAAGTGTTTGCCTTCATATAATTTGCAAACTTAGAAAAGCACTTAATTCTGAAATACCAGATATTTTAAATTGTACCCTTACTAGCTATTATTAGCAGATGTAAGAAATTTGCGAATATACATTGATCAGTTTTATTTAAAAAGGTTGGATTAGTTTAATAAAAATGTTATATGAACTATATGGTTATATAGTTTAGATATAAACTGCTATATTTTTTCCTAGAAATTTCTCCATTAAATTAAATTATATATTCTTCTAGGCTCATAAAGAAAAAAGTACCTATTCAGAGGTGCTGATCAGTGTGAACAAATAATGCATTTTAAAATAAATAATTTCTAGTTAGTTCAGATTTTGAGGAACCAAGGGACATTTCCAACTCAACTGTCCTGGTTCTTACAGGGGACCTCAACTTGATAAAATCATCTGGGAGGATCCCAGAAATGGCACAACCCAGGCCAGCAGATTCCTGATAAGATAGATGAAAACTTGATGGAAGAGGCACTAAGGGAGCCAACCCAGAAGGATTCCTTCCTGGATCTTTTTATCAACAGAGAGGATCTTGTGAGCAAAGTGGAGTTGGGTGGTCACCTTAGCCACAGTGACCATGAAGTGACCAAGCTTAAAATCCTTGTTTACAGCAGGAAGAGTGCAGCAAAACCTCAGCTGTGGACAAGAGCAAAAAGAAACTTCAGGCTGCTAATGGAATTAGTAAGTAAGATAATATTTTTGTATATGCTGGCTCTATCAGTGCTGGTCAATTTTTAATTACCTCCTAAGGGAATGGGAGCAGGAAATTCGTAAATGTTGGAAGTCATGCAGACAAGGCAGAAAGTCCGTTTGGCTGGGCAGGGATTTTCTGTTGGAAATAAGGTAGAAAAGGAAGGTATATGCAAAATGAAAACAAGGTTAGATGACACATAAAGAATACAGAGATGTGTTTGCCAGGGTAGGGAAAAAAATTGTGCATCCAGAGCTCATTTGGAGTTGAAGTTGGAAAGAACTGTGGAGGACAGGACAATAAAAGAGTTTTTTTGAATACATTAATGACACTGGAGAAATAACATCAGTCCATTACAGAATGGGGATGGCCACCTCACAAACAGGGACATGGAGAAGGCAGAGGTGTTTAAAGCATTCTTTGCCTCCATCCTCAACACAGAGGGTGGACCAAGGGAGTCTCAGTGCCCTGAGTTGGATGACCAAGACTGTGAGATTGATCAGCTTCCAGATGACCCTGAACTTTTGTGGTATCAGTTAGATAGATCCCTACCCCCTTTAGTTAGATCCCTAGAAATCTATGGCATCTGATGGAATTCACCAAAGAATCACCAAAGCGCTGCTGATGTCATTGCAAAGCCTCTCTTGATCATTTTTAACTGTTTTTTATGATGTTAAAACCAAAAATTTTATTCCACTCTATATATTATTTTATTTCACTAGAGGTAGTTCAAAATATTTGACTAGAAACCAGAACTTAAATTTCAAATTATCAATCATATTTTATAATTACAAAAAAATGTACTGAACTTGGTGTGAAATAATTAGTGAGTTCACCTGTTTGGATACAAATCAATTACACAATCAAAGTAAGCTAATTCCTTTAGGGGTATAAATATATTACTCCTCTCAAAACATTTTAAATTTTTAATTTATATGCCCATTCAGCAATTTTTTTTAAACATCAATTAGTACCTTGGGAAAAATATTTTTATTAAAAGTTTTTAAGAAATTGCTTAAATGCTAGTTATTATTTTGCCTGAAATAACCATTTAATATTTGCTGCACTATTCTAGTTTTCAATTACATTAGGAGTGCGATGTTGAAGTGGTAAATACTTTAAACATCTTTAAATATTGTTTTCAAATCAATTTTGGTCTTCCTGTTATTGACAGATATTTATATTTGACACCGTGCTATGCACATTCTGTGTAATGTACTACATAAACGAAGTGCTTATGTTGCTGAAGGAAAGCAAGGTGTGTATGAAGTAATTTTTTATTTCACATTATGATTCAGGTACATTATTGATAGTATTTTTTTTAACACTGGTGTTAAATTAACCATTAGATGACTATACAAGAACGTTTTTCTCTTCTGGAAATATTGGTCATTTCTTATTTTATTTTGAAATACTAAAACAACTTATAAAGGCAATAGTAATGCTTTAGTCAGTTGGATTCAGGTGGTATTAGAGACAAAACTCAGAGAAGACAAAATTTTTTTTAAAATGTGACAG
Source organism: Argya squamiceps (assembly GCA_037834095.1). Lineage (NCBI taxonomy): Eukaryota > Metazoa > Chordata > Aves > Passeriformes > Leiothrichidae > Argya > Argya squamiceps. Next base: position 103,531,524 of record JBBMKD010000001.1, read on the forward strand.
CAATTAAAGTTATATGTGCCAAAAAATATTTCTAGCCATTAAACTTCAGAAATAAAATCAAAAACATGTCCCTAAAATTTTAGAAGAAGTTTTCAAATTACCCGATCTATGGATTATTAATTTTTTACTTTGTAATTCTCAAGAGAGGTCTGGGAGATGCATTCTGCCTCAACAGCTTTCCCTTCAAAATAAAAACCCACTTAAATCTATTTGAATATGCCAGGATATACTCTGCCACTGAACCATTTGTGCAATACTCATTAAAATAAGTGGAGTCCCAATGTCAAGCAATTTAATTTAGTGAGTCCTGGTGACCTGACTGATGCTTGTATCCACGGTGTTCACAAAATTCTTGCAAGGCAGAGACAAACATCAAACAACACTTCTATCTTTTGCACATTATTAGCATGTAGAAGCCTCAGTCAGGGCAGTGGCCCTGCATCTGGTTGATGACTAAACTCACAATAAATGATAATCCTCATCTAAGAGGACAGCAAAAATCAGTCTTGTGCAACACATGGGATAAATGGCTTCCTGATGTTTTTCTAACAAACTACCAGATGTTTCACTGTTCATCAGTGGTATTTAATTTTCTACTTATCAGTAGGACTCCATAGGTGTTGCACTCTATAGTGACCCTGACCTCTTTCCAGTTCTGTGCCAAAATCTTCCCTGCACATGGTTCTGCAGGGAGGAGTGTATAGGAGAAAGGGAAATTAAACTATTCCTTTTGGCCTTTTGCTCTGTGTGAATATTATTTCCATCCCTAGTGCAGCACTGCAGCTGTTCTGTAATGGGAACCATTTGCTAGCAGGACAGCAGCAGGGGATAACAGACAAATGACAATAATAACAGCATGGTTTCCTCCCACCTCTGTAGAATAGATAAGAAGGTGGCTTGTTTTGTCCTGCTTTCTGTTTGGGGCAGTTTATTCAGACAGCTTGTACTGCTTCCAGACAGTTTGAGAACAGGAACCACCCAGTTAGAAGTAATTATTGTATAATACAGGCAATAGACATTAAGGAAGAATGATCAACTATGATAAATAGTAACATGTTTCTCTAAGTCCATTATAGAACAGAAAATGAGTTTACCCTCTAGGAAGCTGTCACTCAAGTAGGGCCGGGTCAGCATCAACACATCCTCAGTGTTGCTGAGTTGCAGTCTTCCTCATCCCTGTTTTGTTTCCTTAGTGCTATAAATGTTTTCTGGTAGTACTTAGCCTGTTGAATCCCAGTCTTGAGAACTGCCTCATTGTCAATAGTCAGGGTTTTGTCTGCCACTCTCACTGTTTTTCTTAACCTTTCCTTGCTCCACTCTACAGATTTACTTGCAGTGTTTCTTTTTTGCCCACCCTAGAAATACTCTCGGAAGTTTAAACCCTGGCTGCACAGATATGCTTCATGGAAACTTGCTTCAGGACATGCTTCAGGCCTTGGTCTCTGGCCTGTCATGAAAGTAAATAAAATGTTGCGATTTCAATGAGGATCAATTTGTCAAGCTTTGTTCTATTTCCCTGCACTTCATGTCCTCCCAGGCCATTTAATAATTTTCCCTTCAGTGCAGAATTTTTGTTTTTTAACATCTCATTTCATCAATTTCTTCTCCTGTCTTTTCATTTGACTTTGTTCCCTGATTTTGGTAAGTATAATTTTGCAAGGCTTTGTCCAGTTCACTTCAAATCAAGAACACCTCATTACCCTAAGAGTGCTCTCTTCATATCTTTTTTCTTTGCACCACCCCTGTGCTGGGCACCTCAGTAAAAGGCTGCTTTTACTGTTCCCCGTGTGGTCAGTTATACACTTGGGATTAGGCTTGAAATAGGCACAAACCCTGGAGTTCCAGGGACACTGCAACTACAAAAGGGTTGTCAAAGGGAGTTTGGCACTGCCCCAACATTGCTCCCTTAACATCTTTCTGTTTGGCACCACTCATGTGCTTGGCATCACAGAAAAAGGCTGCTTTTATAGTGATCCGCTTAAGGTTAGGGTTAGGCTTAGGTTCAGGGTTGAGAAAACCACAAAGCCCAGAGCTCCAGAGACACTGCAACTACAAAAGACCTGCCAAGAGGAGCACGGTGCTGCACCAACATTGCTCCTCCACAGTTTTCTGGTTGGCACCACTCATATGCTTTGCCCCTCAGCAAAGGGTGGCTTTTACTGCTTTGCTTAGGGTTAGGGTTGAGAAAACCAAAAAACCCAGAGCTCTAGGGACTGCAACTTCTAAAGGCATACCAAGGGGAGCATGGCAGTGCCCCAGCATTGCTTCCTCCACACCTTTCTGCTTGGCTCCAGCCTCAGCCAAAGGCTCTGTATAACACTCTAACTTAGGGTTAGGGAAATGGAGTGACCACAGCCAAATGCATTGCGGTGAAACGAGGTGCAGGGAAAAAGGCTGAAACTTACCATAAATAACTTTAGTGAAATTCCAAAATCAGGGAATGAGGTCCATGAAGAAAGGAGATAAAACTGATGAAATTAAATGTTTAAAAAAGAATTCTGCACTGAAGGGAACAAAATAAAATGGCATGGGGTGACATATAGTGCAGGGAAATGGATCAAAGCTTGTTGAATTGGTCTTCATTGAAACCTTGAAAACAGAGAAGAAAGTGTGACAAACACTCTGAAAAGGTGATATGATAAAATAAAATGCAATTAAAAAACCCCAAAATTTGGAAATGGAGTGACTGCAACCAGATTGTCATTGATCAAGTTTGCAGTGAAAATCACAGCTCAGAGACCCAGACCCTTGGGATGAGGGGATTCAGGATGGGCATGTGACAGCTTGCTGCTGGGGAGAATCTGTATGGCCTGGAGAATTCCTTTGGAATGTCCCTTATTGGGCTTGTGACCTGCAGCAACACTGACTCTCCTCCATTTGTCACACCAGAAAGCAAGACTGTAAACCAGTATTTTGTCACACAGATTGAATAAAAAAATGTCTAACAGAAAATTTTCTCAAAGAAAGTGACATAATTAATCACAGATTGATTATTGGATGGTAGAGTCAGGATAATCACAGGCCTTTTTCAAAACTAAACCATTAAACACTAAATTGTGTTTCATTTTGTGATTGTTTGGGGTTTTTTTCTTTTACAATAGGAATTTCATAAAATGTACAAGTTTAACAAGTTACATTTTTCTCATATTTTTCTTAGGCAATTTTCTCCACCTATTGAATGCAGACAGGCAGGAATATTGGTAGCAGCCATTCCCATCACTACACTCACTACATTAAAAGGACATTGTTCACCTAAATAACCTGAAGTTAAAAAAAAAAAAAAAGCACACAGTAAAGGCTTTATCAAGAAAACCCACGAGTACTTTTTTTTAAAAAAATCAGAGATTTGGCAACCAGATTTGCAAAAAGGAAAGAGTTAACTGCTTCATCAAATCTTAAATAAGCAAAGGGACATTAGTTCTAATCAACTGCTCACAGGGTTTAGAGGCTTGCTGGGAAAATCAAAATACCATTAGCACAGACCTGAAGTTTCTGGTGGTCCTGTTGATGTATTTCAGACCTCAGTAATGCAATTTCCTGAATAGTAACCTTGTGAGTTTATTGTCAGTTTCTACTTATTTCCGCATAGATTTATCTGCAAGCTTAACTGTTTAGGAGTTCCTGTGGTAGTTCATCTAATCGTTCTTGAAAACAGCTTTTCAGGATTTCTGTTTGACCAAGGTTTATAATGAGAAAAGGTTTGCAGGAGTAGATAATAGTTTTTATGACACCATCTGAAGTGACTGGAGAAAACAACAGTCACACAAGTTTGCTTCCATGTTGAAAAGATTGTTTGTTGTATATCTCTTCAAAAATATCAATTTGTTGTAGTAAAGATATCATCTTCTACTATAAATCTTTTGTTTGTATCCATTAACCTACCATTTCCACATCTAAACCATTTCTTCTAAACAGAGTGTAAAAATGGTTTATGAGTTTTAATTCTGTCTTATTCTGCTTGACTCCCTATTGACTCTTAAACAGAGATCTAGTTTATGATACCACTGATGAATGTATAGAGACTATATTTTTAAATTATCCTTGGAAAGGTGATATTTTTTAAACAATATTCTTCCATAACATGGGTTTTTTTCCTCATATTCTGAAGGACTCCAAATAGGAAAACACAGCATTCTTATTTAATAGCCCAGGCAGATAAATCTAAAAGAAGCTAAATGACTTTCCCAAGATCCCAGAGTAGACCACTGGCAAAGCAATTATATAGGATCGGTAGGGTTTTTTTTCCATCTTAAAATCACAAAACTATTCTTTCTTTCTGATGAAAACTGACTTAAAAAGGAAGATGACGTTTTGGAAAAAAATTGGGGGAGAGGGAAATGGGGTTTTTATTAATTGCATTGTCTTTTGAGTTTTTAGTTTTCTTTTTTTTCTCACCTGTAAAACCATTAGACGCCTTTCCCTTTTTCTATGATTCTAGTAAAATGCTCCTTCTTCCTGATCAATATGCCCATTCATTTTTCCTTCAGCATTATCTTTTTAAGATATTTATTTTTATTTTTTCATAGTGGTTACAATTAAGACTGTAATTTATCTATTTGCTTTGAACTATTATACAACATTTTTTCCTCTGTATTGGTCTTTTCTAATAAATACTACAACCCATTTAATAATTTTTTCTCTCTATTCAAATTTGAACAGGAGTACATGTATCTTTTAAAAATTTTGCAGTTCTTGAAGTATTATATACTGATTTTTTTATATGCTCATTGATTTATGGAAGGACTCTGTCAAGAAGTATATATAGATAGATTTTGTAATCTTAAAAATAAAAAGAAATAATTAAAAAAAAATTCTGTGAAATTATTTTGGAGAATTTAACTGAGAAAGGCTTCTGAGCATTCTTCTTAACATTAAATAATTCAGGCCAAATAACTTTTGCATTGCTTTTGTTTTGAAAGATTGTCTGATATCACTGCTACAAAGTTTTTGGTCTCTGTAAGCCCTATTTCTTTGATTACTGACACTTCATCATGCCAGCTTCCTCTTTGAGGATTACAATTCATCTCAGTCTGTGTTTTTGGTAGCCCTATTTTGGATCATGTGCAACTGTAGTCTGTGAGGGCTGGCACAAGGAGGCTGTGTTGTCCTGCAGGTATCCTTGCTCAGGAGGATGTTTCTCACATTTTCCACTGCCTTCTTTCAAGATTTTGAGCAAGTCACTTTATCTCTGTTTTCCAGACCCATTTTCCTTTTATTTCTTGGCTATATTTGCCTTGGGAAAGATGTTTGTATCTTATAGTGTGTGATGTAAAGATACCAATCACAAGTGGGTTTTCTGATGCTGTAATTCCAGCATCAAAAACCACCAACACTACACAGAAGGAAAGTGTCACATTCCTTTAGTGAGTCTCTGGGTGCTCCTCAGCTTATTTTGTGCTCCTGGAGCCAGAAAGAGGCTTTCCCATAGACTTCAATGAGAACAGGTTTAAATGAGTACCAATCCCTGCTAATCACAGTTCAAAATCAAGAACGCAATATTAAGAAGGAAAATTTTACCTTGACTTTTTTTAATATGCATATTTTATTGTGACCTATTTTTGATTTTTGTATATATATGTTAACTAGGTTTAGTCCCATTAAGTCCCCCAAGCTGCTGTTTCGTAATTAAAAGAGAAATAATTTCATACAGGTTGAAAAATCAAATCTTTTACTGTAAGAAACTCATCATTCATCATTCCAAGTAAATTGTGCTGTGGTATATGAAGAGATCAGTATTGGGATGGGGTATTTTTAATTCTCTGATTCACTATAAAATAAAATCTTCTAATTTTTTTTCGCATTTGGAAACTTTCCTGTAGGATCAATATTTTGATCCATTGTTTTGACGTTTCACGATGAATTTATGTCTTTAAAGAAATGTGACCAGGGATAGATTTGTAAGTCTACTTTTTGTTTCATTTATTTTTTTTTTGCCTCTGAATATTTTAACCCTTTGCTATAGCTTCAAACAATTCTCTTCAAGTAGGGAGATAGTAGTTACTGCAACGTATTTCACATTTGAAAATAAGTTGATGGAGGCTTTAAGGGTGTCTTGCAATGCTGGCCAATGGACATCTGGTGAAGTACCTTGGAGTCCCCTGTTTCAGGCTGGATTTAGCCATACTTCCTAGTAAATTTCAATTTTTAGTGTTTAAAAAGAAAATACTTTAAAAATAGCTATCAAAATATAATCAAATATTTATTTATTATATATTAAAATATAATCAAATATTTATTTATGAAATAATGTCAAAAGGTTTGGAGTTTTTTTGTTTTCTAGTACACAGGTCAGCTTGTTAGTTCTTAAAAATATTGCTGTTATCAGGACCATAGTTCAAGTTATTTAACCACCAGTATTCATGCAAAATTAAGTACCCCTGTACTTGCAAAGTGAGGCAACAAGTGAGGAGTGATCCCTAGGAGAGATCCATGAAATACCATTTTGAAACCTTGATTGGCTAAGGAGACAGCACTGCATTGCCTTTTCCATGTCTACTGGGAGAATGATGGGTTGGTCCTGTGTGCTCTAGTAACACACAGAGTCATTTGTAACCAGACTCCTTGTGATGTCTTTGACCAGTGGTTGGTTACCCAGCAGAAGAGAGATTCAAATTAAAACCGATTTCAGAATGGGAATACAGCGCATCACCAATTCTTATTTTCTCTTTCTTTTTCTCTTGTCTTTACTTGTGAGTCAACAGATGTATGTCTGAAGGCGAAGAAGAGCATGACTACTGAATAGCCGTTCTGAAACGCAGATGGAACCTGAAGGTTTTTATTTTTACCAAGCCGGAGAAGGAAAATATATCAGGTATACTGCATGTGCAATCTCCACTGCAATGGATCCTAGCTGCAGATTCTGAATATGCCTAATGGAAGCAATAGTTTGAATCTTAAATAATAAAACAAAGAGTTCTTCACTGCTCTTTAATCCCCTCTGGGAAGCCCAGTTAATTAAAGCTGTTTATTACAACTTGATCAAAAAGCCTAAATTCTATGTGTCCTACATCTAGCTACTACAATATTCTCTGTCACTGAACCCTCACGAGGCCCTGAAGACTTTGACTTGGTAATGCAGCCATCAAAGAGATAGACTAACTTACTCTTTAGTCAAACTGTTTGTTTCAAGGTGCAGTACAAAACATGCTCTAGGCTTCCCAAGGCTGCAGTCTATTTCCTCCTTTATTCCAAAAACTTCCTTGCCATACTTAATTTAACATTTGAATCAAATTAATTATTTTATAAGAAGAATAACTCCAGCAGTGTGGAGGATGTAGATTTCTTATTTAGCATGGAACATTAATTGATGCAGTGGAATGCTCTCTTTGAGCAGCTGCTGTTATCCGTCCTGTGTTCCAAATAGGTGACACAGACACACACAGGCACACAGACAAGACTCATGAAACATCAAGATGAAGCAGTTAATTAAGGAGAAAAATGCACAAATCAAAAAGAAAAGGCAAAAACTGAGCACTTACAGCTGCATTTCTGTCTTAATCATGAAGAGAAAAAAGCTGCACTACAACAGCTTAAATATCACTACTTTTTTAATGAGAAGTGGGATCATTGATGTGATTTTCTTACATGTACTTGTTAAGTATTAACTGTAACCATGATCATTATAAGATTAAGATTATAAACCAAACAAAAAAAAAATCATTGGCCTGGATTTTCTTTGGCCATATAGAGAGTTCGTGCTGGAAACAGCAACAATTCAAATCTAATCATAGAAAAGAAAATAAAATTAATCTGTGAGTAGTTTTAAAACTTTTTGCTATCAGTTCTCTACACTGCAAGAAAAGCCTCTGTTGAATAATAAACTGGGACAGGGAACATCTTACCCTGTTTCCAACTCCCTTTCATCTCATAAAACACAATAAAAAATATAAAATACCTAACCCCTAAGCAACAGTTTTTGAAATTCAAGCTAAAAGAGTGCACACATTTCTTAAACCCTTTTTAGTTTTGGCTGAAAGAAATAAGTTTTCATTCCACCTAAGAGAGATTCTTGTGGCTTCTGGTCCTATCATACAGGGGCTTTTTATCAGTCAGTTTTAAATATCAGTTTCTGCCATTTTACATTAAAGATAAAGCCTGCAAATGATGTCTTAATGTCTTTGTTGATGATAGTTGCTGAAAAAGCCAGATGATTTAAGCCATCTTAAATATCTCCCATAGTAGTTTCTCTTTGGAAAGGGTAAGTGGATTTAATTTCCCATTTTCACAAAAGCATAAACCTCCCTTATGACACAGAAAGTCCTGTACACATGTTGAAGGCTCTGTAACTGACTTTTTTAAAATGAAATTCCTCCAAAATACAAGCAAGTAACTGGCATTACTATGTGGAACAAAACCAAACATCCTGATTTTGAAATTAAAGTAACCCCTGAATTCAAGGAGAATAAGAGTCCCATTTTCTCCCTAACAGCAGCACAATCCAACATCTCCACAAAAATTTTTAAGGGACTGCAGGTGTGCATCAACAGCCATCAGCCCTGATCCACACCTCTCTGGAAGCTTTCTGCCACTGATGCCTAGAAGGCTGACCTGAAACAGAGACTGGACACGGCTGGAGAGTAAAGTAGGTATTTATTCACAAGCCTCCAGGATTCACCTTGAGCAGGACCAGATCCTGGCCCAAGGTGCACC
>JBBMKD010000001.1:103540272-103554992 GCA_037834095.1 Argya squamiceps
CTAGCATTTAATATGAGGGTCAGAACTACATCCCTAGGTAACACAGAATCTGCAAGCTAAAACTTAGGGTATCACCACCTGGCCAGAAGCATTTCAGCACCAGAGGTAAGGTCCTCCTTGACATTATTCTCTCTCAAAGGTACTGCTGTGAAGCTTTGGAAGACAAGCAATGCCTGACAGGCAATCTGGTCTGTCTGTATCTGTCACTCAGAGGGTATTGTGCAAAGGGCTCAGTAATACACCAGGACTTTACAAAGAGCAGCCCCTACCCATCTGCTTCTCTGGAATCAGTGTTACTCCCCTGAGGCTTTTTATGTAATCCAGCTGATGGGCTTGTTTTGCCTGCTTCATCCAAGAACACCTGAGGCTGCCTTGGTGCAGATGTTGTATCTCCTTTGGAAATAAGGTGCTCTTCAATTTTCTCCCCAGTTTGATACCATCCTTCTGTAACTGCCAGCCAGGCTGCAAAGAAAAGTCATTCATTTCCTCACTGGGGCTCAGCCTTGTGCTTCAACACACGGGTGTTTGTGGACCAAAACAAACAGATCAGCATCTTAGGGTGAACAGACAGAAAGGGTGGGTTTATATTCTCTTTTTTTGTAACTTCACTTTTCAAGGGTGTTTTTTACGTTAGCAACACATTTTTTATTGGCATATATTTGTACCGTGATCTGCTAAGACAAATCTCGTAAAATTGTCATGGTGTAAGTGACATCTGTGTTGCACATTATTTTTTGTCCCCTCATTTCAGTCATATGTAAATACATAGTGTTAGACTATTTAGTGAATTCATATGGTCCCTAGGAGAGCATAAATGTCTTGTTCTATCCCTGAAGAACACCCAGTAAACATACTGATTTACTAATATGTCCCCTGACAAAAGGGCATTTTAGTTTCAGAGATGTCTTTGTAACTGAAAGCTTCTTTTACAGATTCATTCCCTTGACATTGTTTACATGCCAGGGTTAAACAACAAAGCTTTAATCTATATCAAACTATTAGATCACAGGTAAAAAAGCAATAGCATAAGAGAATCTACACAATAAATTCCAATGAACACAATGAAGAATGTTATAATACATGATTTTACCTTTATTGAAACAACTTCAGGTTAACTTGATCAGCAAATGTTTTGCAAATTGCCATCCCCATAGAGGACATTCCTGCTGGAATGATTAGAGATGGATAAGAAAGTGGAGATCTTTGCCAAAGCCACAAAAGAAAGAAATCCTTCCCAGTACTTATCATTGGAAAGCCTGCTGTGGATGGTCTATGAATCCATTCTTTGATTTATCTAGAAAATACATTGGAATTTGTGCTGCACTCAGACGTTAGATATTTGCAGGTTTATCTCAAGATAATGTGTTATTAATTCTCAATGAAGATTGTTAATTTGTGTTTTTTAAGAGCTGGAGAAGTAGAACATAAATTTTAAAAAAATATGTTTGCTAGAATGCAATGAACATAAGGAAAAAAATTCTCAGGATGACATTTCTGGTTTTCTGCTGTTGAGTTCAAATATGTCTGCTCAGAATTAATAATGTAGGCATAGGTAAGGGATCAAATGCCATCTGCACTTAATGACTAGAACATGTCAGAAAAACTTGTCAAGAGATTCTCTCTGATCTTCTCTCTTTTCTCTCCCAACTCTTTCTTTTTCTTGTTCCCCATCTACTTTATTTTTCACCACCTTCTGTTGCTTGTAGATAGGAGCTTATGATAAATGGAGGTAATTCTTTCCTGCTCTATGACAGGGTAACAAAAGAACACACACTAACCTCTTCTAAAACAAAGCCGCAATGTAATAAGTTGTTCTGAAAATTAATTTTCTCTACTTCTGTAAATCTTTACCATAGGCTATTATTAGTGTTATTAATGGTAATCACAATAGTACTGTTACTTGTTATTTATCCTACAAAAATGTTGACTGTGTTAGACATAGTGCAGATATTTGCCAAAAACTCAGGAAAATATTAACTTACTATTTCAGTATGAAGGGATAAGCAATAATTTGCTATAGCAAAGAAATTAAAATATGGCAAAGTATAGTAAATTAAATTGTCAGAGGAGGATCTTATTCTCTCTCTGTGGCTGTTAGCATGGAACAGTCCATATAGATATCACATCAAGAGAGAGAATTTAGACACAATATAAGTCAAGGAAGTGATTATCTGAGTGTTGAAAAGGAAAATCTCACTAATATACTTGTCTGAACATCTGAAAGGCAGGAAAACAGCTGGGCATTGATAGACTGTTGACAATTGATAAATTGCTCTAGGTACAATTAAACTTTTCTCAGGCAAGAGCAGAGAGAATATAAATTGAAATGTGAGATAATAAAGGCCTGAAAAGGCAAGAGAGATGACAATGCACATTTTATTAATGATGTGTAGAAAAATTGCAGTCCCCGAAGAAATTACACATAACATCTCAGCAGTAATTTCAGATTGACAAGATGTTGATTGTATTCACAGTATCTGCAAAATGAGGGAGAAGTGCTTTCTTCAAATGAAATTTAGGAATTTGGTTTGACCATACATGCAGATTTTATTTCAGACACAGTGAGTCAGATCCAGAAAAGGAGAGGAACTGCGTGAATTTTTTTTTCAAGTGAAAATGATGATGGAAAGGAATCCAGGATTCCAGAAAAAATCTTGGTGACCTATTGCAGAAATTTTGGGGATACCTCAAGTAGAATTTAAAGATGCACTTGAAATGGGAGCAGAATTAGGATAGGACAAAGATATAGAACCTAGTAGAAAGACAAAATTAACAATAAAATAGTATCTCGTGGGCTCAAGGTCATCTAATAGACTAAGGAAAGCAAGAGTGGAATATTGATTCTGAACCTTGCCCAAGAGAAAGTTATGAAAGACATTGAAGAGAGACACAGGTTTTGTAATAGGATAAGTTAGCCTATGAAATTTTTTTCCTGACATGAGATGAAAAAAAGAGCTTACGAGTTTTCAAATTTACCCACAGGCAGCCAGAAACTATGATTTAAGTCAAAGAAAGAAGGAAACATGATGAAAAAAAATAATACCATTATATATAATCTAATTATACTGGAACAAAATTTCTACCCATTGTTCCTCCTGTTCCTAACCTTATCTTGCTATAAGTGCCATTCCACAGACACACTCCATGCTCTATCCTTTACTGAAGAATTTCATGTCCTCTAAGGGAGATGAAGTGATTAGAACAGTTTATAAAGTCTGAATCTCAAAAATGTTACCATTTGAAGTAAAAGATATTTTATTTCAATGAGTTTGATATCTCAGATTAAGATTATGTGTCCAAAAAATTGCTCTTGAAAGCTAAATATTTATTCAACTTCAAAGATGAAGCTGTGAACTTCTGTTTCTAAAAGAGGCTAGTATATCTGTATGTCTTCATCTTGCAGTTTTTTCATTATCTCAGAATCTGAAGGGCTGGAAATAGCTTTATGGACAATTCTGACTTGCTTCCCAAGCCCTACCATGACTATGACTGCTGAATACCTCGTCTTGTAATATTTCTGGGAAAAACATCTCTATTTTCTGACTATTATTGCAAAGTATACATTACCTGCAAATGCTCTGACGGCGATCAAGAGAGACGTGGACTCCATGGTTTGCATGCATGGAGCTGATTTATTGATTCTAAAGCTCAGGATTTATACCTTTTCAGATGTAGCTAAAAACAACTCCTTGCCTAAGCAATAGTAACCATAACAAACATATTTATCTTTCTTAATAACATTGCTTAATTATAAGCTAGCACAGACCCTCACAGGCATGTACAGACCTGCATACCAAAGCACACCCAAGCACACCGTTACCTCTTGCTTCCTTCTTCAGGGTTCTGCTTTCAGCTGCCACGGCTCATGGCCCACCAAAGCTGACATGTGTACTTCTGTCCTGAGTTGAGCAGTGCTCTCAGTTCTGCTCTCTAGTAGTATTCCCACAGTGCTCCAGCCCCATCAGCAGCCTTCGTGGTCCCCACAGAACTCACTCTGGTTTAATGATGCCTATCAAGTACTGATGCAACACTCAGATGAGGTCTCACGAGTGCTGAGCAGGGTGATAAAATCCCTTTGTTAACTCTGCTGGCCACACTTCTCTTATCAATGCTGATCACCTCAGCCTCCAAGCCCTGGTGATCCAGGGCCTTTTCTGCAGGTTGGCTTCCTAGTCCGTCAGATCCCAACCTGCAGCGCTTGTCAGGGAGTCTCTGCATTGTTCTTGGTGGCTGCTTGGAGTTCCTTTTGGAACTCCTGTTTTGGTCTTCCTTAACAGCAGACATCCTCAAAGCTTGATCATTCAGTTTCCTCTATGAGAAGCATTTATACCTTCTTTATTTTTTAAATTTACATTCAGCAGTTCAAGAACATTATGCATGCAAATATTTTAACAGTGGGTATCAACAGGATGGGATCAGACTCTTTTCAGTGGTGTTCAGTGACAGGACTAGGGGCAATAGAAACAAACGGAAACATTGAAGGTTAATCTGAATATAAGGTTAAAAAGTCTTTACTTTGAGAGTGACAGAACACTGGAACAGGCTGCCCAAAGAGGTTGTAGGATCTCCACCTCTGAAGATATTCAAAGCCCACTTAGAAGCAAACTGCTCGTAGTGAACTTGCTTTAGCTGGGGGATTGGGCTAAATCATCTCCAGAGGTTCCTTCTGACTCCAGCTTTTCTGTAATTCTGTGATTTGTCTCATCTTTATTACACCTGTTGGCAGTTCTTTTGTCCTCACTTGTATTTTGCTCCAGTTCCTTTTCCTTAGAGATGTATCAGTGTATCATTTTTTTATTATTTTTACTTGCAATCTTTTGTATTCCCTTCTATTCCCATAGCACATTCTTTTCACTTTTGGAAGACAACATATTTCTATGTCCCTCGGACAATTTCCCAAATATGTAGTGCCAGCAATGAGCTCTGTGGCTGAAAAAATAACTGAGTCTTATAGGAGCATGATTTTCTCCCTCTTTCCCTGCTCGTCGTCTCGTCTTCAAATGCATTTGCTGCAAAAGCTTTTCATTTTCACTTCAAGCTGAACTCTCTGAATGTCATTAGCTCTTAGAAGTCCCCAGAATTTTTTTCATTCAACAGGTATAATTTGCAGTGGTTTGAAAGACTGTTTCCACAGCCAGTACAAAATGGCCTTAAGCAATGCTTGAACACCTCTCCCCTGGCTGCTCTACTCCAGGTCAGTACTAACAGTGCTGACATTTGGCTCTTGTCTGGCTGCAGCTCCCAGCTTGGGTGACACTTCCCAGCCATTTACCAGACCCTCTGGGACCTCGGACATGGGTGTGGTACAACATCTTCTTTTAAGTACATCACTGCTACACTGAGAGTTTCTTAAAGCTATGGGCCTTCTCTCTTTGATGTGGAGATTCAGAATCTCCTTACGCAGCAACTCTATATCTGTATTGTAAGCAGAGAGTATTAAAGATGCTCTTATGCTCTATGCATTGAGTTAAAAAGGCAGTAGGAAGGGAGGAGGGGAGGAAAAATGGATTTGATATTTTACAGCATACTGTGAAAATGCATCCTGGAAATTTTAATAAAATGAAAATTGGAAGCACCAAACCCCACTTCGGTTAAGAGTTTCATCTTTGCAGTGCTGCAAACTGAGCTTATTCAAGACAAAAATGTTCCTTTGTAAATTTCACTACTTGCAAAATTTTTAAACATTTCATGTTCAGAGACACATTATTTTTGTAAGGGAAACAAATATATTTTTAAGGAACTGTACTTTCAAGCCTGAGAGTGTTTTTCAGGGCATTTGAGGAAGAGAAATTATAGCACTAGCAACAGCTCATGAGAATCACAACAGGCAGTAATGCTAGGATAGCTAGAGCTCTGTCTCGTTGCTAAGTAGAGACTGACCATCTTTGTGAAATTGTATGGAATGCTGCTTTTAGTTTATATTGTTCTAGGCTGCACTGTTCTTCAGGCAATTATATTTTAAGGAGAGAAAATGTCTTGAAAGTAATTGCCTACAAAATTGGTGTAGTAAATCTTTTACATAACATTTAATGTTACATCCAACAGGGAAAAGATGGTAAATGTGAAAAAAATTGTGATTTATCAACTACTCCACATATTTATTTAGACATCACTCATTTAAAGTGTGCATGGCACACAGTGTATAAACCTTTGAAGTTTTCTGTTTTTTTCTATTCACCAGGTAAATGAACACTGCAAAGATAACCAATTTTAAGACAACAACATTAAAGCCTTAAAACTTTATTCATTGCATAAAAACAATATAAAAGCAGTCTTTAGTATATTTAGGGAGTTTTTTGTTTTATTTTTTCTTTCAGGCTTTTGTGATTGAAAAGATAGTTAAACCAATCAATACTTTTTCCTCAATAAACTACTGAGAGCTCAGTATGTTTTCATCAGTGCTATGTTTGCATAGAAAACAGGGAACACGCACAGAATGTTTAGGTCAGACTGCTTTTTCTGTAATTATTTTTTTACCTAAGGAAAAAGCTTTTCTGGCAGAAATGCATATATGTGGCTGTAGGTGGCATAGCAGTATAATTCAATGCGTTACTTCATGTTACATATTTTGAAATGTATTGTCTTCTATTTAGAGACAATTGGTGCAACATTTAAAAATGCAAGAGAAATAAGTTTCCAGAGTTATTTCCTGTAAACTGTGTTGCAGCTAGCTGAGAACTGGCTGTTTTGTAGGCAGTAACAAGGGCAGTACAAGGGTAGTAGAGGCAGGAAATTTTATAGCATGAACATTGCCTTGATACAGTCAATTTCAAAATATTTTTTTTCAAAAATTAAAGTAAATTAAAAAAGGAGCAATTTCATATTGTACAGGGAAGGAACAATTTATATATATATACATACATTTAAAGTAATATTGTATACATGATAATATTTTCATGGAACATAAAATTACTATAGAAATTATTAATATTAATGAACTATATTACTTAAAATAAGTAAAATTAACTTAGAACTTTTAGTAATTAGCTAAACAAAGGCATATCTAATATTGATGTATTATTTATCCAAGAGGATGCCCACAAATACTTCTGTAGCCACACAATTACATTTGAGGCATTCTGTTCAGCTGTTGCCTTTAATATTATCAGATTCCCAAGGTTTTTGAAAATAGATTATGAATATCAGATTTAAACAATTCAATAAGGGATCTCTTTTTCAAAGCTGTAGATGTATTCCACCATTTCAACTAGAGCAGATCTTCCAGTATCACTGATAATTCTACTTCTGAGGGCTTTTGAGTGAAAAAAAGGGGTAGAATTGTGTATTGGGTGCATCAGTCAGGCTGTTGGTAACAGAGGTTTGCAGGGGTGGCCTCTGCAAGGAGAAGGCATGAACTGCCCTACTCTGGACACAGATGTTTCCAGCTGGCTTCAAAGGACATGGCTGAGTCCTTCAGTCAAGCTGGTGCAAACTATGAAAATGTGCTTATGGGACAAAAGTACTACAGGGAGAGATAAAAACAAAACAAAACAAAAAACAAAAACAAAAACAAAAACAAAAACAAAACAAAAAACCCCAACAAAACAACAACAAAAAAAACCCACCCAAAAGCGACAACAGCAACAAAAACCCACAAAAAACCAAAACCAAAACCAACAACAACAACAAAAAACCCAAAAGAAAGTGAAAACCAGCAGAGGGAACACAAGTGTCAGTGGAGGAGGAGAAGGAGGTTCTCCATGCTGGAGCAGGTGTTCTTTGCAGCCTGTGGAGGACTAACACCAGGGCAGATGAATGTTCCTGAAGGAACTGACACCCATGGAAAACCCTTAAAAGAGCAGAAGAAAAGAGAGAGGAGTGAAAGAAACCACCACATTCTGGCCATAATATATTCCTGTCCTGTGCTGTGCATCACCTCTCTGAAAGGACTGAGGGTAACCTGCCACAGTAGCAAGAGGAGAAGGAGAAGAGCCTAGAATAAAGTCAAGCACGGGAAAGGGGGAGAAAAGGTGTCTCCCATACTTTTTAATGTTTGGGTGGTTTGGTTTTTTGTAATTTATGTACTATTTGATGTGTTGATTCCTGGATGTTCTTTTTACTGCTCTTTCTATTTCCTGCCCCAAACCTTCTGAGATCAGCTAGCGAGAATAAGTTGGGTGGGATTTTGGCTGACACTTGGGGCCAACCCAGGAGGAGGAGGCAGAATGGTGCAAAACCTGAGCTATGGCAGCTCGAGAGGCATCAAAGAGTGGATGGGAAAATGACAGTTTCTTGCAGCTCTTGATGAAGAATTTCATAGTTGTCATAAGTTTTCTCACGCTGTATCAATGTGTCAGTGATGGTAAGGTTTCCTTATAGATATCCTTTGTCCTTAAAACAATGCAGCCCTTAGGACTTAGGTTTCTTCTGTAATTAATCGTTGATGACCTAGCAGCTTATTTTGGCTTAAATAACTTTGGTTGCAGTTATCAATTTTAACTCAGCCTATTAGGTATACTTCGGACTCACAAACTGTGATTTTCAGCTTCTGGACAGAGGCATATAAAAAATGACTCTTCGGAAGTATAAATTTTTGTAGCAGTAAGTATAAAATTGAATATAATATATAGAGAGGCCTTGCTGATTGTCATTTGTTGAATCAGATTGTCCTGATATTCTTCGTGCAACCACTGCCAGAGGGGTTTGACTATATGACCTTTAGAAGTTGCTTCCAACCTAAAATATTGGATGATTCTATAATACTAATATTAGGATCTAACTGACAACATTACTAGTAGTGGAAAATGTCTGACAACAAATATGTGGGGGAAACCACATCCTTTATGTATTAGTGGACTTTTTTTTCAGTTGCCTATTAAAACTATTTTGACTTACTAGAAGAAAGATACACATATTTTAAAAATTACATTTTAAACTAGAAGAAGTTTTCATTTACATTTATTTTCAAATAATTTTTAAACTATGATTGTACACAAACAGAAAAAACCAAACCAAAGTATGAACCAAAAAACCACAAAATAACCTACGTATTAATACAAATCCTACAAATTACAAATCCTACAACCTACAAATTAATACAAATTATATAAGTAACCAGACATTTTAATTCCAAAGAAATTTAGAGGAAACAAAAAATATTACCTGAAAAATTAATGAGTGCAACCAGCATGAATACTTTTGCAGAAAACAGTAATAGAGTCATAGGTAATGGAAACTGGCTCTCTTGTGCTTATTCTAGTATATCTAAAGAATATCTAGAGTATCTACAGCAAAGCCCTTATTTGAACATTATAGCAAAATGTACAGAGTGAGATTTGAAAAAGCATTCTTCAAATGGTGTAAACTCTCAGCAGCCAATAACTATTTGTATCTGTCATAACCATTGAAAGCAGAATCAGCCAGAAGTCAGCACAAAACCCAGCTGCCAATGCTAGAAAAAAATTTGAAGTGCATTATTTTTGTCTTGTGTCTGCCAAATTCAACTCCTTAGCAGTGACCACATCAGTCTTGGAATAGAAAGAAGACTTTATAGATTAGAGAGCCTTAGAGTGTTCTTTCTTATTGACACCTACATAAAGATATTGTCCCAAGCATTGAATATTATTTGCTGATATCGAAAAGGTGTCTGGAAAGTTCCTTCCTTTTTACATTTAAACACAGTATCCATGTGCATGCTGGGTAGCATTCAGATACAGATTTAGAGTTTTACAAGTTACATATGATCATAATCACTGAAAAATTGTCAGTGCTGTTATTTTCTCTACCTCAACAACTTTTCTACTGCAAAATATGAACAAAACTAAAGAAAAGTACAGCTGCATATGTTTTAATCTGTTTTTGTTTATAAGGAAAGAATTGTTTTGGGGTTTTTTTTCTGATTAATTGATTCCATGTGATTTCCTATGCAGGGTCAATAACAACATCTGTAGTTAAAGTTGCATACAGGCTCTCATTCCAATAATCACTTTTCAGTGGCTTCTAGTCTTACACAACTGCTTCCTTTTCTTTTAAAATACAGCAAGTTTCTGCTCTCTTTGAAAGAAAACTGCCTCACAGGTGTTGGAAAAGTAGTTCAGCCATTTTTGAGAAAGAAGAATCATTTTCTCACACGTTAAAATAAGTATTTAAAAAAATTTAGCAACTATTTGAGTTTAAAAAGACTCTGTAAGACTGCATTATGTTCAGGAGTATAATAGGGAAAAAATGCTTGTTGACTGAATTTTTAAGAGACTATGAAAATAGCATTTGATTGCTGAAAAAATGAATTGTAATAAACAAATTTTGTAAGTTATGTTGTTTTGTCTGTCTCAGCTGCCTTATGGAAACATACTGAATCTATTAATGGGTGAAGGAAAAATTCATATTTTTTAAATCCATGCATCTTCATCTTTCAGTAAATTCATCAGGCTCTCAAAGGATGTTGTAATTTACTCATATTTCACCCCAGCTAGCATCTATTCAGGGGATTCTGTGCTAGGAAGACATAAATAGTATTTCATAGTTTCTGTAACAGCAGAGATGCCCACACCCACTAAAAGATCTAGGCTGGAGAAGACAGGAAGAGCTGTGAGGAGAAAAAATAGAAAGAAAAAAGTCCAAACCATAAGCAGTATGCTGTAATTATCTCAAAAATTATATATAAACACAAAGCTATCAGGGTATCATTCTGCCATATAAATTATTTTAAAACTATATGTCAATGAATACTATTTTGACTGTGATATTTCATGAATCTAGAATAACCAGGACAGTCTCTTGATGCATTTCTTTAGAAGTTTTACTAGGTTTTCCAAAACTTTAAAAGGGGCTTACAAATCTTACTTAAGCGCAATATTACCTTTGTTAGGAAGACATTAATTTGATCAAATGTAGTCTTTGCCACTCAGCTACTGAGAGAAAGCAGAAATATTCAGAAGACTGCTTAAGATAAATTAAACTTATAGACTTTACTCAATAATTACCATTTTTATCCACACATGGTACAAGAATTATCTGCTTCTTATAAAAATACACATTTAGAGATTTCAAGTCAACAAAGTCAGCCGCAGTTTATCAAAGTAAAGGAACGCATTTGTTCAACCCAAAGTCAACTAAAAATATTTGTTGAAGGAATGGTAGAATCTTTAATAATGGGGCTCACTTGCTCTGTGGTGGAGGCCCTAGCTGATGGGAATGTGCCTGAGAGATTATAGCAGATAATCCCTCTTCTTCTGGCTGTTGAAACCAGATCACATTTTTTTCTTCAAGAATTCTTTCAGTTCAAGAATTGTGGTCAAATGGTCCTGCTAAAAAGCCCCAAACACATACACACATCCCCTAAACCGAACCCAACCAAACCAAACCAAACCAAACTAAACCACCTCTCTTGGCCTTCTAGGAATGATTTTTTTCCAGATCATGGTCAACATACTTAGCAAAAGTGTAAATAGGAAGGTTTTCATATGTGTGGAACAAGGACTCCAAGAAATAAATATTGATAATGAAGACCACATTATTCAGAGCATTTTGAAATCACCATTTGATTTTATTGAGTTTATTTAAAACATTCAGGTTCCTTAAAGAAAACTTGTTCTTGCTCAAAATACATCTTTTAAATTATTTCAGTGAAAAATCAAGAATGCAGATAGATAGTGCAATAGCTCGTGTTATTTGTTTAGCAATGAAGCTAAACTGGTTTTTCACTGTTCTCATATTTTCAGCTCTTACAGCAAAATGTTTTCACAGTGGAAGTTAACCTGATTCTTTTCTGCAGTGACTCGTATATTCCTAAAAACAGTCTCATAAAAAAATTTGTGAATTTGAAACACTAATGTAATGAAGGAGTTGTAGTTGTAACATTTCTCAGCAGATGCAGCCCTGGTCTGGAGGTTACATACAGAGTTCACTGTCTCTTTGCTCTGAAGGACTTGCATAAGAGCTGGTGTTGTAGCACAGAAGTGTTTTGGAGCAAAGTGTTTCCATTTGCCCTGTGCATTTCAGAACACAAAAAGGATGAATCACAGCACCTTGAGACCTTGCTTAGTCATGGCTGCTCTGTAATCAGAAGCAATACAACCATGTTAGCGTGCCAAATACTGCAGAGAGTGACCTGTGCCTGACTTTGGGCAGGCCAATGTCCATCACATTTACAGGGTGTCTGTAGTGGGGCAGGAGACCAGACCCCAGGCAGTGACAGTGTGGCAGTGGCATGACCCTGTGTGAGCAATGATCATATATGGTACTTCTGGAGCCCTGCTAGAGAATGGAGGCACCTGGATCTGCTGTAGGGATGCATTTCCCACACCCAGCAAGTATTTTCCATATTGGGAAAAGTTTAAGACTCACTCCTTGCACTTCCTATAAGGAAAAGAAGCCAGAAACTTCTTTGCAATTCTGACAGGGATTGTCTCAGTGCCAAGAGAGAAGCATCTATTGGACCTTGCCACTGTTCTTCAAACCTTGTATCTCTCTCTATTGGCTGCAAGCCAGGTTTTCCCTCCTAAAACTTCAGTGTTTAGGAAGGAGCGCTGAGGAAGTAGAAAGGCTTTTTGGAATGTTTCAGCAGGCTGTTAGAAGTTTCTCAGACTCCTGTGTGCGGCTTCTCTTTTGTTTTTTGTAACATTTGTTATTTTGTTATTTTTCTTTATTAAACGTTTTGCTTTACAAAACACCTCTGAAGAGCAGTCTCGCTGAAATTAATTTTAGCCACTTCTCTGCAAAGGCTGAACCCTTAGAGATTGATACAGTAGCACGTGGTTAATAAGATTCTGGCCACGTGTTAACCTGTATCATTCTGCCTCCTCAGAGAGTGGGTCTGCAGCTGGGGTCTCTCCCTACGGGCTGTATCACTTCCATTTGTCATCACAGATTTATGGTCAAATGTTGGCAGAGCTTTAATCAGTTTATCTGGTTTGACTGGTTTATGAAACAGATCTCATTTGAGTATATTATTTGTCTGAATTCTCTAAGATTCCACAATAGTCAGACAAGACAGAGTTTTTTAAATGTTCCAGAAAATGCTGGAGGTGGTCATTTCATTTCCTCACACAGAATTAACAACACAGTCCTAAATTCTTATGGCAATGTAAGTATACCAATGTCTGGAAAAGCAAAGAACAGTGGGAATAAACTCATACAGTAGAGAAATTTTAAAAAATTTGCTAATTTTCTTTCAACAAAATTATAGTTTGCCAGCTTTGTGGAACATGCTCTGTATTCACCACCTGAACACTGGGAACGTTGCAAATTGATTCACTTGTTACTTCTGAAAGAAAACTCTAGCCTCTATATTCGTGTTGTTATGAACAGATCTGGGGGTTTTGTTTGCTTTATTGTTTTTGGTTTTGTTGTTGTTGTTTCCAGATGGAAGTGTGGGTTTAACAATGTAAACAGTTACTGGCTGAGTAGGGTTAGGCTGGGCACAGCTTACAGCGTTCCTGTTGGTAGCCTGGTAAGTTTGCCATTTAAGAGCCATGACCTTCTGTTTCCTTCCAAAGGCAGTTCATAGCCCAGTAGTACTTCAGTGTTTCTCTGCAATCATGCCTGAATTCATACTATGCCCTCCAGGAACTAAAAATAAAATTAAATTAGTGATAAAAAATCCCAGAGTTCTTGATGTTTCTTTATTGATTTTTCTCTCCATTCTTCATTTTCTCTGTTCCCACTGCTGATGTGTCCTGACCCCATTTATTTATTAAATGTGCCTGATTGTCATGACTAAAATAATATCTGCTTGAATTTACCCATGTCTCCCTGATGTACTGACATTCATGCTCTACTTCCCCTATATGAATTCCTTTAACAGGAGATAAAGATTCCATTTTAAGTATTGGTATCTATTACTATTCTGCCCTTGGCATTGTAAGTCACTAGATCTTAAGTTTATTAAAAAAATTATGTGAATTTCTGCACACAGTTCTTGCGTGTATACAAAACCACATTGTAGGTGAATGGGCAACCTAGCTGCCAGTGAATTAGCCCAGTTTGCATATCCTGAACCCCTGAGCAAGAGAGGGCTACTCAGTGACTTGTCTTCAAACAAGAACTTGATATCAATTTTGTTTCAACAAGAAGAAGAATCATGTAACAATGATAACAGGTTGAACCTGGAGTTTCAAGGGGAAAGAATGTAAGTTCTCCCTTTCAGGATGCCAAGCTGACAGAAGTCATCTGGTTTTTTACCAGTTTCCTTGAAGGGCTGTGGATGTTGTCTATTTGGACTTCAGCAAGGCCTTTGACACTGTCTCCCACAGCACACTCCTGGAAAAGCTGGCAGCCCAGGGCTCGGACAGGAGCTCTCTTTGCTGGGTTAGGAACTGGCTGGATGGCCAGGCCAAGAGAGTGGTGGTGAACAGTGCTGCATCCAGCTGGGTACAGTCACCAGTGTTGTCCCTCAGGGGTCTGTACTGGGGCCAGTTCTGTTCAATATTTTTATTGATTACATGGATGAGGGTTATTGAGTCTTTCATTGGTAAATTTGCAGACTCACCAAGCTGGGAGTGTGTGTAGATCTGTTGGAAGGTAGGAGAGCTCTGCAGAGAGACCTGAAATTGTTGGATGGATGGGCAGAGTCCAGTAGGATGAAGTTTAATAAGTCCAAGTGCTGAGTGGCATTTGGCTTTTGGCCACAATAATCCCCTGCAGCATTACAGGCTGCGGACAGCATGGCTGGACAGTGCCCAGGCAGAAAGGGACCTTGGGGTGCTGGTGACAGCAGCTGAACATGAGCCAGCAGTGTGCCCTGGTGGCCAAGAGGGCCAGTGCCATCCTGGCCTGGATCA
>JBBMKD010000001.1:103555096-103575856 GCA_037834095.1 Argya squamiceps
GGAAGGACCTTGAGATGCTTGAGCACATCCAGAGGAGGCAACGAGGCTGGTGAGGGGCTTGGAGCACAGATGCTGTGAAGGACAACTGAGGGAGCTGGGGGTGTTCAGCCTGGAGAAAAGGAGACTCAGAGGTGACCTTATCACTCTCTACAACTCCCTGAAAGGTGGCTCTAGTCAGGTGAGGGTTGGTCTCTTTCTCCAGGCAGCAACTGACAGAACAAGAGAGCACAGTCTCAAGCTGTGCCAAGGGAATATAGGTTGGATATTAGGAAAAAAATTTTTTACAGAAAGAGTGATAAAGTACTGGAATTGTCTGTCCAGGGAGGTGGTGGAGTCACCATATCCAGATGTGTTTACAAAAAGACTGGATGTGGCACTCGGTGCCATGGTTCATTTGAGGTGTTAGGGCTGGGTTGGACATAATGATCTTTAATGCCTCATCGAACCTAATGATTCTGTGATCCTGTGATTCTGTGATCTTTGATTTCTTTTACTTCATGTTCACCATTCAGTCATAATGTATTTTTAAGGTAGCTTCTAGGTAATATCAAAGAACTGGCTAAAGGCTAATTTTCCCATTTTTGATTTTGTTGACTTTTGCCATAATTTTCATATTTTGAAGATCTTTGAAAATTTTTTGCAAAGCTTTTTGAGAGCTGAACATGACAGCCTTTTGCCTTTTCAGATAGAGACATGTGACAACTGTGCCTTTCACATTGCTTTCTAACTGCAGCACTAACTTTTTGAAGGAAATATCTAGGTTCATGAATCTCTTATCAGGTCTAGAGACAGGATTTTAACTCATATTTCTATCTTTACTAGCTGCATCCCACTGCATTGTAAAGCTTACTTTGGGTTTTTCACAGACCCTCCAGGAGAGCTGTTTAATTTTGATATGTAACTAACTCAGTAAGACAAAGAAAAGGAAAAAAAATGGTGCGTTTAGGGCAAGGGTGGGATGAGGGATTCCACTCTCTGGTGGTTAGGGCATTTCCTTATAATGAAGTAGAGAGGGTTTCCAGTACTTATTGTGACAATATGTGATTACTTTTTGGTAGATATAAATTACTCAGACAGGAAATATGGTGGGTACAATTTCATCAACCCTATCATGAAACTGAAGAATGAAAGGGACACACACCTCACAAGAGCAATAACTTAGTATATAAATATTCACTTGATCACTTGGAATGAACCACCCCCCTCTAAATAACATAAAGTAAGCTGCTGGGATACTAAAGCCCGAGAACAACAAGCCCCAAGGGAATACTCATTACCTGTGATTGGAAGACACTCCAATAAGACAGTGAAGAGAATGAATCTTCAAGGACTTACATAATTCAAATAATTAAGTAAGCTGTGATAGCACCATATTTTTTACTATCCTGACTGTTTCACACTGATGTTGGACAGACTTCACAAATAGCAGTTGTTAAAATTAAAATTAAAAAAAATCTTGAGATCAAATCAATTTCCTTTAACAGGATGGTTGATTATACCCAGATCACAATAGGAGTCTGCATCTTTATCTGGTGTGTACGACAATCCCCAAGCTGCTCCTCTGATGAATTCTTATAATCCAGTTGGCCCATGGTCCTCCAGTACATGCTATATTTATTTCTACTGATTATCTGAACTAAATACAAAATACTTCCTAAACGTCCCTTGACTATCTGGAAAAGATGTGACCTTAACTGCATCTTCAGGAATGGGTTTGTGTGGAAAGGTCCTGGGGAGAGAGGGCTACAAGGGTGGCTTCTGTAAGAGGCTGCTGAAAGTCTCCCCCCATATCCAAGAGGCAATACCAGCTGGCTGCCAGATGGAACCACTGCTGGCCAAGGTCGAACCAATCAGCAAAACATGATGTATTTAAGAAAGGTCAAACACAGCTGCACAACCATAATTGCAGCCAGAGAAGAGAGGAGTGAGAATGTGTGAGAGCAGCAGGCACCAAAGTCAGTGAAGCAGGAGGGGCAGGAGCTGAGATTCCTCTGCAGCCCGTGGTGCAGACCATGGTGAGGATGGCTGGCTCCCTGCATCCCATGGAGATCCCTGGTTGAGGAGAGATCCACCTGCAGCCTGGCCAGGATCCAGTGCCAGAGCAGGTGGGTACACAAATGAGCCTGTGGCCCCATGGGAGAGCTGTGCTGGAGCAGGCTCCAGGCAGGACCTGTGGACCAACAGAAAGAGGAGCTCACACTGGAGTGGGTTTGCTGGCAGGACCTGTGACCCCAGGAGGCCCATGCTGGAGCAGACTGTTCCTGAAAGGCTGCACCACATGGGACGGACACACACTAGAGATGTTAAAGAGGAACTACTGCCCAGGGGAAGGACTCATGTTGGAGAAGTTTGTGGAGGACTGTTTCCTGTAGGAGGAACACTACACTGGAACATGGAAAGATTTGAGGAGTCCTCTCCTCAGGGACAGGAGCAGAATTACATGATGAATTGATCATGTTTCCCTTCCCCATCTCTCTGCAGTGCTATGAAGGAGTCAGTAGGGAAAACATGAGTGAAACCAAGCTCAGAAAGAAGGGAGAGGCAGAAAGTGTTTCTTAAAATTGAGTTTATTTCTCATTATCCTACCCTGATTTGATTGGCAGTAAATTCACCTGATTTCTCAGAGTGAGATTTGTTTTGCTAGTGATGATAACTGGGGAGTGACCTCCCCCCTGTCCTTACCCATAAGCCTTTTGCTCTTTTTTAAACTCCCCTGGCCATATGATGGCAGTGGACAGAGTAGACTGGATCCTGTCATCCAGCCACAAGTTACAAGGTTTTATTGGATCACTACCTGAGTCTTATTTCTATACAGTTTGATCAATTTTACAGGAGGAAATGACTAGGAGAATGTCCAGAGGGAATTGTCATATTCATTATCCAGGGTGCTAATCAATGCATTTAAGCACACAAGCTGGCCTATGGACAGTCTCGGGAGATTCTCTAGACTCTTCAAAATTCCCAGATGAAGGCTTTCTTGAAATAATCAAATCCTTAATTTTTTATGTGTCTTGGAGTTCAGTCAATGACCTGGTTTCACATCTATCTGCTGTTTCAAGCCAGTCCATTTTCACATCTGTGCACAGAACCTTTGGCACATTCTAGGACTACCTAGGGAACTAATGATTTGATATTCTGTGTGTGGATATAAGCATAAGTCTAATAAAGAGCTACTAACTGCAGAATAACTTGATTTCCATACTCAAATCTCTCTTACAACTTAAAGCTTAATAAATCTCAAAGCTTTTGCTACACTGAACTTGCTAGCTGTAGAAACAGAGCAATGACCCTCTGCCAGGGAGAGGATTTAAGCCTAAAAGGCACCCAGTTAAAAATATGAAACATAAAATTTCATCACTTGTCCATCAAAACATCTCTCAGAGGTATTAGACTGTGTATTGCTTATAAATGCAGTGAGTACTAGCTGTGATTTTAGTTACCTTTTAGTTAACTTAAAATGTCACTGACACTTTTTTATATCCTTAGCAGGACTCAGTGACATCCTTTTTATAGTAGTTCTGTCAACAAATAGCTTCCTTTTTATCACCATGATATGTTCTTTTGGGTGTTATTTGCTGATAGTTTTACAGTCATCTTCTTGGACACTTTTGAATGGAATAATCAAGCACAGCTTTTTCTCAGTAACATGTACATCTTTGAAGATACAGTTTATTTCCTTTCACCATTCTTTGCTCTACCAGGGAGCAAAGGGCCTTAAAAAAGGTGCCTGTCTTTGTTCCTCTTGCTCTTGTTTTGTTCTTGTGCAGTAGCATGAACAAATAATAGTATGAAAGCCCCAAGGGGTAGACACAATATGCAGTATTC
Source organism: Argya squamiceps (assembly GCA_037834095.1). Classification (NCBI taxonomy): domain Eukaryota; kingdom Metazoa; phylum Chordata; class Aves; order Passeriformes; family Leiothrichidae; genus Argya; species Argya squamiceps. The sequence goes on from JBBMKD010000001.1 coordinate 103,558,922, forward strand.
AACCTACAGAGAAAACTCAGTTTGAGAGCACCACAATTAAATTAATAATGCTGCTTACATGATGTACCTAAAGAATCCTGCAGATAAGATTTAAAAATTTCAATATCTTCCAATGGACATAGCCATCAATTGTTAATGTAGCTGACTTCCTTTGTAAGGAAGTCTGAATACTGCTTCTGAATTCTGAATTGAGTAGCCATCAATAAGTGAAACCTGTGCTTTTCCTTTCTTACACATTGGATTGTATCATATTCACCTGTCCCCCCTCCTTCCAAAAGGTCCCAAACGAAATGCCTTGAATTCTGATTTAGTAGCTTTGCTAGCAGATTTTGGTTTTTGCTGTTGCACTTTCTATATAGATTTTCTTCTTATATGTGAGACAAAAATTTACTCATCTCATTTTACATCTGAGACAAAATCTTACTCTCTTTTGATTTTCTTAGATTTCTTCTTTACTTTTTATTATTTCTTCTGTTCTCTTTCCTATTTCTTTTCCTATTTAATACCACCCTGAGATTAGCTCAGTTGGTTAGAGTATGGTGCTAATAGTATCAAGGTGGTGAGTTCAATTCCTGTTACAGGCCATTTGTTTAAGAGTTGATGATCCTTGTGGGTCTCTTTCAACTCAGAATATTCTGTGAATCCTTACTAACACTTTCTGTGAACCTTTACTTTGCCCAACTCCTGGTTTCTCATATCTGCATTTTCATTTGAACTACCATAGCCATTTATGCAATAAAGCTAATTCTATCTGACTGTATGAGGGATATTTGACCTGTATTAGGGATATGTTGGAAAAGGTTGTTTTTTTTTTTTTAAATTGGACAGTTCACTACTGTCATGGTTGATTTTCTAATCTGTTTTCTGCAAGAATTTTGCTAACTCTGTCCACCAAATTTGTATTTGACACTGTAAGATAACCCTACTGAAAGAGATCTCTTGGAACCCAAAGCCTCTTAGCACAGATAACAAGGTAGCCATGTCAGGTAATCTTTCTCATGAACTTCTTTTCTGTCTTTCTGATATAGCCATTTTCATTTTGTTCATATTCAGTTGCATTACCTCCTGTTACAAAAAAGCGTCAACACATAACACATAGTACTTGTTTTGTATTTTTATTAAATTTCTTAGGGCAAAAAGTATCAAACCCTATGGGATTTTAAGATGTATTTATTGTATATAAAAAAGCCCACAAAAAATCAGCACTTGATTGTGAGTTTTCATTTTCAGTATTTTTGTCTGTCTGCTTAAACATCCAGCCCAAATTTTCCTTTCTACAAGATGTCATACCTATTAAATTTGGCCTAATGCTAATCTGAAGTGTATTATTTCCCATTTATGTTTTGAGTTTCATTATAAAAATACTGGTTTTAATTTCCTTTTCCATTCCATCTTAATTCTGTCCTGTTGGTCCCTGCTAACACAGTAATTTCCATTGAAAAGACATTTAACATATGCATGTGTGTAAAAGTGAAAATATTGGAATTATCATTTGCCATATCAGACATCAATATTTCAGTGAAAATTTCTTCACTCTCTCAATAACCATCTTGAATTCCTTCTTACTTTTCTCAAGTTTTGTATTAGTGGTTGTTTTACTGTATTATTTTCCTACGATTAGTGCTGAAACATTTTAATTTGAAACAGCAATAAGTAAGCCTCTTCATTTAAATCTTTACTTATTGGAATGATGCATAACTATCCCTAAAAATAATATAATTTGTCACACACTCTATGGCTTTTTCTCTTTCCAAGGCTTAAGGGGATTTCCTCTTAAACATTTGGCTCAAAATGTTTCCTAGTCCATGGAAATTTAATAACTAGTTAATTACAAGAAAGAATCTTGTAATATAAAGTTTCTGTCTCTCTTCATCACATCTCTTTTTGTGCACTGAGAATTACAACCAAGTAGACTGGTGGAGTTAGAGATTTCCTGGAAGTGATACAAATGAAAAGTTGGACTGAAGACTTGTATTTTCAAATACATAATTCACTTAACTAAGATAAAAGGGCATTTTGGAATTTAAGACTTGAAATTACAAAGAGTTCCATTACTTATTGAGAGATAGTAATTTTTTAGTGGTATGTTGGAAAATATGGTGAAATATTCATACTACATTGCACACTGGAAAATGTGCTATTGTAAAAGATAGACAAGAAAATATGTTTCAGAAATAAGTTGTTTACAATTTGCTTTATGGGCTCATTTAGGGATTAGCTGGGGAATTTTTTGAGATTCAAGGAATAATTTAAAAAGTTCTTAATCTCCAAAGCCACTAGTTTCTTTCCTTAGTTCAACATTACAAAGCATCAAAATCACATTGTTCAAAGAGCATTTTCTCTCTTTTCTACATTTCTGCTGTAGCAGTTAAAAAATCTGAGTTTCCTATTTAGTTACAACATAAAATTGCTTAATGTCTGGGAGGTCATTATAAGTTGTCTCTGAAACTCCATTTTTCATTGCTGTTCTTAAAGATGAGGTTGTTTTCTTCAAGAAAGAAAAGAAACAGAGGGTAAAGTCAGAACCTGAGAGAGACAAGGAAAGTTAGCTAATTTCCCCCATAGACCCACTATTTAAATGTCTTAAGGAAGTCAGGTTGAAAGCTGAAAGAGTCAAAGAACTGATATAATCAGAATATCCTGTGGAACAGGAGCCCAGAGGACTATAAAAGCTAGAAAAAAAGGAAGCTGCTGGAAAAGAAAATAAGAATGTCAGATCAATTTTGTATTATTCTTCCTGAAGCGTAGTAACATGATGTGAATCAAATTAATGACAGTTTAACTCTGCAGCATGAAATAAAGATTTCTGAAGGCAGTGAAGGAAACTGAGTGCAATGCTACTATTTCTTGAGTTTCTGCACAGAAACATGAGGCACCATAAGACAGATTAAAAACTTCAGAGACTAATAAGATATTCAATAGAACTTCTCATGCTGTGCTTATTTTTAAAACATCAGTGTTTTACATCTAAGGAATAAAGCAATATCTTTTTTTATTTGTTTGTTTGAGCTAGGTATACCAATAGCTTTAAACCATCTGGGAAGCAAAAACATTTGCAGCTAAGATTTCATTGATTCTATGTTTAACCCAGTTTAACTGTTTTCTAATTTTAATCCCAGTAAGAACACTAAAATTGAAAAATCAAACCCTCAGATTTAGGAAATGTCAGAATTAAGATTGCCCATGCAAATTTTATTTAAGCTTTGTGAGCATACATTATGATATAATCTTTAATTTTTTTTGATACAATCTTTAGTTCTTCCACAGGACACCTGCCTCACTCAGGGCACATTCTTATCCCTTAGACATTTTTCAATATTTCTCTTTTCTCTTATCATTCAATATGTGGCTCTGGAGTTTATTTACGACATGTTATCTTAACTTTGCACTGAAAGATGATTATTGACATCTTGATTTTTTTAAGGATTTCACTACCAGAATAGCTGCTACTTATAAAGCATTAATCAATTTGTCTTCACAACAATATATAATTTTTTCAGGGTGCATCCATCTCATTTGCCCCTTGCCTTCTTGTCCTCCCCAAACATCCCAGCTTTTTTTGCTCTCATTCTCTGCCATACTTACTCCCTTCTGTTCCAGTTTTCTTATCTCCCTTCTCACCACAGGACACTCTCATGTTGCCTCTTCTCCGTTCCTCACTCTCTGAGTGTCAGCCTGTTTTCTTCCTCCCCTCCAGGCCACAAAGCTCTCCTTTGTTCACAGCTCTCTTCTTCCCTGTTCCACAGACACACTCCTCACTGTCAGAACAGAAGCTCTCCTGGTTGTCTTTATGAATGTTGTCTTCTAGCATGGCATCTTGAAAGCCAGATTCATATTTGGAAGCAAAGCCTTGGCCAAATTCCGCAATGTAAAACAGACACCATTTTCAGCGAATTTCATTGGCAAACTTTAACAGACCTCTACAGTTTTTTTAAACATGCATAAGGCAGTTTTAGGAAGTGAGAAAATCAGGGAAAAAAATGAGGACAGCAAAAGACATAATCTGCTGGATGATGGAAGGTGTTCCCAAATTAGCATTAGTACAAACACAGGCTGTGAGCAGTCCTATGTCTCAAGACTCACTTGTAGCCAGGCACCGTATGCAGCCCTACTTCTCTCAGGCCCAGACTGCTCCAGACATCCAGTGAAACTCAAACCCATTGCCACAACACAGGAAAAGTAGAATTCCTCAAGTAAGAAGCAATACTTTGTAAAAAATGGACCAGTCCCTCAAGCTTTTTCTCAGAAAACTGCGCAGGTTTTGATGGATAAATTTCAAATAATTGCATATAGAACAGTTCAGGTTAATGTCGTTGAATTCTGGTGAGTTTATGGCAAGATAAATACTGAACATTTTCCAGAAATTTAAACATAGGTGTTATTTCCAAGCCTGCATCTCATGCAAGTCTGAATATGATTTCATGTGTGAAATTATATTAGTTATATAAATCCTTTATGATATATTCCTGTCAATCATGAATTCTAAGCATTTATGCAGTGGTTTTCTACATCAAGACCTGTGACAGAAACTGAATAGAATTGAGAGACCAGGACTAGAGAGAAAGTGTGGGAGAAAAAAAGAAGGGAAGGAAAGGAAGGAAGGAAGGAAGGAAGGAAGGAAGGAAGGAAGGAAGGAAGGAGGATAAGCAACTAGAAATGCAACTGAAAGAACTGTACTTGTTCTTTCACTGTTCCCAAGAATCTACATTGGACTGACAAGGACAGTACAGATCATGATCAGCCTCGAGTCTGACCCAGTCATGGATGTTTTAGGTCTTACACAGAAGGAGGAAAACATATAATTATTCAGATTCTCTAGGCAGTTTTTTCTTGAATAAAAATCTGGAAGGAGCATTAAGCGTTGCAATCAGCTCAGAATTAATTAAATAGCCTTTGTACTTCAGCACCAGACATTGCACATGCAGTTTTTGAGTGATAGTCTCACAAACCGGTGCATTTCAGCAATATTTCTAAATATCATTTTGTTGGGGGAGAAAAAAAGGTAAAGGGAAGGATACCACATACTAGCAGTGTAGTTTTCTCCCAGCTCTAATTAGTGGTTATTTGAGAGCTTCCATCTTACTCAAAGCTTGCAAGAAGAGCAGGCACATATCACTGGATTATCTGTGGAGTACAGAAATTGTGAACTCTAGACTGGATCCTTTCACCCTACTTTGTCTTCTGGATGATATTTTCTTCTTTACCTGTCCTCTTTTTATTGCAGCGATTTCAAAATGTGTTTCTTAGACTGACAAGATTTATACAGAGTAAGTGACCTAGGAATCCAAAATTACCGAATTATATGATGCCCAATTATAAGAATTTAAAAAATATCCTTCCTGTAATAGAAAGATGACCACAGAATAAGAACATAGACACGAAAACCAGAAAAGGTTGGTGTTACTCACAATATCCAACCTGAGAAATTGGTCATCTTAGAAATTTCAGTCCTTTGTAATTCTGAGAGAAATATGAGAAGGTTTTATAGGAGTTTTAAATCTGATAGATACCTTATGACTATAGAAATAACCAAAGATTTATAAGTAATATGCATTTAAATGAATAAAATAAACTTTTAGCAATTCTTTACTGGCTGACAAAATAATCAAATTTGACCACTATAAATGGCTATTTATGGGACAGGACATTAACTGAAAGGTCTCACTCAGTAAATGAATCACACTCAGATTAGTAACATTTTACCTAAGACTTGTCCTGCACCAGGAAAGTTTTTTCTTTTGTGCTTTTGGCTGGCGCGAACAGAAAAACCTTCCACAAAATTTGCTTGAAACTGACACTGAAATTTATTAGGCTTAAGAGTCTTAAAAAGATATTACAGGACTACTACAAATCACATCCAAATAATACAGTAAAAGAATTTTTCTCTTTACCAATTGAACACATAGATAATCAATGTTCTACAGATGAATAATTTTAGTATGAAAACCTTATAGAAAAATATATTTAGTGTACACTAATACTGTACACTTTAGGAGGTCTCCACTGAATTTTCTAACCTTTTAACATAATTTTAATAAAAATTTCTATGAATTCCCCATTCCAATCTTTTGCTAATTAACTCTGAGCAAATGACACAGAGATCAGAAGCAAATATTAAGTTACAAAGGAAGCAACTCTTACAACTTTGTAGTGCCTTTTAGAACATGAAAAACATTTCAACCAAGTCAGATCTATGAAAGTCACCTTGCACAAGCTGAGCAGCAGGAATAAAACATGAACTACAGCCTTTAAAATATAGAGTATCATTGAAAAATAGCAACCTCATAGTAATATTTTTGTATTAATATACTTTCTGATATAGGCAGAACAGTACTGTTTTAGGGCAGCCTTTAAAATTGAAAAGGAATGTGCATAGATATTTCTCAAAGTATTTAAATTTCTTATTGAAGTTACACTTAGACTCCTCCCACAGTCTTATGCCAGAAGGAAATCACATTAACTAGGACAATACTTCTCCAAAATTTTTGATGGTCCAAGGTGAGAGTGATACAAGGTGTTCTTAATTTCCAAATTAAAAAATTTTGGGAAAATAATTTTTATTCTTTTATAGTAAATCTCAACAACCAATTTAACTATGTAACCAGAAATATTTATATCATTCTCTTCATATTTGTTATAAAGTTCACTGTAGTGCTCATTAAGTTGGACTAGAAAAATAAAAACCTGTTGCCAAAATAATAATTAAAAACTCTTTATTGCTAAATGAGTATTAAACATTTCTCTACTTTATTGCTGTGATTTAAATATTCCTTATTTTGTTGCCCTTTCTCACAACACCTTGTCAAAAATGTTTCAGGTATTCCCAATAAATTATTTTTTTTCTTTTTCCTCTTTCTTGAATGCTTCAACTGCTGCAACATTCTCATTGAAGATATAATAAAAAAGAACATCTTTTTCACCAATAGAGCTAATCATAATAAGTTCAGTTTATGAATATAAAATGCATTTCCCCCCAAATTATCAGTCTTATAAACTCTATAGAGTCAAATATATTTTTCCTTTTCTCCAGTCCTTCATTCTCTAATTTTATTGCTATTAAGAAAGAGTTTATGCAAACTAAGTTAGACCCTAATTTACACATTCCAAAATTCTATTTTGGAAGACAACCACAACTTGATTTTGCTTCCAATAATAAATAATGTTTACTTTATTTTGGTTTAGAATATAAATAAATAGAGCGTAAATTCCCATTTTTTAAAGAAAAGTGCATTTGATTAATTTAGGATTAGATTATTTTTAACGCATTTTATTACATTAAAATCATTTGTCCAACCTTGGAAGTTTTTAGGTAAACATATTGCATGAATCTAATAAACTCTGTCAGTAATTTGCTCATCAAGAATTACCAATTTTAACAGAAAATCTGAGAGCATCTATGTAAATATTTTAATTCTGTGCTTCAACCTCTCATTTTAGAGCTAGTATTAAATTTTAGATTATTTTGTAAGTCTTATTTTAATCCCATTGTATACAGTGTTTAAGTCACTTTCATTAATATTAGGTGTTTTTTCAGAATGCTTGGAGAAGTTCTTTTCAATTGTTTTAAAACTAAAATACTAAAAAAAAAAAAAAAAAAAGAAAAAAAGAAAAAAAGAAAAAAACTAAAAAAACCCACAATTAAATAATCCTCAACTCTTCATATTTCCAGTTATCAACCTTCCAGGACACTTACAAGTATCAACCCCCCAAATCACTAACAGACGTCACCATGCAAAATGGAGTAAAATGGAAGTGTAAGAAACCAAAATTTTACTGAAAGACATGAAAATCAGCATTTTATCCTTCTACCTCCTATCTATGTACAAACAAAAATGTGTGAAGGGCACTGTTCATCAAGTCTGTTGTATCATTATGGTATTGAGTATGTGTGTCTGTGAAACACTCAAGGGTAGAGATATCTCACCTTTGGATGAGTGGAAGAGAGTTTGGACATAAGAGACACATTCAAAAAATGACTTATGAGAGATGTTTTATCAGTGCAACGTATCTCTATTCTATATAAAAATCTTACCTTGAATTTTCTTTCATTTATTGATATCAACATAATATGTCTGAAGAAGAAGCATAATTGTTTTTCCCGGTCTTAATGGTAGCACCTACTAGTTGCTGTTGACATAAACAGTGTGTCAAGTCCAATACAAACACAGAAACGAAAGTCAGTCTGTTCCACAAAGGTTTGTGTGAAACAGAAGATAACCCGTGAAATACTGCTACAAAATACTTTGTTTAGAATTGTGAAATACATTTTTTCCTCCCACTAAATGGCAAAATAAAAGGTTAATAATGGGACCTCTATTATTATTGTTGATACTAATTTTTTTTTTTTTTTTTGTTATAACCACTGCTACTCTTACTGCTACTACTATTCAAGCCCGTTTATAACAGCTCACTAAAAGAGACATTAATTGCAAGCAAGGAAATGTTGCCCATCTTTAGTAACACATTAGCAATAATTTGTGTCTACCTGACCTATAGAAGTAAATTGATTTCTTATATATGGTATGTCTGTTCTGCTGCTGATAGGAAAAGCAGAGTTTCTGGGTTCTTCAGAAGGAGCAATATGGTATGTATTGATCAGTATGCCATGGCTTAAACATTGAAAAAGGTTTAAATGTTTTGAATACTTAAGTTCATGCTGCTAGTGGGACAGTTTTAGCATCAAGGCAGTTGTATATTTGTACATAGGGGAGGTAAATTGACATTTATAAAGGTATCTCTAGGTAAAACTGGAGCATACTCATTGGAACAATTTCTGCAGACAGTAACATTTTAAGTGTTCTCTACTCCCTCTGAGTCAGGCAGAGGGTTTAATTATCCAGCTGTTAACTTTTCTAGCAGATATAAACAGACTTAAAAGTAAATTGTTAGTCAATCTGATAGTGTCTGTCCAGATCACGATGATAATTTGTTCTCTTTACTTACTCTGTTTTTCCAGACTTGGGGTCATGAACAAAGCCTCATCAAAATGAATCCCAGAGACAGAAAGACTTGTCCTTTGCCATTATCTAATAAAAGCATTATTTAACCCACACACTGCTCTTGCTTTTACCTAGTTTAAATTAGCATGATTACCTGACTGCTTTATTCTATTTGTTCCTTCTTTTTTTGTCTGATCTTCACTATAGTAAGCTATAGGAAATATTAATTCCTGTTTAAATAAACCCAACATTTGCTTTTACCCATCTTTCAAACTTGAAAATCTTATTGAATCTGCAGAGAGTTGGTCTATTGAATTCCAGCTGCTGATGACAGAAATAGAGTTATCCCTCAATTTATTGTAAAACCTATTGTAATACCTATGTACCTACTGAGCAAAAGTAAGGAATGTTGCTTAAAGAGGTTACTGGTGATCTTGGTGCTGCTTCTGATATTTCTGGACTGAGAATTTGCAAGCTTACAAATTCCTGAAGGAATAATTTGGAGAAAGAGTAGGATCTCAAAGAAGAAACTGTTGTTGTCAGGGGAAAGATTATGGATTTATTTCTTCTTTTACAAAAAAACTATTCAGCTTTTTCCAGATGTGATTTAGACAATAAACAGGAGCATAGGGAGCAGTAGTGTTTAAAACAGTAACTTTGTAAATGGTGGAGAAATTGTTGTAATTTTCTTCCAGATCACACCAAAAGCCAAGAAGCAAAATACAAACAGATCTTTCAAGAGCTATGTCTGACAGAACCAGGGAAACCTCCTGGTCAGGAACAGGTAATAGTTAAAAGGTGGGCAAACCCACAGAATCTCATCAGATCTTATGCTGGGGTACATATATTGCCCTCCAGTCTCCCAGAATCAAGAGGACAGCTCACAGCAGACAGGCAGAAAGGATCTAGGAGAGCAGAAATGTATGGGCTCTCATAGCAGGCAAAAGTTTAAAGACTTCAAAGGTTTGGGCATGACACAAGCTGAGACAGAAACAGGAGGTGGTCCCCACAGTGGTGGGACAGTCTTTGAGAAACCTGTTGTGGGGTGAAACAAAGAAGAAGTGTATATGATGGATAAAAGCCTGAATGAGCACACCAATTTCCATGCAAGAAGTTTTGATTTGAAGATGAGCACAGCTGCCAGCTTTTGTGCATGTGAACAGTACACTCAGAAATACATTCCTGTATTAGATAGAAGAATTACTGCGTATATTAGGAAGGGCAGTACTAAAAAGAGAAACAAAGTATTCTATTTGGGTTCGTAAATGGATGGGGAAAACAACATCAGATGAAAACAAATACAATAAAAATGTCTGAAAACAATCTGAAATGGAAAAAATATTAACCTTGCTGTGGATATATGCAAATAACCAAGAAGCTAATGTTAATTTAGTTTTATTATGTATTTTGGAATATGATGACCTTGTTTGGGATGTCTTAGTAATTACTATGGGACCGATTCTTACTTTCTTAGTTGGAGGGAACAATGTTTTTCTCTTTGAAGAATCCTGGTAAGGCCAGGTCCTTCACAGTTCTGTTTAAATTCAATTATATTTTATTCCAGCCGAAGCAATATATCTGCACTTTTGAATTTTTTCATTCAATATTCCTTTGAACATGGGTTTAAAATTAATTGCGATTCACATACACACAAGTAGTCTTGCAGAGATTGAAAAGGAAAGTCTACACTTATTAAATAATAAAAAAAGAAAAAGTATTAAGATAATGAAGGTACATGACACAAAATTCAAGGGACAAGGATTGATCATAGCCTTTATTAATGATGTTTAGGAAGATATTCACTAGCATCAGCTACTCTTCCCAGCAATGTAACTAGCATAAGAAGAAACAGCAGCTTGAAAGAAAACAGAAATATTTGTTTCTATTCCTATTGGGTACCAGTGTTAAGTCATTGCATGAAGAAAAAGCCTTCCAAGAAACCAGGAATGGCAGGAACCTTAGGATAAATTAGAAACCTAAGATAACTTAAATCAGCTGAAGTTATCCATATTTGTGTAGGCTAAATAAAGCACTTTAGAACAAAAGGTGAATAATAGAAAACTACAGTGTTACTTTCTTAAAATGCAAAGGTTTGGCTGGCAGTGCTGCTGTGATAAATACTCTCCTCTTCTGGCTGTGCTGCTGTCTTTCTGGGAGTCTGAGGCACAAATGGGGTAGGGAGGTTGGGGGGAACTATCATGCCGTGAATAAAGGCTGCAGAGTTTGAATGTTATTTTCTTCCCCCTTCAAGGCATCTATTTTTACTTCTCATTTACTTGTCTAGTGCCTCAGAGAAAGTGCAGACAGTATGCTTAGTATATCAAAGCACGATCTGTCTGTGCTTTAATAATTACACTGTCTCTTGTAAAATAACTTTACAGTCGATTACCAAATTCTGCCTTCAGACAGCTCTGCTTTGCTCCTCCATGCAGAACCTTCACAGGTTGGTGGGGATGGCTCCACATCACAGTGAGGCCCCTCACTTACTGCAACAGGGAGCATTAATAACTTCAGAGGTCAAACCTGCAATACTCTCAGTCTGCTTTAAATGTGAAATCCCAAATAAGACATCGATCCTGACTCCAAAGAGCATTTTGCAGTCTGAGGGCCAAATTTCATCAAATTTCATCTAGTCTTTCAGAAGCACCAGGTTCCCTGACGACAGCAGAACTCACAACGAATGACAAAGACTGACAGGGGAAAGAGATCTTCCCCATCAGAAAAATAAAAAAAACAAAAAACAAAAAGCAAAAAACAAAAACAAAAACAAAACAAAAACAAAACCCAAAAAAACAAACAAACAAAAAACCCCAAAAAACCCAAACCAAACAAACAAAAAACCCCAACCAACCAAAAAACCCACCAAAACTGAAAAAACAAAATAAAACAAAAAAAAACCCCCAAAGCCAAACAACTCCCTCCAAAAAAACCCCAAAAAACAAAAAAAACACCAATCCCAAAACAAAACAAAACACCCAAACCAAAATTAAAAAACTCATAAAGTAAATAAAAGTTAATAAAGACATGATGATCTTATATGCTGACAGTGTCTTCTTTAGAGAAAACTCTACAGATCCATACTTAGAGCATACTTAGAGCCCTTATTGTCATTAGGGCATTGATTTATTGCTTTCTATATGACATGTGTCTACATGAGTTTTTTGCTACCTAAGTAGGGAAAATCAAGGAATTTAGTCACTGAATTATGAGAGCACAGATTGTCTCCCAGAGCACTACTTTACAAATGCTGAACAAATTCGCTCTGATATAAAAGCAAGTTATCATGTTTAAACTTATTATCTTTGATGCTGCAGTATTTCAGGACTACAGTCACAGGGAAAGGATTCTCATATCACATTTTTTGTCAACTTGCAATCTAAGTATTTGTGGAAAAGCATGATTTATGCATCGTGTGCTTATAAATGTGAAAATGCTAATGCATTTACATTCTTCAAATAAGAAAATATAGGCAAAATTTCACAGGGCTAGATCATTTCATTGACATATGCAATGTAAGAAGCAGTTTACATTACTCATAGGACTGAACATTGCAAAGACTGTATAGGTTTGGGAAATATCAGGAACATCAATCAGCATAATTTCTTTTAATTCTGTTCTTAAGAAAAATAGAGTTAAAATATATTACTTCATCACTAAGAGTAGATGTCATAAGGCACATTAAAAACATTTCAAGAAAAGAATAAAGCAGATTAAAAACCACCCAAACTAACCAAACCCACAAAACAGTGATTTAAGTATTTGTTTAAGAATTTCATCACCTGTCATAGAACAAAAGGATATTTTTACAATCAAAACATTAAAAGACAGAAAGCTACTCCATATATACTTAATCAGGATAAAACATGGACTTCTTAGAAGTATGTGAAGCCATTTGCCTCTTTCTTATACACTTTTGATTGGGAAGATATTAATTATATTACTACAATCAGAAAGGAGGTGGCTGCTGATGGAACTACCACTAAGTGCAGAGCACATTGCATTTTCCCACCAAAAATACTCATATGTCACTTTTAGCTCCTAGACTGATGATCCTTCTTTTTGTCTTCTTCATGTCACCATAAAATGATGACAGAATAGTAATAATAACTAACAGTAGTCTTTTGAACTGACATCTGTCACATTTGCTGCATAGCTGTTCCTCTGAATTTTCCATAAGGACTGGATTTGACCAACATAAGCTTTTTGTTCCCCTTTAAATATTCTTAAGATTACTTAGCTCCCTTTATTTAAATTAGTATTTTATATTTGCAGGATAAGTGTACATATAAGTGCCAAAAGAGAAAACAGATTGGTTTGGAAAAGGCCAGTGAAGATAATGTTGCTAAGAACAGAGACCCTCAAAAATACCTGTTCTGCAAACAAGACAGCAGCGCAGGAACCTTGCTGTTCATGGGGTATTTATAGCAAGTTATTCATGGTGTCTTACCTTTGCCTGTGTTTCTCATACCCCAACCCCCCAGCCACTTTCCTGGCTAGCACCAGCCATGCCAGCAATAATTTCTTGACTCAGTGATAGCTGGAGCATACGCCCAGCATGGTTTTATGCAACTGTACGTTTTACTGGCAAATATATCTAAAGATATAATTTCTGTATTAGTAAAAGACAGTAATTCTTTATGTGGTATTTCAGTGTTGAATTAAATTTAACTGCCTTCATTTTTTGGGGAATTTTCCTCTTTTGGAGGTGGAAGAGGTCTACTGTTAGATTACACAGACAACTTCCTGGCATAGGAGCTGCACATTTTTGTTGAGAAAAATCAGCAGAAAACTGGTTGTCAGTTAGCTGCCTGCTTTCTCTGTTTTCAGCTTTTCTTCTGTTTCGGCTTTTGCCATTCGTCAGACAAAGAGAATTTCTTTTAATTTTAAAAATCAGGTTACAATTTTAGTGCAGTCCAGTAAAAGTAATTACATACACACTTTCCTTGTGTCAAAAAACCACTATGAAAAATTTGGTACTTGGGAAAAAATTTAGAAAAGAGAAAAACAATAGCAAAAGGAATCAAAATTCAGCCTTTACATTAGACATGCAGAGAATCTGTTGTGAGAGCTCTATGCCAGACAAAAATGGAGGCATGTAAAAAATAAAATTTAAAAAATGTCAATTTTCCCTAATAATGCTGCAGACTTGCAGCTTGCCTTAAACAAGATTTAAGCAGATTTCAACTGTCTAAATCTGGCATTATTATTAAAAAACAATGGTAAATGCAATTGACATCTAAATTCTTCCAGCACATTTGGCTACTGAATTTGTTCTGCACCCGTAACTCTAGTGCCCTAACCAAAGCATCTTAATTAAGAGGTTAGTAGAATTAGTAGCTCTAGGCTCCTTTGCAATCTAGAGAGACAAGGATATACTTTTCTGGGACAAATTGCACCATAGGCAGATGCTATTTTTTAAAGTACACTTTCTATATAAGTTCATTTTGGAGGAGTTTCAGATTTACCACCTGCTAGGTCTTACTAAGCAGGTGGATGTGGATGTCACTGTTGCTTTCTGCTTCTTATTCTGGTCTCCAACACAACTGCTTAGCAATGCTATTGTGAGGGTCTGTACTACAGAGGAGGCAGAAATTGGTATAAAGACAGGATTAAGAGTTGAAGGCTTCCTACTGAGTAACTTCAGAGACTTCTCTTTTTTCCTTTCACCTTTTTGAGGCACCTAATACTTCCTACAGTCTGAAACACCACAAGCTCGTCTTTAATATTCCCTGGAAGCGAGGTGGGATTGGTCTTTTCCAGCATCCAACATTTCGATGTCCAATCAGAATGTTGATGTCCAATCTTGATGCAGTCAACATCAGTGCTTGTATGTCAGGATGAAGGGTAAGGAAATTCTAACCACCAGAAATATTTTCTTTTATTTCTGGTGAGATTAACATATTTCAGTGGGGGAGTAGAAAGCACATGTGATTTCTTATGGGACTAGTTTAGTACTCAGTATAGTAGCTGACTCAGTATAGTCAGTCAGTCAGTCAGTCAGTCAGTCTTCTCTTGATGGAAGTTAATTTCCTTGGAGAGTTCTGGCTGGAATTGTTTGTTGTGTTTGTTTGGTTTTTTAAAATATAATTTACATAAATATTTTCTATCATTTCATATGAACAGGAATTCGACCAGTAATAACTAAACACTCATTTTAGACTTGGTTTCCTGAGGAGAGGGGAGAGATAAAGCAAAAAGAAGGGCCTCTGTATGACTTGTGTAGTGACATTGTCCTTAACAATGGGCAAGGGACAGGCCATAGGTGTCATTTATCTGGACTTCCCTAAAGCCTTAGATATGGTCCCCCCACAACATCCTTCTCTCTAAATTGGATGGGTTCAATGAGTGGACTGTTAGATGAACAAGAAAGTGGTCGCACAGTGGCATCCAGAGGGTCATGATCAGCAGGTCAGCATCCCAATGGACATCAGTGACAAGTGGTGTCCTCAGGGGTGTGCATTGGGACCAGTGCCATTTACTGTCCTCATTAATGGCACAGATGGAGGTATCGAGTTCACCCTTAGGAAGTTTGCAAAAGACATCAAACCGAGGGTACAATTGACACACCTGGATGATGGGATGCAATCTGGAGGGCCTGGACAAGCTTGAGAACTGGTCCATTGGAATCTCATGCTGTTTAACAAGATAAAGTGTAGGGACTACCCCTGGGTCAGGGCAAC
Organism: Argya squamiceps; assembly: GCA_037834095.1. Taxonomy (NCBI): domain Eukaryota; kingdom Metazoa; phylum Chordata; class Aves; order Passeriformes; family Leiothrichidae; genus Argya; species Argya squamiceps. The sequence goes on from JBBMKD010000001.1 coordinate 103,574,541, forward strand.
CCCCAGTGTAAACTCAGGATGAACAGATCAAGAATAGCTCTGACCAGAAGGACTTGGGGGTGCACATGAGCTGTGAATGGGCATTTGCAGCCCTGAAAACCAACATCATCTTTGGCTGCATCCAAAGCACTGAGGGCAGCAGAGTGAGGAAGGGGATTTGCCCCCTCGGCTCTGTTGGGATTCTGCCTGCAGTGCTGCCTCCAGCTCTGGAGCCTCCAACACAGGAAAGACAGGGACCTCTTGGAGCCGGTCCAGAGGAGGTCAGCAAGATAATCAGAGGGATGGATCACCTCTTCTTGGAGAAAAGGCTGAGAGAACTGAGATTGCTCAGCCTGGAGAAGAAAAGGCTTATGGATGACCTAATTGTGTCCTTGCAGTACCTGAAGGGAGCCTACAAGAGAGGTGGGGCAAAAGAGTGGCAGTACAAGGGGGAATGGATTCAAACTGAAAGAGAGTGGGTTTAGACTACATATTAGGAAGAAATTCTTTACTGTGAGGGTGGTGAGGCACTGAAACTGGTTACTCAGAGAGAATGTGGGTGCCCCATCCCCTGGAAATGTTCAAGGTCATGTTCAAGGGAGCTTTGAGCGAAGTGGTCTAGCAAAAAGTGCCCCTGTCCATGGATAGAAGTAGATGATATTTAAGATCCCTTCCAAAACAAGTGATTGTGATAAAATTCTATCATTCTATGATTCTCTTTCTGTGTTTGAGCTATATGACTTCTCCTCATGTCCAAATCTCTGTAAGCAAGCTGGGTAGAAACCAAGATTCTTTTATATGTGATATCACAATATTCCTTTCTAAGCATTATAGCCCCACTCCCAGGATTTATGTTTCAACACTTATTTGTCAGATGAAAAGTTCTGTTTTAAAGTGTCTGCTTAAAATGAAAAGAAATAAAATATTAGTAGAAATTTGTAAAAAGTAATGGATATACTGGATAGTAGGATCTGATAATGACTGGTTTATTGTGTAGGTTATTTTGTAAATAACTACTGTATTAAATGCTAAATAAAAATTCTTCACACACTTAGAAATTTTGCTTTACTTCTTTTTGAAGTACCTGAAATGACATTATTTCTACTGCATCTAAACTACTGGGTATCAAGATATTTTTGGATTCATCTGTATTCAGGGGGATGCAACAGTCTCCTCTGTCTGTCTTCCTTTTATAACTGCTATTATAAACTCCTCCACTTTTTCCTATTTCCAAAGGTTATTTAACAAAAAAGGTTGAGAAGATTCTTTCTTTCTTTCTTTCTTTCTTTCTTTCTTTCTTTCTTTCTTTCTTTCTTTCTTTCTTTCTTTCTTTCTTT
>JBBMKD010000001.1:103575910-103588656 GCA_037834095.1 Argya squamiceps
TCTTTCTTTCTTTCTTTCTTTCTTTCTTTCTTTCTTTCTTTCTTTCTTTCTTTCTTTCTTTCTTTCTCTCTTTCTCTTTCTTCCTTCTTTCCCTTTCCCTTTCCTTTTCCCTTCCTGCTTCTCTCTCTCCGTCTCTCTCTTCATTTGTTTGTTCATTCATTTTTATCATAGATTAACCAATCTCTTTAAGGTTTTGATGCAGTCAGGTAGATTTCTTAAATGAAAATACAAAACTGTCTCAATGACTTCACAAAGAGCTGCAGCAGTTTGCAAAGATCTGTGTGAGATCTGGTCTCATTACCCAGAACTCAAACAGCTTAAAAGAAAGTCACAGAGGTTTCAGACTCCAGGTTGATAACACAATGCTGAAAGTGAACTTGAGACATTATCCTGGTGAAAGATCCCAGGCCAGCAGCTCAACATGCACACTGACTGGAGAGCTGCACATGTTGCTCTTCGACAGCCAGCTGAGGAAGGTGGGTATTACTTCTGCTTTAGGCAACCAGGGTGAACAGTCTAATTTAATATTCTCTCAGAGCATTTTAATATTAAAGCTTTTCTACAGTCATAAAGGTCAGAATTGTGGGTCATTCTTTCAAGCTGTTTCTTCTCTCATCCCACCCCTGACTGAAGTTCTTCTGCAGCCCAGTAGTGCCACAGGTAAAATGCCAGAATTTTCATATCCTCACAAGCATCTACAAGTCATAGTCAGGTGAGAGCAAAAACCAGGGAGAATGATATTTCCCTCATGGCTTAGCATCAGTGTAAGACACTTTAGAAAACTTTACCTTAGAAAAAATACAAGGTTAAATGTCAAAATCTGATGCTTCAAAGAGGCAGGAAAGGGAAGCAGGAAAAAGAAACATAGAGTCCTTATTTTGTTCTTTAGGCAATACTCCACACATTGTCCATTGTAAATCATTCCTGCTTCAGTGAATGAGTGGCTTTTCTCCCTTGCATGCACACTTTAGTTCTGAGCTGCTCGTACTTTCCAGGAATATTACTAAGGGTGATAGTTCTGTGTAGCCTTTACACCAGCTAGACAATGAAAACATAGAAACCTCTCAGAAACCAAAAGTATCACACTTCAAACACTGATAACTGCTTGATATTTAATTATTTTTAGAAAAAAGGTCAGTATATTTTAAAAGGGAAAGAAGAATGATTCCAGACCAGATACTATAATTCTCACCTGATTTTGATGGGTTTATTTGAATGCCTAAATAAAATAGAACTTGCTGAGAATTGCTTGTAAAATTGTATTTGTGTTTTGTTCAGATGTTATTAAAAAGAAGAGGGAGAAACTATAACATATCAAATACTTCACTGAGTAATACACAGCCTTTTAATGCATTACCTAATAATAAACTGAGAAATAAAAATAGTATAACATACTAAGTTGTAAATCAATTAGTCTTATTGTGGGGAAAATAAACAAGAGGTATTTTCTTAAGAAAACAGATAGAAATCAATATTTTGGTGTGTTGTGAGAATTATTAAACCACTTTTTTCTTTGATAATGGAATTCACCTACATGCAAGTTTTCAGGAGCTGATTGGCTTCAATTATACTTTTGAACATCTAAGAAAGACAAACCATAGACATAAAAGGCGTCTGATATTTTACATATTCATAATACCTTAGTGAATCACCAGGAATGTCAATACTACTCTCTGAATGCTAATGTAGAGATAGCAGACAAGTTGAAGGGCAAAGCAACATAGAAATAAACCAGATTTTCCCACTTGAATTCACCAATTATTTTTGAACAGTTTTTTTTCCACTGTTACTACTTCCTCTCTTTTTTCATTAAAAAATCTATTTTTTTGATTTAAAACACGTATATGATAACATGCCTAATTTCATAAGGGTTTTTTTGTCAACAATCGTCACTACAAAGGATGTAATTTTTAGTGAGAAAACCAGAGATCTTCAATGATTGCAGAGTGATGCTTATGTCTTAAGGGTTACTAGGTATGCATAATAGCATGATACAACATCTCTTTTTACTCAGCCTAGGAAAGAATGCATGCTCACAGCAGGAAATCCTAATCATCATTTATCAGAGTAGCAGGTAGTTCCATTTTCAAAATGTTATCTTCAAAGGACAAATATCTCTAAAACTTGTCTCAGAACCTATTTCTATTCTACCATAAAATTAATTAGACTTTTAGTTTCACTGAATATATTTCAGAATTTAATATGAAAAAGATGAAAATGTACTTGATCTCTAATAGAGCAACATTTTTAAACACAGATGAAAAAGAAAGCCAACACCTCAAATAAACTGTAAAAAATTGGAAATGTATTTTTCTTTATGTCTGACTGCAAGCTGTCATTTCAGTGATGCTTGGGAGGCACACATGTAAATTCAGGGTCATACTGTTCTCAATTCATTCTCTCAGATAACTTTGTAAACTACTGAGCCTTATTTGGAAGAATTATCTGGAAGGATATTGAGTATCTCAGAAGAATAGATGTGATGAGTGATGTCAACACTGTGCTGGGCACTAATAGTGCCATTCTAACACAGGAAGGAGCTATCTCAGCCCCTATATAAAAAAGAAGATCCAGCCAGCACCTGTCTTCAATAGAAAATACATTCAATATACAACTCAGGCTGCAAAGCTGTTTACTGAAAAGGGTTGTGTTGATGAGCAGGCACCAAGAGCTGTGTGGTTTAGTGGAGAAGAGTTTAAATGAGGGTGTAAGGTCTCATTTGCCAGCTGTGGAGCACAAGCCTCCTCCAAACACACAGAAGAGTCCTGTAGATTTGATGGCCAAGTCTTTGCAAGTTCAGATTCCTCACATTCTCCATTCCAGAGGGCATCACAAAATTTAATAACCAGAACTTGCACCACAGAAAATTGTGGAATGCTTTACCCAAGATTGTTACTAAAGTGATTAACTTTCTTTGAGGTGCTGAGTCTCCCTGGAAATTTAATCAGAAGCAGAACTAAATTAATCTCTTCTGGTGCTTTGTGTCCTGAGGCTCAGTCATCTGAAGCTACTCCTGCTGCTCATCTTAGAGCTGCTCAGAAATGTGTTGGTTTATACATTGAGCTATGCTTCTTTCTTGGACTTAGAGGAAATTTTCTTGGACTTAGAGGAATTTCTAAGTATCTGCTTAAAAGGAGTGCCATGATCAGTTTATATGAGTATGGTTTTGTATCTGTAAAAAGTTAAGAGCCCCACCAAGCTGGATCAGCAGAGCCCTGTATTCTCAATGCTTCTGGCAATGGCAGAAGGAGAGGAAGGGAGGGAAGAGAACATCCTGCCTGTTGTTATTGTGTCTGCATTCCAATTCTCATTGCATTCCCCAGCATCTAGAGTACTTTTAGGGGTTTTAAATAGTAGACTGCCTAGTCCTTTTACTGTCTCTTTATTGCTGTGTCTTTCAATGAGTTTATCTAATCCCTTTTGCAACTGGTGATGTTTGCCTTTGCAGCAGCCTACAGCACCAAATAACAGAGATTCATTACATGCTGTGAAAAGAAATGCTATCTTTTCCATGCCTGAACCGGAATTTCTGCCAATTTTAGGAGGTGCCTTCAGTCCAAGTATTGTGAGAGTTGATGAATGAATGGTCCAGCACAAGCTTGTAAACCTCCACTACATTGCTGCTCAGTTTTTTCCTATATAAACAGAACACTCCCATCCCTAGGAGTCACTTTGTAAGTCACTGGGTCACTTTGTGAGGCACTTACTTCATCCATGTGACATTTTAGTCACCACATCTTGCACTTTCTTCATTTCAGATTTAGGTACTACTTCACTGCAAGTAATAGTGTTACCACTGCATAATTTTTGGTAAAATAAGACATTTCCTGGGAATCCCCGGTTATATTTTGAGATTTGTTAACTTTCTGTATTTGTGAACAATAAAGCAGATTTACTGGTTTTGCTACCCAAAGAGTTCTTATTTCAGCTTTCTGTTGGAGAAATGTCAGCTTAGGACAAATCAAATTTTTCTGTGACAGTATATTACAACTGTGCCAGCTGTGAAAGTGAACTTACTCCCCAGCCTTTTTCATGCACTAAGAAGGTACAAGCCACTCTGTGTGGGATTCACTGCAGCTAACTTTAGACATCTATAGTTTAGTCGTCTACATCTGAATTAGTCACTTTGGGTTCTCTTTATAGCTATCAGAGAGAAAAGGCCCTTTAGAGTATGATTCATCTGACCTATTTAGATATCTGCTTAAGAATAAGATGAATCATGTCCTATAACTTTTTTCCCTCCCTTGACTACAGAGGGAATTAAAATACTGACTTCTGCAGATAGAGTTCATTGCATATATTCCTCTCTGTGTTATTTTGACACCATTTTTCTAACAAAAAGTTAGCCTGGGCATCACAGTATGACTCAATTGTTTTAGCAAATTTTCAAGTGAGTTCCTACTAAACTCTAAGCTGCTGCTACATCTGCCATGACAGGTATGATGCTTTCAAGGACCTTCACATCTTTCTTAAATGGTGGGTCCCAGAACTGCACAATACTCAAGGTGAGGCTGCACAAGCACTGAACAGAGCAGAATAATCACCTCTTTGATTAGCTGTTTGATGCATTCCTCTTTCAACCTACCCCTAAAGGCAAGGGTAACTCAGGTACCTGTTAATAGATGCCTTGGGGAGAATTAGAATGAGGATTAGAGTGAAATTACACTGAATAACCCAAGTTTATACATATATATATATATAAATATGTAAGGTTTATGTTAGAACAACTTGATTGCAATGGAGAGGAGATATGTAGCCATTTTGGCTATCATTATCTACAGTAATACAATGATAGAAAAGTATAAAGATATCACTTAAGAAAATATATAAAGAAAAGAAAAAAAACCAGGAAATTGTAAGAGTTGATACTGGAGATGAAAGTTATACCTACCTATGGATCTACAATGAGACTCGATGCTGCATTTTCAATGTCTATTGGTCTAAGAAATGGTCTTGATCAGTCATGGGTAGGGAAAGCCCACAAAACACAGAGTTCAATGGGTTAATAAATGTTCAGGCTTAAGTGAGAACAGCAAGGCATCTTTATGAACTGAAAACAGAAATAAAACTGGGTTTTTTTCTTTCAGACGGACCATCAGATAATATCCAACTGTGATGAGTTTCAGTGAGTTTTAAAAACGATCTTCAGAGCTAGTGGTGATACTGTAATCTGTTAGTACTGGTGTCTATGAAGTGTTGTAGTGCAGCATAATTCTTGTCTAATTTTGTTAGTGTAGGAAAAAACACACAATCATGGAATGAATGTATGCGGTGCTTTATTGGAGAGCTCTGGGAGCCAGGGGTCTGAAGACCCAAATCTTGACTCCACCAGAAATTCAGAATAGACACATTTTTATACTTTCTTGTTACATAAGTATACATATTAAACATTAAACCCCATCCTTCTATTGATTTTACCCAAGCATGAATTTAGAACAATTGACTCTCAGGATTCGTATTTAAGATTCTCATGATTCGTGTTTAAGATAATAATCATATTTAGTTACCAGATACTTACAATTAACAATAAGATAATTTATCATATGATTATGATACAGGTACAGGTTCACCTTGACTTACTAAAGAACATCTAACTTTATTTTCAGGGCCTACATATTTACTAAAGATTACATTCATTCACCCTCCTCTCCAGATTATTATTTAGGTAAGTTATACTTGGTTTGATTAAAACAATAGCATGAAAATAACATCCTGGTTACAGTGAAGCTAGGTCCTACTCTTATGCCTTTAGAAATCATTTTAACCCTATCCTATCAATTTTTTTCCAAACACTGTATTTTCTCTTCACTCATGTTATTTAGTCTTAACCTGTAAAGTACATTTTATTATCTTTGTTCTGTACTGCAGTACAGGTCCTATTCAAGGTATCTCCTTCTAGCAAATTTTAGACTCTTCACTCTGGCAAGACAATCTAAGCACGGTCCATCCTTAACACACTTCAATATGCTATGCCTTTGCTTGTCAAATTCTATTCTTTGTTAAATGTTACATCTCAATTTCTTGATTATTTTCAGGATTTAATTTTTTCATTATGTCATCCACAATAGATGTCTTAGATCTATACCTCGAAGATTAATCTGAAGACTTTCTGTTTATTTCCCTTTCTGTAATATGTATTTTCTTAGAAACACATCCTCCATTTTTTGCATTGGGTGCTGAACTTCACATTTCTGTACAGGGAATTTCATGGCAAACTCACCCAACTGAATACTGTTTAAAAAAATATCAAGGGCTTCAGAGCCAGCTATTAGCAGGATTGAAGCTTACTTCTGACTATCTTCTCCTTTACTTTCATTAATTTCTTGCACTTACTGTTCAAAGAACTGTCTAAATCTTCTGTACTTGTCTTCACATTTCCAGAATTATAGTGCTGGTGAGACTTGCATTCTTCTTTCAGGATATCTTAGTAGTTTTATTTCTCATTATTATTGTTAAGAAATTAGTCAGAAGTGTCATTCTCATACTTCCTGTTTGGCTGCCATTCTTAGGATAGCCTTTGGTTTGGCAATGTGATTATTGCCCCTTCGTGTTACCTTTAACAATTGGTTACATGCCCTCTTTTTTCTTGGCTGCTTCATGCCTTTTTAATTTCTTGAATTTCAGGTATAAAGCCTGCAGAATTTGACCCTAAATCAGTATTGATGATTCCTCTCCCATTCTCTCCCATTAATCATTATTCTGAATGAGTCTCTATTTATTAACTAGTGTTCTAATTTACTTTTTCCCTTGTTCTTTCCTGTTTAAGATTTTCTCCTTTCATTCATTCCTGCTATATCTCTAAAAGTTGATTTTCTGTTATTAAGGGACTCAATTTTTCCTAATTTGTCAATGAATTAAAAGATTGTTTAATACTTTCAGACCTCCCATAAAATGAGACATCTTTTAAGTTTATGTATATAGCATCTAGCACAAAGATTTCCTGCTACATGAAAAAAATTCTTAAATGAAAAAGAAATAAAAAGATATTTGTCACATGAATATAATTTATATAACATTACAAATAGAATTTAAATAGCAATAATTTTATATTTTAAAAAATTAATGTTAAATATTTATACATTACTTTAATATTTTATTTTCTCCAACTAACAACAGTAATAATGTGATATTGCAACTGTTACAGCCTCCTCTGTATTATACTGTCCCCTATTATTCTGTATTATACTGTCCTATCTATTATTTTGATAATCAGCTCAGGAGTTAGCATGAAAGACTAATAATGTGCAGACAGGTTTATGAACTATGGAGCTAGACTCTTTTCCCCACCTTCAAGGAAGCTTTTTCAGTTATTAAGTAGAATTAATGGATATTAATTTGTTCACATTCCCTATGGAATGCCTGTACAAATTAAGAGTAAACAAAGAATGGAACTGGCCCTCATCAAAAATTACAAATATGTCTAATATGTCAGCATACTCATATAAAAAAAATCTGAGAGTTCTAAATTGTAAAATATTGTTTCTCAGTAAATGAAATTATATTTCACTGAACAGTAATTGCTAGGCATATTAAATCACTGCTAACATTTCTTCTTCATCTTTTATCATGATTCAATGAAAAATGACAATTGTCTCTGTGATTTCTTCAGAAATTTCTACAGGTTTAGACTTATGCCAGTATTTAGAGTTTCACATTCTAATATGGATGAATTTAAGGTAATGCAATGAAACACAATGGGGTCAGGCAGAAAGTAACACTTTTCATGAAATAGCATAATAACATTTAACTTGGATTAGACTGAAGTGTCATATCTTGCACCCAAAAGTGGCCTCCTTCAATACTTTTACCAGATTTTGAAGGACTACACACTGTTTTATTTAGCATCCCATCTTTGCCAGTCAGACAGGGAACCCAGTTATAAATAAATAGAATTAATTCTGGTGAGAAACACATGTCACCAGCAATTGGAAGATATCAGGAAAGTATGAGCTGAACAGCAGCTCTGCTCACTTCACCAGGTTGTCTAAGATTTCAGCAATTTTCAGTGTTTGAAATCTGCTAACAGTCAGGGAAATCTAAGCAAATATAATACCAGATCTACCAACTACGTGCTATCTATGCTGCTTTCTTCCTGTGATATCATTAGAAACCCATTTTACTAAACCTAGATTCAGTTGGGCTGTTCTAATTTGAAGAAAGATCACCGCAATAGTAAACCCATTTGAAAAGATAACAATATGCTAGGAATTTGGTTTGGAGATTGGTTACCTGTGCAGACTCCCTGGCCCTTCTACAAAGTTGTGACAGTAAAATTTTTACCAATTACTTTTACGATTAAGAATTTCTCTGAAACGTGGGGCATGATGAGATTATATTTGGGTAAAACCCACTTTGGTGCTTGTCCCAGAAAAGTCAGAATACTTCAACAATCATTATTAAAAAGACTGCTACAAAAATGTTCCCACATATGTGCAGTCAAAACAATTGAGAAAGGCATTATGAGGAGATTTCTGTTTGTCTTGTTGCACTATTCCAAGGATGCACCCTGCCACCAGTGTGCAGTGTCTCCTTAGTCAACTGAAAAAGCCTTGATATCGGTAACTAGCATTACGTTATGTAACTTGGTCAGTCAAAAGGCATTGTCCATATTTAGTGGAAATGAACTTATTCTTGCATGAGGTGGATTGGGTTCCACTCGATATGTTGGGCCATCCTGTGAGATCCTCCCCATGTGAGTTCTGTACAAGTTCAATGAGCTACTTTGAAGTCTCATCACTTTGTCCTGTGCTTTAGATATTACTGCAGAGAAATTTATTTTACTGACATTATCTGTTTAATTCTCCTGCGTGTCTGTTCTGTATGTCAATGGTGCTCTCTGATGTTCATATCAATATGATTTTCAGGCTTGGTGAAACAGCTAGCTGAAAAGAACAATTTTTTGGTTTCCAGTCATTAGTAACTGAAAGTACTGCCATGGTTCCCTCAAACAGTAGCTGATGTTCTGGGGCTTTATCTTCAGAATAATTTTTTACCCCTTTATTTTCACTGTAACCATGCTAAAACACTTAACATCACAAAAAGAAAGCATGGAATATAGGGCAAGAACAACATCTACTATCAAGAAACAGTTGCTACCAGCTGTCACAACTCAGAACACAGAATCATTAAAGTTAGAAAATACCTCTAAGATCACCAAGTTCAACCATTAACCTAATACTGACAGGTCCACCAATAAACTATGTCTCTAAACACTGCATCTAGAGGTTTTCTGAACACTTCCAAGGATGGTGATTCCACCATTTCCCTGGGCAGCCTGTTCTGATACCTGACCATCCTTTCAGAGAGGAAATTTTTCCTTAGATTCAATCTAAACCTCTCCTGGCACAACATGACCTATTTTATCTTGCCCTATCCCTTGTTACTGTCACCCTGTCATAGAAGGAGATCAAACTGGTCAAGCAGGACCTGCCTTTCACAAATCTGTGTCCTCTGGGCTGGTGCACATCCCATGTCTGGCACAAGATATTGGAAAGGTTCCTTGAATGTGTCAAAACTTCCTTACAAGGGATTGAGGAGTCAACAAGATGTGAAATATTGGAGTTTGTGCTCACCAAGAGGGAAGAGCTGGCAGGGAATGTACTGCTCCAAGGCAGCAGTGGCTGCAGTGACTGTGGGATGGAGGAGCTGAAATTCCTCAGGGAAGTGAGGAGGGCCCACAGTAAGTTCATTGCCCTGGAATTCAGGAAAGCAGCCTTTGGCCTCTGCAAGGACCTGCTTGGTGGAGTCCCATGAGATAGAGCCCTGAAGACTATCTCTATCTATTTTATCTCTCTGAAGACAGAGGGCTGGCTGAATTGCAAGCATCACCTCCTCCAAGCTCAGGAGCAATGCATACCAACAAGGAGGAAATTGGGCAAAAATGCCAGAAAGCCTCCATGGATGGATAAGGAGCTGCTGTGCAAACTCAAAGTGAAAAGAGAAGCTTACAGGAAGCGTACGTAAAATCCTATCAGGGTTTTATCAGAGTTTTCAGAAAACTTGAAGTCACACAGGTAGTGCCAAGTGCACTTACCTATGTTAATTGCACATGAAAGAGGACTTTGCAAATTTATGTTTCCTAAAGTTCCCTCCACAAACCCACTTTCAGATGAATTTTCCTACTGACTTCATATCCCTTAAAGAATCCCAACCCTCACATGTAAGTGCATCTGGGAGTAAGGTCTGTTGGGATTTTCATCTCTTAGCTCACTCTGACTGGACTTCTGTTTGAATTACACATCCTCCAGGCTAATAAATTTTGATTGCTCTGCATTGTTAGCCATCTGCTCCCATCCCTTGGGATCCCAGTTCAAGATGGAAGTTAAAAGACAACAAACTGAACCCCCAGCAGACATAGGGCAACAGAGTTTGTACAGAAAATTAGCAAGAAAAGGAGCTAGTGAAGTGTTTGATTGAGACATGCATAGATGTGTACTGGCTTTTCATGAGGTCTACTGATTCATTAGAAGTAGCATAGTAGCTATAATTAAAGTTTTCTACTTCTTCTTATTATAATACACTCTTTTCAGATTTTTATATATTTAGCAAATTTTAAACAGTGGAAAAAAAAGCAAGGAATGAACTTAAACCTCCGAAGAGAGAACCATATGGTAAACTGAACCATAAAAGGAAACTTCCATATATAATGCCAACAGTGTTGAAGATCTATATCCCACTGCTTCCAGCAAATAAATTGGTCTAAGCGGCAAAATAAAGACATAAATAAACATTGCCTGTGACCAGATAACTGGGCTTAATTTCATTCCCCACCACTCTCTAGGCCCAGCCATCCAGACAGTTTTTTACCCTGCAAAAAGTGCACCTGTTCAAGCTGTGAACAGTCAGTTTCTCCAGGGAAATTATGTCAGAAGCTTTATTGAAGTCCAGGTAGACAATATCCACAGCCTTTCCTCATCCACTAAGAGGGTCACTTTCATGTAGAGGAAGATCAGGTTGGTCAAGCAGGACCTGCCTTTTGTAAACCCATCTTGACTGTACCTGGTCCCCTTGTTGTCCTTTATGCGCCAAACAACAATTAAAAATTGTTTATTTGTTAAATGAGATATAGTCCTTTGGAAAACACAGGATATTTCATGGTATACCTGTTATACATTTGCTCATAAATGAGAGAGCTGTAGGAATTTAGTTTGTCAGACATTTTTCATGATTCTCAAGGAATCCCCAAGAGACACTATTTTTTATAAAGAATAGTTATTACAGTTTTAGCATACTCTCTAGTTTAAAGGAAGTAAGATAATTTCAAAGACATTAAAAGATGATTGTATGGGGTTTATTGCTAAATTATCTAATGTAGTCCTTAACCATTTTTTCTCACATGATCCTGCCTGAAATGAAAGACATAAATAAGGGGCCATGTTTTCATTTGAAATGGCACTGTTTTTTAGTGTGTGTGTGTGTCTAATAGCTGATTAGAAGCCTAAGACCAGATAGTATACTGCTTGCTAAATAAATAATGCAAACAATAAGAGCAGTAATGAACTATCATCTTTTTATCATCATGTTCAACGAAAAGTCTCTGAAATTGTATTTTGGTGATGCTTTTTCTCTCATCACCAAGAAAACTTATGCCAAATAGCAGTGTAGCAGGATTTAGTAGTTAAGTGATATCTGGAATTTAGGAAGACTGCCTTTATGATACTTATTTGATAGTTAAGATCAGGGAGAATTTTATATGGAAGAAGTATAAAATAAATCTTTAATAAAAGAGACAAATTTTTTTTCATGGGTTTCACATTCATAGAAAAATCAGTAATTTAAAACCCGATTCCTTTTTGGGAGGCAATGGTAGCAATTTTAAGGGGAATTGAGGTATGAGTTTTAATAAAACACAGAATTGTAGCTAAAAACCAAATAATAACAATCCAAAACAAAAATATTTTGATGGATTGATTAAATAGGAAGACCCAATTTGCTTTACAATTAGACACTTTGCTGGCCAATCACATGTAACAAAAATGTGCAAGGACACCTCACAAATGCTACTTTTCTTCCATGTTGTGATTTATCTCCCAAAACAAAACAAAACAACCAAAAAACATAAAACAACAAAAAAACAAAACAGAACAAAAAAAACAAAAAAACAAAGAAAAACCCCCCAAAAAACCCCACAAAACCACCACAAAAACAACAAACCCTCCGCAACATAACAGAAAAAAGCCCAAAAAATAAAGCCTCAAAGCCCACAAAAACCAAAACAAACAAAAAGCCCTAAACCCCCCAAAACCACACATACGCACAAGATACATACCACTTCAAGAGCATTGTGCAATATTTTTCATGTGATATACAAGAGTTGGAAAAGTTAATAAATAAATACTGTAAGCTTTTCCTCAGGAGATGTTCTTCCTTTGTCCAAAATATTCATCCACTGTAGAGAGTAAAGAGGTGATACGAGTCCACACTGATGTGTGGTTTATTGTATTTTCTGAGGTATTTTTCCATGTTTGTACTCAAAATTTCTGATAACTGCCACCAAACTTTTCAATTATGAACTAGTGAAAAGTAAAATCTTCAGAAAAGAGATAAAATTTTTCAAATTAACAAGTAAGTTGTTACAAACTTTTTTTTTAGAGTGGAACACAAATTCATGGCTTCTCTTTTATTCTTTTAATCACTTCTACTGAGAAGAGAAGAGAAGGGAAGAGAAAAGAGAAAAAAGAAAAAAGAAAAGAAAAGAAAAGAAAAGAAAAAAGAAAAGAAAAGAAAAGAAAAGAAAAGAAAAGAAA
>JBBMKD010000001.1:103588756-103623716 GCA_037834095.1 Argya squamiceps
AAGAAAAGAAAAGAAAAGAAAAGAAAAGAAAAGAAAAGAAAAGAAAAGAAAAGAAAAGAAAAGAAAAGAAAAGAAACGAAACGAAACTGTGACTGAAAGGCTAATTAAGCAGTTACCAGAGATATTTTGGCTGCTTACATTTGATCTTACATTTGGATCTGGGTGATCCAAAATAAGTTATGTCCCTATTCAATACTATACACATTTAATTGCATTATAACACAGCAGATTTTACTCTACTTCTATTTTATATAGCTAAACAAGGGGAAAGGATATGATCTTTCCCTAAGAATCCCACTAAACTTTGATCTATGACCCTAATTGAAAGTGTTAATTAACACCTCAAATCCAGAGGAGCTTTAATACACCTTAAACATATCACAATAGATAGACCACATTTCTTCTGTGGTCAATGTATAATACAATCATGAGAAAAAGCAGAATCAAAAAAGGATAAATAGTAAAAAAAAAGGCAAGAAATTGAAAGAGAATGAAATTGAATTTTATCACCTATTCTTTAAATGTGGATTTTCTTGTCCCATTGAACTACTTATCCCGTTCCCTCCCCACCTCCAAAAAACAAAAAAAGAAATACAGCCATTTAAGACATTTGAATATCCTAATAGAGGATCCTTAGAACACTAGGTATTGCTCTAGGCTCCTATCCCAGCAACAATGATTTTGAATGAAATGTTATGTTATGTACATAAACACACAAAATGCACTACAAAAAAAGTAATGTGATTTTTTGTACATCTGCAGAAAAATAATTCCACAGAGGGTGTAGAGAAGGGTGTGTTAGAAAGCTTCAGGTTTAGCAGCAAAACTGAGCTACATATTTCAAACTGTGGACTTCTATTGAGTTAAAAAATTTTAAAAAAGAAGACTAAATTTTGTTCAAAACAAGGAAAACATGAAGAATGGTGGCCCAAAGATGGATGGACCTTCTATATATTCTACTGCTGAAGAGCAAGGACTGGTCCCAGAACAGATGGTCACATTGACCTCATCCTGTGGAGAGATCAGTGCCCTCATGTCCATTTAAAAAGCAGTTCAGGCAATCAGACCTTTGCTGGAGTCAGACCTCAAATAACTGTTTCCATTTGGTGCTTCAGATAAAAAAATTAGATGGGGTCATGAGCATATTCCCTTCCTGCAATGACCTGTGGAACTGAAACAGCAGTCCGTGGCCGTTCAGAAAGCAGAAATTGCATCTTCTTTTTTTCTCACTCTTCTCGGGATGTGCCATAAAAAGAAACAGCCCCAGTGACTTCATAAAATCTCAAAGGAAAGTTTGTTGTTGTCATTTACTTTCTCATGAAAATCTTCACATATATTGTTTGTAGATGATAGCAGAAAAGCTCAGGACAGAATGACTGATACATAGCTGCTATAAAAGCTCTGTCTGCATCAGCAAGAATGCTTCAAGGCACTTGGAGAAGTAAAAATCTTTGCACATTTTTGGGGATACTACCATAAAATAATCTGATTTTAAAGAATTTTGGAATTTTTCATTATATATTTTACTCCTGTTATTCAAGAGACAGAGAGTGGCTGTACTGTAACGAAAAGAACAAGGTATATTTGATACTGGTTTTCTACACTGATATTTTTATCTTATATATTATTGATTCTCTAGCTTTCTAAAATGACTCCTTTGTTTGAGAAACATGTAATGCTTATCTTTACTATTCAAGTCCTGTGTCACATTACATGATTTTCTGATAATTCTGTTTTGCTTACACATGACTTTGAAACCCAGACTACTCTTTGCTCCTCTGATGTCTGGATAGCATATATTATAAATACTTGAAAGATCTACACCATCTGCATTTTAGTTTGATATTTTATATTCACATTTACTTAACTAAAGGTCCTATTAATGTTTAAAATCTCAAAGGTTCAGACAAGTGGAACAGTTTCATAATACCTACAGATATATCTTGAATCTTTTCAGTGAAGAATTCAGCCATTTTTTTACATTATTTGCCCATGTTCAGAGAGATTGTGTCAAAATTTACTGATCTACTGATATAAGTCAATCTATTCAGACGTGATGCTCTTAAATAACAGTAAATGCAGGTTCAGGAATTGTTTGTATATTGGCCTAATAGGATAAGTAAATTCTGTAATATCTGTATAATTATCACCATGCATCTTTTAAAAACAAAAAATGCAAATCATCCAGGTTTAGATGAAGATGATTTGCTAAAGGATTTAAGAGAATGTTTATAGGACCATGCTGAACAATCACTATCTGATGGTAAATGCTTTAGTTCCATCACAACTTGCCCAAAATCAACAGACTCAAGCCCAGACAGAGAATTTGAAGAGCTTGGAAAAAAAATCTTGAGAAGCATGATTTCACAGAATCACATAAGAGTTTGTGTTGGGAGGGATCTTAAAGACTGTTTGGTCCAACCTCTCCTGTCAGGGTCAAGGACAGCTTTCCCTAGATCAGGTTTTTCAAAGCTTTGTCCAGTCTGACTCTGAACACCACCAGGATTCAAGGGGCCATCTCCTATCCAGCCTCTCATCCACCAGCTCCACCAAGTCATTTCTGGCAGGGCTGTTCTCCATCTCTTCATCTCCCAGTGCATCCTTAGCCATTAGAAAATGGTTTTCTCTTTAATGACCCTTTAGCGTATCATACAGATTTCTGTCCATGCCGAGAAAAGTGGAAGTGTGTGTACAAAAAAGATACTTCATACCTGGAAATAACATGGGAGAGGTTGAGTCACTTTTGACTAAAACTGCAGTTATATTAGCTACATCCATAAGTTTGTGGAAGACCTCTGCCTTTTGGAAAAATTATTTATCATGTTCCAGAAAATAAGTGAAATCCACCAAGAGTTGCTAGCTCACTTAAATATAGAGCATTTCATGTTTTTACAAGGCATGTTTGGAGATCTCCAGTGATAGACTCAGAGTCATAATCCAATATTTTTTACTGGAGTTAAAGTTTACTGAGAATGAACTCAACTTCTATATTTCTTGCCTACAGTTATTTTTCAGTTATAAAAGGATAAATCCTGCAATTGCCTGTTGTTTGATTTTGGTTTCTTTTGATTTATGTTTTTAAACAGCTCTAGTGCCAAAATAATTATGAGCAGAAAGTTGAAGTTTGACCTTCATTGAGAAGTACTTTTGCTCCTGTGAAAATCAATTTTGCTTTGACAAAGGGATTCTACAATTTGCAGTTCTGAAAAGTGAGCAGGTTTTGTGTACAACTTTAATACTTTTTGTCTCACATTTGTAGTTAAACAAATTAATGACAATTATGACACGAGGCTTTCTGAGCTAAAAACAGTGATGCGTTTTCATGTAGCCTTCTCTATTTCAGCCTATGGTTTCACTGACAGTTTTCTTCTTGCAATTCTAGTATCAGATGCTTCTTTCTGTTTTTTTATAGCACAAATATAAAATGAGGATGCCAGTACCTCTCCCCTTTGATCTACAGATTTCTCATCATGCAAGAAAGGTAGAATTTTAGATCTGAAATGTACCTCACAAAGTTTCATACAGGTTTTGGGTTTCAAAGAGATTTTCAAAGACTGTTGTGAGGCTATTTATATATAACTATCACTTACAAAGGAGTTCAGTACAAATGTACAAAATAAAAATATTTTATTCTCTAAATTACGTAATTTTCTAAAAACTATTTTATTTATCTTCTACTCAATTCAATTTCTTATCTGCTTCATGAGTAAGAGTACAAATACCTCTGTGAATTAGGAAAAAATGCCTTCTGGCCTTCTGTTCTTTCATATGTGTGTAATTGTCATAATAACTAGCATGTTAATGAGTGCAAAAGAGATTATAGATCTGTCTGGGTCTGAAGTGATGGTGCTATTTTCACTGGTAAATTTGATATTGAACATTGATATAGAGAATGTGTTTATGGAAAAAAATACTATATATAAATATTAATAAGGAATATTTCAACATGAACAGCAGAAAAACAAAATTCACCCTGTCTGGCTTTCACCCTGACACTAAGAAATGAGCACTATAACATTGAAATAGGCTGTCAGAAAGACTAACGTGTCTTTTATGTTACTTAAAACAGTTAAAAAAAAAAAGAGTCAAATATCTGAACATTATATGTCAATGAGCTTCATTAAATAATTTTAGTGAAGACTTTACCTCTTAGTTGAGGCTCCACTTATTCAAAGAATCATAGAACCATTGAGGTTGGAAAATACCTTTAAGATGATGTAGTACAACTGTTAATCCAGCACCATCCTGTTCACTACTAAACCAAATCCTCAAGTTTCACATCCATACATCTTTTGAATGCTTCCAGGAATGGCGAATCTACCACTCCCCTGGACAGCCTATTTCACTGTCTGACCGTCTTTCAGTGAAGAAGTGTTTCCTAAGATCCAATCTAAACGTGCCCTGTCACTCATTACCTGGGAGAAGAGATTGACCCCCACCTGGCCACATCCTCCTTCAGGTAATTGTAGGGAATGAATGTCTCTTCTCATCCTCCTTTTCTCTTGGTTAAACAATCCCAGCTCTGTCAGCTGCTCCTCTTAGGACTCCTGCTTCATGTTTCTTCATGTTACTTCATAATTCTTCATGTTACTCCAATCTGAGCTCCAGACCCTTCTCCAGCTCCATTGTCTCCTCTGAACTTGCTCCAGCCCCTCAGTGCCTTTCTTGTAGTGAGGGACACAAAACTGGACACAGGATTTGAGGTGTGGCCTCACCAGTGACAAGTACAAGAGATCAAGTTTTATTTTCAACTACAAAGATCAGTTTTGATTTTCTGAATGACTATCTATTCCAATTTGCTAGAAAAAGTTAGCTTGAGATCCTAAGCCCTAAACATGGCAGGTTTGATCATCAGTGATTTGGACTAGATTGAAACAGATAATCATGCAAGACAAACACAGCAAATACTTGATAATTTCAGTGTGTGTAAGCTGTATTTATACTTTTGGTTTCCTTATTTTGATGCTCTTAACTAGCCTACATGTATTTTCCAAAAGCAACTTCCTCAGAATCTGATATGGATGTTTATTTAAACAACTGATAATCTATTTTGCTCAACACAAGAACAGACACAGCAGCCTCCAAAAAGAAGTTGATTCATTTTTAATAGAATGTCAAGAACAAGCAAAATTCAGTAATAATGCCTGCATATGACTAATACTCATCTAAGAGATATTATTGCAGGATGTTATTCTAAAACACTCTGAATAGCACCACTGACACTACTACTCAGCATTGAGAGCTCAATCAGATGATGATGGAATAGTAATTCCTTGGATCTGATTAGCACTTAGAGATGTATCTTCCCACTCATGTTTACAAGTAACTCCCTTCTTTTTCATTGATGGGGAAATAAGCCATTAAAATTCAAAGAGCTAACTGAAGAACATAGTGGAAAATGCTGCTGGAAGAGGGAATATGATCATGAACTGGCTGACTTTGAATGTTCAGGCTGTAGCAAATAATTGTGTCTTATTGGACACACTTTTTTACAAAAAAGCCTTGAATACCTGTGCCCAAATATGCAATTTAATACTATACAAACTTCCCATAGCTATTTACTCCATGTATAAAGAAAAAACCTTCATGTCTGAATCAATGAACCCGCTTGGAGAACATGAAAAATTATTAATTGACTTGCCATGTTAGATAACAAAGTTTTGAAAGTACATAAAATGTAGATTTTTCTTATTTAAAAGTTTACAGACCAGGATGAATTTAGGACAATCAGTTCTAAACAGCAGTTGAGATATTCCCAAAAGCAAAAATGTTCTCCCATATTCAAGGCATCATGTCCTATTATCTTCAACTTGGAAATGATGTTTCCTGAGGACAAAAACCATGTGCAATCATTAGAAATTAAAAATTACAATGTGACTGAAAAGAAAAAATATTATTTGTTGAGTTTCTGCCACAACCTTTCGCAGAATTAGGGCTTCAGGGGCTATAAGTTTTTATAGGAGCTTCTTTTTGACAAGGAAGGCCATTATTGAAAGTTTAAATTAGAAAATAAAATAATTAAAAGAAGAAAAATAAAATAATTGGAAAAAAAGAGATACATCCTAAAAAAAAAAAAAATGAAACACCAGATTAGATATTTCATTTTTTATAAGTCTTATACAGATTTCTCCTCTTAGTTTGTCAAGGCATTTATCTGTCTAAAAACCAATTTGCAAACATTAAAACAGCTCCAGTGGGATTTTCCTGTGGCTTATCTTTCTGATTTGTTGGAATTGAGCAAACTTTAAGTTGGAAAGCTCCCTATGAGGCATCTCCCTGTGCAATACTAGAGCTGCTTGGTCAAGAAACCCTGGCAGATTTCTCTTAGAACAATGCAAATTCCCAGTGCAAATTCCTTCTTTAATTGGTGCAAAGGGAAAGGACACTGGTGATGTCTTCTGATTTCCTTGCAGTCCTTATGGAAGGCTGGGTCATATCACTCAAGATTTACTTACCTCAAATGATAACTTCATAATAGCAAGAATACAAAATTCCATTGAGAAGTGCAGATTTTGTCAACAGATAGTTCTGTGGAGGGATGTCACAGCAAATCATTGTGATAAGGCTAGGAGACCTAACTTTTTGTGATTCACAATAAATTATGCTGTTGTTCACTAAATCTTGGAGTGTCCCCAAAAAAATGGATTTTCACCATTCTGACCTTCAAACTTCACAGTCTTCGAAACTCTGAATTATTTTAGACATGCAGACTTACCTGAGAATAGCAGATGCACCCTGAGCAGTGTTTTAACAGCAGCACAGACTTCGTGATTGTTTCAAAACTAATTTCAGAAGATCCATATGAATATCACTGTACTGATAATTTGTGTCCCATCATTGCTTTATCAACTTTCTCATTCTTCTTTGAGATCTGTGTATCCCAGTCAAATACACTGTACCCAGTCACATTATGTAATTTCCTTTTTGAGATTAAGTTGGTTCCTACAGGATGAATGACTAAAAGAATGACTAATCTGTACTTTTACTCTATTACAATGCAATAATTTTTTCACTTAATATGAATTTCTTTGTGATTTTTCCATATTTTCATCAATGTAATGGACAGTTACAGTTTGTCCAAGACACATACTTTTTTCAACAAATCCTTTTAAATATTTCTAGTCTTTAAAGCTATGCAAGCATTTTCTCTCTATTTCTCTCTCCCTCTCTCTCTCTTTAATAAAAGCATCCGCATTTTTAATAAGCTTTCTGCAGACTTAACTACCTCTTCCCCCAGGAAATAATTCCTGTTCTTATGCCCCAATGATTTATTTTAGTGTTTCCATGGAATAATCTTGTAGACATTTATTCATGGCCAGCAAGCCAGTAATGTGTTTTTAACTGCTCCATCCACCCCCATATCAGTGCAGAATATTATTAACACCTGTATTTCTAGTTGTGTACGTATTTCTTCCACATCAGTTCCACTGCATTGCTCCCTTGGGATCAGACTAATAAAGGTAGCGTAATGTTTACAAATTCTAAGAAGCTTTTCTCATATGAGTTTCCTAGTGATAAGCTAAATAATAAATGAGCATGACCTTTATGAATTTGAGTTGGCTGCATTTCCTGAAGAGCTCCTATGCTTTTTATTGTGTCCTGATTCTTCATGTTACTCCAATCTGAGCTCCAGCAAATAAAGCAAAGTCATGTGAACTACAAGAGCAACACCAGATACTGCCTTTCTTACAAATGCCAGGTCAGTGAAGGCAAGTGAGGTTAATGCCTCCAACTTACGGATTTGAATGAGGCCTTTTAAATAAGTTTGAATCTGTGCTGAACACCTCGCTGGAATTATTTTTTCCTTTGGAAGAAATTTTGAAGCAGATTAGAAGGGAGACTTGAAATTTTGGTATTGCAATTTTTCATTCTAAAGAATTCATAATAAACAGACTACAAACCATTGGCTCCGTTGTGATCTTTGGTACAAGACCAGCTCACTGTCCCTTGTTCCCCACAAAGTTTTGTACATGTATGGTAAATTAATAAATGGAATCTGACCATACATGCAATTCTATATCTACCCTCACAAAAACTATAAAGTGTTTTTAACCCACATCTATGTATGAAGATAGTTTCTACTTATATAATTTCTGTCTATCACGTTTCATCTTGGCAGTCATGTTATTTAATTTTAGAGGGTGTAGTTTCATAGTTACTGACAAGAAATGATACATATACCTCTTTTTGACTATTTGTTTTCCAAGCACACACGCACACACACACATATATATATATATAGTAGAAAAGGAAGAAATATAGTAATAATTTTCCTTACCTATATGATATCTCTGACAGATAAGAACTTGGGTAGCAGTAACTCAGATACAGTACAAATAGTACTATCACATTTGTAGAAGTCAGCATTTTTTGAAGACTAGTCACCTCTCAGGGAAGAGACAGATATATTGTAAGCTGGCTTTTTTATTATTTAATGTGCTATACCTTAGTAGACACATGTCATGTAAAAAATGTGCTATGCCTTTAGTTTCCATCCATAATGGGTCATACACCAAAAATGCCTTTGCCTATATCTGTATTTCATTAAGCTAAAATCCATTTATCTACAAGAGCCTGGCATTTATTAAAACCCTACAGAATTAGTCAATAGTCCTTAAAATAAAATGAGTCCTAAATAACTTTGTCCTAGTTTCTTTTTAATTGCTGGTACAGTACTGTGTTTTGAACTTAATTCAAAAATAATGTCAATAACCCACTGATAATTTAGTTTTTACTGAGCAATGCTTACTCTTAATTCAAGGACTTCTCAGTTTCCCATTCTCTGGCCATTAAGGTGTACAAGAAACCAGGAAGCAGCATAGCCAGGACAGTGGACCTGTGTTGGAATCCTAGAAACTTAGAATTTGGGGTTTTAGTGTATAGTAATACATATAAGTCAAAATAGAGGATTTGGGGTATTGTCTTTGTTCTTCTTTTTCACCTTCTTCTTCCTTCTTCTTCATTGGTTTGGGTGGTTTTCTGTAATTGAGTGAAAAAAGTCTGCACTGCAGGCCTCGGGTGGTCATTATTGGGTCAAAAACATAAATAATACAGGTGTCTGCGTGGTATTGGGTACTTATAAACTAAATAACCTTGGAAATAATTAGAAGCACTCCACTTTACCTTCATTTTCTAAGAGCTTGGTCTGTAAATACTGTAAGTTTTCTAGGTGCAAGTCTGTAAATACTGTAAAGACATAAGAGACAAGAAACATTCCAAGTCTGTGCTTGAGCTTGACCTTTCCTGAGTTCATCCTGACCTTGGCAGCGAAGAGAGGCGAGGCGAGGCGAGGCGAGGCGAGGCGAGGCGAGGCGAGGCGAGGCGACAAAACCATCACAGACCTGAGCTAGTGAAAGGGACTTTCCACACCACAGAACACCATGGTCACCATGCACACTGACAGGATCGTCTGGGGGTGGTCAGAGATGGACTGGGGATTGGTCCGCTAGTGGTGAGCAGTTTTCTCTTGGTGTTTATTGACCATCACCACCTTTTCATTATGATTTGTATTATTATTATTGTTATTTTGTTGTTTTCTTGGTTTTTTGTTGTTGTTTTTATCATTGCTGTTAGAAATATTATCATTATATTTTATTTTTAAAAGATTATTAACCATTCTTATATCAAGCCATGAGTTTGACTTTTTCTTCTCCAATTCTCCTCCCCACCTGTAATTCATTGCTGGCTCAAATTAAGCCATGAAAAACTTGATTAAGAAAGTATGTTGATGGTTGAAGAAAAATGAAGAAAATATAAGTGAAATTTTCACTTTAAGACTTTTTTTCCTCTTTTGCATGGTTTGATACAGAACTGTAAGAGAATAGCAACAAATAAGCAAATAAATAAAAAAATTTCCATGATTTCATATTTTCCTCCATGTATTCCTTGAAAACTCAGTTTTATGCCCTCTTCTCACAAAGAGTAGTCCTTAAACCACCTAGGTTTCTAAGTTCAGGAATGTCATGCAATCAAGTTTGACTCAAAATAACCATGATATATTAAGAATTTCACAGAGTAATATTTTAAAGAAAAAGTCCTTTAGAAGTCTCTCTTGTTAAAAGTTTAACAAGCACTTGAATAAAGTAGAAAACTTTTCATTCTAATGCATGTTGGCAGAGAGGCTGTGCTCTGACAATAAGGAATTCTTTCCTATGCCAGAACTGTTCAGAAAGAAAATGTGACATTTGGCTACAAAATAATAACCATGGAAATAAAAACTAAATTCACAATTCCATTGCTACTAGAAAATTATTTTCAAAATTATTATAATGTAAAAATAAAGCTAAAACAATAGCCAGCAATTTTATGCACTATGTCAGCATTCATCAAATATTTCACAGCAGTGAATTATTTAAAGTTGAATACTTAAAGTTTCCATGGACTTTTTTGGAAAATAACAGCAATTTATTCAAGAACAGAAAATTGCTAAATATAATAGCAAAAGAGATTGCAGATCCCAAGAAAAGTTGAATAATAATTATAACTCTAAAAAATATTAATTGTGGGGTTTTTATCCTTTGACCAATTAACAGCTGGATATCAACTTAGGATTCTAAGGCACAGAGTAAATATTTTAGGCCTTTAAAAATACCAGAAATTTTGACAGAATTACATAATTTCAAGATGCTTATTATGGAAAATAAATGCCTTAATAACTGCTAACTTTGGCTGTCTCCATTTTTCCTCATTTTTTTTTCTAAATCCATCTTAAACCAGCTAAAATTAGAAATATGAGTTCTGCCATCATAATGTCCCAACTCCTTCCTTGTGCTGCGTTACAGAGAAATCCAGATTAGGCAGGGATAACTAAGATTTGAGCAGCACATGTGAAAGCTTGGAGTGTTTTCTCAGAAAGAAAGTTCACACCTAATTTCTACTTTTCCTTCCACCCACCTTACAAATTATTTCAAATTACTGCTCTGAAAAAGAGATTGCAACACATGACTGATAAATTCAAGAGGTACTGACAGGCCAGCAGAGACATGTAAGTGATGCTTCTTTTTATAAAAGTGACCTGCATGCAAGTGCATAATAAAACAATAGAAAGATTGTAAATGATCCAAAGAATAGCAGAAATATTGTTCAGAGTGGCATTTTATCTTTACCATGCTCCTCTTCATGACAGCTCAGTAGAGTTAACATCAACAATGTTAATTGTGTTGATGACCCTTTGGCAAATGCCCTCATTGTATTTAACAGATTGGTTCTCCAATAAACAACCTGGGGTAAGAGGTCTGTTTTCATATCCCACAAATCTGCTCTTGAATTTGTATTTAATTATTATTTTCATGGCCAAAACCACAGGACAGATAACAGAGATTGAATTGAAGCAAGTAGATTAATAAAACCAGCATTAGCTCCACAGTATTTATACAAACCGTGAGTGCCTATGAATAATTAACATGTTTTTGAAATCCAGTCCAACTAAAATCAAAACAAACCACCACAAACTAGATTGTAGTTCAAGAACATTTGGGATGCAATCCTTTGGGACTCTAGTCTGTTCCAGAGCACTTTAAACTCTGTTATCTTCATTCTTTCCTGCTGAGGATGGATCTGATCTCTGACACCAACAGCTGCTCAAAACATTTTGAGCTCATTATTTACCACTTTAATCAGTAACAGCAATGCACCACTGGACCCTGTGCAACCCCACATGCCATGATCCTTTCTTTGTCCCAACTCAAGTCTCTATAAATGATGCCTTCATCTTCTCCATGTAATTTTACCCCAGGGCTCAGTGGGTACAGAGGTCCTCACACCGGCCTTCACAGCACAGACAAATGCTGCCTCAAGGATTAAGGTATTTTTCACAGCAGACTGTTAAGCATTGTCATTCTTTAACCTTCAATCTCTTCTCATGCTTACTCTTCAACTTTTTAGAGCAGTAGGTCACAAAAAAGCTTGAAGCTGAAATACTGCCTGAAGCTGTTTAATTGTGATTTTTAATGGGTCACTGTGTTTTTAAGTTTGTCGTGTACATAGACTTAAAAAATGAAAGAAAAATTCTAGAAATCTCTTATTAAAAAAGGTTACTTTTTCATATGAGGCTATGGCTGGAAGATCTTACTAGAGAATGGTGTGAAGGAAGTGGCTGAGGAGGTGACAGACAAAAATGCTTAAATTGGCAGTAAAGGGTGCCTTTACCGTGGAGAGCACAAGTGGCTCACGTGGGGAGCCTCTACTAGGTGGAGTGGTTGTTGTCCTAAGAAGAGGACTTTTACATAGTCCTATCAAGAAGCCAAGTTGCTTATATTCTGATAAGTTGTTACTATCCCTCTTGAATAAATTATTCTCTAAAGCAAGGAAAGGTGTCCCTTGATGCCCTTACACAACTCAGAGCTTTTTTTTCTTTCTATTTCAAAGAAAGCCCTGTGAGTCACTAGCATGAAACCACATTTTTCCAGCTTATTAAGGCTTCATATAAAGCAACTACCTCAGAAGAGCTAACTGAAAATCATTATTCTGTGTTGGGTTATGAGATAAAAGATACATTTATTTGCCTTTAAGTAATGAGTTCTTCAAGGCTTTACACATGCATCCCAACAAACAATATTGTTTTTCATTTGCACTTTTCTCATAAAAATTCATCTGGCTAAAGCATTTAAATTTCTTCTTTGGCTTTTAATGATTTAATATATTTATTTAAATATTTTATTTAAATATATTTCTATGTATATAAATTATTTTAATATTGTCCTCCATTCCCATTAATGCATATGTAATGACAGTACTGCAAGGAAATTACAGGAAAGAAAAAGGGTGGGGTTTAGTTTTGTTCAGATCAATTTATCACCCAATCCAAGGGGCAGGAGTTTGGCATGTAGCCTCGATTTCTGTAGGGTCTCACCAATTTCCATGTTTTTCTCTGAATACAGAAAATATTTCATTATTCTAGTTAAAGCAATCCTTTTCCCAGAAAGAGGAAGGTTTTCTGTTGAAAATAAACACAATAATTAACTTTTTAAAATTATAATAAGGTGAATGTTTCATATTCTTCACCACAAAAAGTTATTAATATTCATCATAGTTATTTTTTCTCTTACTGTAATAAAATTTGACATGGATTGCAGCAAAAAGCCTTATGTTATACTATAAGGTGTTATTCCAGATTGAGGATGAGTACAGCTCCAAAGTAGAGTCAGAATTATACACTGGAATCAAAATCTGCCTTTTTGCCATTCACAGCTGGATGGATCTTGAAAAGCTTTTACAGCTGACTGAATTCAAGGGCATCCTAACATATGCAAACACACAAGCTTTTTTTTTTTTTTTTAATGGGAGATTTTAGTAACTAATTCTGTAGGTCAAATAAATCTCCTTCTGCTGGACACGCACTGTGTGACCCTGTTTGGACACTGAATAATGACCCTGGTGCTTTTTTGCCGTTATTGAATGAAACAGACTGCAATTTTCAAGAGTTGTCACTTCTCTCTCCCTCTCTCCCACTTTCCCTCCCTTTCTCTCCATCTCTTCCTTTTGCTCTCATCCAAACAATCATAATAAGAATGTGGGTCCCTCTGAGCACTCTCCATGTTTTTTTTAACTTCTCATGTAAATATTAAACCCTTTCTCTGTGAAGATTCCCTTGCCTCCAAATTTCTTTATACAGTCAAAAGTAGCCAAATTATTTTGCAGAAAATTTTTGCCAATGTTCTCTCCCAGTTTTCTTATCAAATGTAAAATACTATTTCCTTTCTTCTATGGAAGTTGTTTGAAGAATCTATTTCAAAGCAAAAATCCAAGTAAGTGAGATATTTTCTCCAAAACAAAGTAAGAAAATATCAACAATTTCTTTATAACCATTTTTCTAGTTTTAGATTCTGCATGGATATTGGTGTCTCAAAATTTTAGCTGAAGAAACACAAAAATATAAGCAACTCTCCATACAAAATAGACCAAGTCTACATCCTAGAAGGACAACACAAAATATCTTGACATGCCTTTGTTTTTATACAACATCTACTCAGGAGAGACAGGGGAAAAAATGTCCCACTTCTTGTAATGAGAATTTACAAAGTAATGCCTGGAGATCCCTGGAAGTTTTCAAGGCCAGATTGGATGGGATTTTGAGCAACCTGACCTAGTGGAAGATGCCTCTGCCCATGGCAGAGGGGTTGGAACTATGGGATCTTTAAGGTCCCATCTAACCCAAGGCATCCTATGATTCCATAATCAGTGGTTAAAGAACTTAAAGGAACTGGCTTGTACAAAACCATGTATAAGGGGTGTCCTCATAAATTTAAATTCTCAAAGACACACAAGTGTTCCACAAATAAGAAAGAGCAGTAGAAATGCTTTGGTGTATTTGGATAACAGCAGTTGATTCTGTAAGAACTTGTACTTTAATATTTCCAATCTAAAACAAAAATTAAATTTTGTATGATAAACAGTATATTAGAAAGTTACAATATAGAAGAAAACATCAAACAGTGAAATCTGATGGATGTGTATGGAATTAGCACGGTATTGTCAGGATGTCAGAACCTGTCTTCTAGTGTCTTTTCCACTTGGGTCAGGTTTAATAAAGGATTAAACAGATGTTAATTTTATGACCTCCTGACCACAGTTTTGTTATGAATCCTTTCATGATATTTTTGGGGTTTTGTTTGGTTGAGTGGTTTGTTGGATTCTTGTGCCACCCTACAAGATTGCTTCTGTCTTTCAGTTCCTTTTTCCAAACTTCCTAGTTTCCACAAGAAAGTCTCAGCCTGTCACTTCTGATCAGATTTGTTTTCAATACACTTCCTTTTGTTCTCCAGCGCTCAGGCTTATCCTTCTAAATGTTCACCAGTCTGATTTTGTGTCTTTTTCTTGTCTGATTCTTTGCCTGGCATGTTCAATTCCATTTAAACCACTGTCTTCCTGGTCAGTCCAATTGTTCATTATAGGTCAAAACTATAAACTGGTGGATGGAAAGTTGTACTGGTGTTTTAACGTTAGCAACTACAAGTCCATTAATAAGACCTTAACAGTTAAAAATTAGGCTAAGTTAGAAAGTGCAAGTGTCTGAAGTGGGTATGATGATTTTAGCATTTGACTCAGAAAACTGAAAAGAAAATGCAATAGAAATATTTCATCAATTTTGTATTAAAAAAACCCACATTGTCTCTATATAACAGGAGATCCAGCCTCCCAATGGGACCAATAGTTCATTCATCAATGTTTCTGTGACACCTGCAAGAAATTAGCCAAGCAATAATGGCTTGGTACAGAAATGGCAAGAAAATGTCTGACAGATATATATAAACAAGACATAAAAAGTATATCAATAACTCACTTTTCTGTCATTGCAGTGAATGGGGATATAGGTAGAAAAACATAAATTTATTTTTGAATTAATATTTTTCTCGCTAGATGTGTATTTATTGATATGTAGAATCCAGGTTCAATATTTCAGTGCAATTTTATTTTAGTAAATTTTATGAAAAATGTTAGCATTTTTTTTTGCCTAAATGATTACATTCTAAAAGCCACTGGGAAAATGTCAGTTCATACCATTCAAAATTGTGACATTGTTTAATTTTCTGCTAGGAAGAACAGAAAAAAAGGCTTCTGTTTGCTTCAGTAATAATCACAAAATAAATTCAATAGGGAACTTGTCTACTGATGCTGCAAGCGTACTACAAACTCCTCAACCACAAGAAAAAAGGCAATAAAAATGCCTTTCAGCAGGTCAACACCTTTAACACAAAACAGATAAACACATTCGGTTTCTGTCTATCACAGAGCACTTTCTGATGGATCTTTAAACCATTGGCATGTAACACCTACATGTCCTTAAAATTGTTAAACATTTGGCAGCATGTTATTAGCCCTGTACATACCAAAAATAAACCTTGTTCTTTCCTTCCTGCTTCCACGTTCACATATTTCAGACAACCAAAGCATATTTAATAATGTTGCAAAGGGTTAGAGTTTAACACAGGATATTGTTGCTAGCATTCCATATTCCTTTCTGCATTTTGCATCCTAAATGCAGCAAGAGATGGGTGTGGGTGTGCATTCTGAAAGAACAAAACATTTGCAAAGTTAAAACCAACTCATGCTTTGCATTGCTCTTTGGTGACATTTTTCTGTATAAGAAAACTTTACACTCAAAATGTGCATATGCATTCATTTTTTTGTTATTTCTCTCCATATTTTACTCCGTATGAGCATTGCTCAGAAATAACTAAAACATCCCTGTGGTTCCAGCACTGTTTTTGTCATAACCCCAAACCTCAGCCCCGTACAAAGTACTGCAAAGAAAATTAACTCTATTGTAGTCAAAATCAAACAATAGGTTTTAGTTAAATTTTAATGACTGTTCAGTGATGTCGCTTTGCTGTGACTTACACCACAGGGAGTCACTGCAGTACAAAAGTCATTGAAGTACCTCTATAGGCCAATAGATTATGGGACACTTTAATGATGACAGGATACATGCATGGAATCTTCCTGTAGTTTCTGAGATCATCTCTATAAAATCTCTGTTCAGATAGGAGAATCTGCTGCCAGGCTGTTTATTTTCCCACCTTGCAGAGTAGGCCTAAGATTGATTTATATTTTTTAGACATTGAAAGGGAATGCTCAAGAAACTGAGAATATTTGCTACCCCCTTGCAACATCGTAAGATATTGTTTGATTATGCACAAATAATTACTTTACAGCTAGTAAATCAGCCATTTTAGTATGAGTGTTGGCAGCAAAGCATTACTTCAACATTTACATTTAATTTTCACTTTTATTTCTATTGCCTCTAATTGTGGTGAGCTGGTAACAAGGGAGAAAAAAATAATTATTAGTTGTAAAATCAATGCTGTAGAAAATGGATTTTAAAGGACAATCTAAATGCAGTGTTAGATGCAGTTAACATTTGAATGCTGAATTTTCATTGCTAAGTGTGATAAAAGTGCATTAGCTCATACTATCCTATATATAATTAGACTGGCAGTTTATTGAGAAATTGTACAAACAGGGTCCTGTTGGGGCTCTTCCGTATTTTTAAGCTATTGCACTTTAAGTGTAATCTGTCAGTTTTTGATTCTTTCAGTGCTGTAGAATATCCTGATAATCTTGCAATTCTATTCTATATAACTTCATCCTAAAGGTCTGTGTGAGTCTGTGCTTATGACAGACCAGAACATCTTCATTTTTGTATACCTGAAAATCCCAGTGGTCTAATTCTTAATGGTGTGGAACTGCTTTGCAGATCTCCTTGTAGTTTGTAGTTTCCATATTCTCCACATGTAGTCAATTAGTTCCTTACTCATCTGCTACATATTTCACATAAAAAGTTGCTAAGAAATTGCTGGAGGGAACACAGCCTTCTCAGTTTGCTTTCAGATATGTTTTCAACAAAATGCAAACAATCATCAAGTCTAATATTGACTCTTATCAATATCAAGCAAGGAATCACTATTAGAGGGAATTATGTGTGTGTTTATTAGACAGCAAGTATTCTAAGATTTTAGGAAATCTATTTAAAAAACAAAAAAGTAGGAATTTTATAATTGTAAACCAAGACCACATGTACATTAATTCTGGAAAATCACAGACTTCATGTTTAGGAAAAGGACATTCCCAGGTAGCACTACCACCTCTTGGCAGAGTTCCCCCTTGGTTTGTTGAAGTTGAAATTTTCCTCAGTCAATGAGGTGATGCCTGTACAGCATCTTGAACAACTTTCCAGACATGACTGATTTGGGACTAGGGATGTATGGAAATACTGGACTTGGACACATTTTTGTTGGTTCTTTTCTTTGCTGGTTTTTTGTTTGTTTTGTTGTTTTAGGATTTTTTTATTTGCTTGCTAATAAAAAGAGCAAAGGAAACCATCATTAATATCACACACAAACGTTGATAACTGATCTGAGGCAGGTTACATTAATACATTAGCAATAAAAGTATCCAAATTTAAGACATTTTTCTAAAGTAAGGGAGATGACCAAAATAGAAAATAAGTTGGATGCTGTGCAGCCAATGTCAACCAACAGGAATTAACCAGAGGAGGACCATGATCATACAAAGTCAAATTCAGTAATATAATAATAATAATATAATAAAATAATCTCTTATTTTGATAAAACACATTCTTTAAAATTGAATCCTGCATTTTATAAACATGGGAGGTGAGACATTGTCAAAAACAGTAAAGGAGTTTGACGGTGTGGTGAGCTGATGTTGGCTGGATATCAGGTGTCAATTCTGTCATTCTGCTGAACAAGGAGGGGGGAAAATAAGACAAAAACCGCAGACCTCATGGGTAAAGATAAAGACAATTTTAAAAGCAAAAGAAAATGTCATGCATGGAAGGAAAGGAAAATTCTGTACCTTTCAGCAGGTGATGCTCTGCTACTTCCTGAGAAGCAGGGCTTCAGCTGGGTAGTGGTTGCTAGAGAAGGCAAATATCACTACAGCAAATTTGTAGTGACAAATTTGCATTCCTCTCCTCCTCTTTTCTCAGCATTTATATCTGAGCAGACATCATGTGGTATGGAATATCTCTTTGGTCAGATTGGGCCAGTTGCCCTGTCTGTGTCCTCTCCTGGGATCCTTCCCACCCTCAGGTTAGTGATGAGGAGGAAAGCTGGAGAGTCATTCTTGGTGCTGTGTGAGGCCTGCTCAGCAGCAGCCCAAGTTCTGGTGTGTTACCAACACCTTTCCAGCCACCAATGCCAAGCACAGCACTCTGAGGGCTGCTGTAGGGAAAATTAAGTCCATCTCAGACATGTGACAGCTACAGTTGGTCTATAGCTGCAAAGATAATTTGGCCCAACGAAGACCAACTCAACCAGCCTAGCTTGTTAGAGAACAAAAGTGAACAAATCCCTGGGTGTGTTACTGATAGGCCAAGTTCAAACTCAAACAAGGGACCCCAACCAATCCCTTTGAAGTATAAATGCACCCATAACATTGGCCAATGAGCTGGGTGAAGTTAAGATCCTTAACCCATCATGTGTGCAGCCCCTGTATAAGGGGATGTCTGACAAAATAATTCAGCTGTTGCTGCATGATCTCAGCATGTTTATGTCACATTCCTATCTCCATCAACAGCAACACAGACTCAGTACAGATGCAAAATTTGGCATTTTAATTTTAGCAATTATTTTTGTATACATAATGAAGACATTTTCTGTTGAGAGAATTAAGACTCAGAGAAGTAAAGCAAAATTCTGAGATGTGGTGCCCTCCCAGTTTACAGCTCTGAAACATCTTAGCATAACAATGCCTCAAAACAGTGTTTTCAGAATGAAGTAGAGAATTTTTAGAGAAACAGTTGAGAGAAATTTGCTCTGAATGCTTCTTCCTAGGCAGGTGTTCCTTCTCCACCCTTTAGAGACAGAAAGAAAACAAACAAAAAACTTTAAATGAAATTCAAATACAATAATGATTACTTATTAGCTGCTGTTTACTCGCCCTGCAGATAGATGCTTCTATACCCAAAGTCATTCAGGCCTCATGAGATAATAACAATTAACATCCTTACAGCAGATTAAAATTTTAATTAAATTTTTTTTAAAAGCTGAAATGGAAAAAGCAAGCTGAACACAACTACTAAAGACTACTTTCTATGATTCCAACTTGAACCTACCCTTTGCCAGTCTGTTGCTGTGAGATTTGTGGGGAAAAAAAGCATGACTGTTTGCTTTCTGATTTAACTGTAATTCAATAATTGCCTAGATTAAGAGTCTTTTCCTACCACTATTTTATTTCAAATTGAAGATCAAAATATGCAAAATTTTTGTATTAGAAAAACAGTGGAAGTATTTAAATAAAGTTTTCAACTCTGTAAGTTAAAATGCTTTCAAAAATACTAATCTTATTTTATCTTTACCAAATAAAGAAATATGTGATTTCAAATGTATGGTTTACTTTTTTTTAATATACACAAATGAACCAGAAGTAGAGTACAGTTTATTAGGTCTGCTCTTTGCTTTTTCTTTTTTTTCTCATCATTATTCCCTTTATAATGCTGAGAATAATTTGTGATAATGACATGAATTTCTTGTTTGAGTTGTTCGTCTTTCATGTAACCATTTATGCATTTCTGTTTTATGACTGGATAATGAGAAATAACAAGTGAAGATTTGCAAAGATATACAAATACATGAAACACTGTGCTGTCAGCCTGCTCAGATACAAAAGGAATATTTTCGAAACTATAGCTGAAAATGTTCAATTTAAAATTTTGTATCTGTACAAAAAAATGTGCACATTTTCTTAAGCAAAAAAAAAAATTAAAAAAGAAAAGTTGAGTATGAGCACACACAAAAATGGTATAGGCAGGAATCCTTTAGGTACTCTGCATATTCAGCTGCTGAAGCAGTCTGTGTGGCTGAAGGACGTTCAGGATTTGAGTGATCAGGTGTGAAGTATGTGTATTTAATTTTGAAGGAAATGTTTATGCTTCAGGTTTTTGTTCTAGTTTTCCTTACTCCACTGTGTTAAGCAAGACTTATTTAAAGTTTGTCCATGAGGTTTGTTGATTAATTTTCAAATAAGGAAAATAATTTTAAAAAGTACCATATTTCCTTTTCAAAGTGTCTCATCATTACCATCTTTGAGATTTGCAGATGCTCCTCTGGTTGTAGAATTTGTATGTAATGGTCTGTGGGAAAAATCACAATCAGAATAGGTAAAAGAAATTGAATGGTTTTAGTGGTAATAAAGTTAATTTCTTCATGGTAGCTGCTTTGGTGCTGTGTTTTTATTTTGATAACATGGATGTTTTGGGTTCTGCTGAGCAGCGCTCACACAGAGTCAGGGCCTTTTTCACTTTTCACACCACACATGAGCGGTCTGGGAATGCCCAAGAAGTTGGGAAGGCACAGAGCCAGGAGAGCTGACCCCAGCTGCCCAGCAGGATATCCCAGACCATACAGGATCATGCTCAGCAATAAAAGCTGGGTGAAGGAGAAAAAAGAGGGAGGTACGTTTGGAATGATGGTGTTTGTCTTGCCAAGTCACTGTTACGCAGGACGGAGACCAGCTTTCCTGGAGATTACTGAATTGCCTGCCTTTGAGAATTGGTGAATTAACTCCTGATTTTTCTTTGCTTGTGTGCACAGCTTTTGCTTGTACCTATTAATCTGTCTTTAATGCCACTTATGAATTTTCTCACTTTAAACTTCTGTTTCTCTCCTCCTCTCACTGAAGAGCAAGCATTGAGCAGCTCCTCTGTGGGGCTGAACTGCCCATCTGGGGTTAAACTACAAAAATATGTGAGGTAAAAATGGCCATTTCACAGGGGACTCCAGAAGAAAATTAAACAGATTTTTTAAATTTTAAGTAGAACTTGAATATGCTTTTTGAGTATACATTTTTTTAAAATTGAGCTCTGATAGAAAGTGCAGTTATCATAAAATGCCTTAGCTGTTTTTTTAATTCCCTGTTCTTTTTTCTAAAGGAGAAGATAAATCTATCACACTGTTCCTTTATGCCTGATCTCTTTTGACTTTTTCCAACTATTTCCTGACGTTGATCCTCATGATTAATATCCTTGTCAGGAACATCACTGCTGTTTTCCTTTGTGCTGCTATCCCTTTCATCTTTGGCTGTTTATTCTCAACATGTTCCCACTGATGTGGGGCTCTGAGGAGGCACTCCTATCCAATGTCCAGAAGTTGCTGAGGTGCAAGTGACCTTATCAGCGAGTCAGACTTCACTTAGGGAGTGTTAGGCACCACACTGATTTTTTAAAACAGATGTTCAATCACACAGGCACATTGACTGAGATGGAAGATGGAAGATAGCTGGCTACACCTGTGGCATTTCCACTGTGAGAGGATGGTCTGCTTATATCAATATACAGTCTGCACCAGAACATGATGAAGCCAAGAGCACTGGGATACACTCTTATGGTAAACCCTTACAATTGTTTAAGCCAGAGCCTGCCTTTGTAGCACACTATTGAATTTGTATGTACATAAACACCCAGGTGACAGAGACAGAAGGAAATTGAAGGGGACAAATAGATTAATGGAAGAAAATAGAACATGCCACAAGGAAAGCAAAAGCTGAGGGCTTCTGCTACAGGTGTCTGGTTTTGTTTTGATATATGATAAGAAGAAGATTAAGAGTCAGAGAACTTCAGAGCAGAGGATGGTTGGGGATGGACAACTCTAGAGCTGCAGAACAACAGACATCTATTGTCTCATTTTTGGCACTGAGGGCAGATGGGAATATCAGTGACTCAGGACTGTACACCCTTACGTAGGTTGTTGCCCTCCTCACGATGTGATCTACAAAGGGTCTGCACCTCACAGCCTGCTCACAGAGATTCACTCAGGATGCCAGTTTGACTGTTCCTGGTCTACTGTCCATGAGATGCTGAGGGAGACAGTGACCATAGACATGGCTAACGGCCTTTTTGCTCCTACTTTTTTAGCATCTATAGGTAGATTCCAAGGGGAAACCTGCACTATCAAGCTCAGAATAAATTAATCAGTTATGTCTATGGTATATGTGCTTATCTGTAAACTATGAGGATTGCATAAAACCCAAAGAGATAATGGCATTCATGCATTTCTCACACACACACACTGCCCTTACACACTTCAAGGAGAACTGCATTAGTCAGTTCAATTTATTTCTCAGAAATCTTAATTTCTTTCTGTCCGATTTACAATATCGCCTCAGAGATTGTTCACAGTAAGTTTTATACTTCTGTGAAATTCCATGGAGAGAGATTAATTGGAGGAGACTCATTCCAATATATTCCCCGGGAAGAAGCAGACGGATATTTTATTGTAACATCACTGCCAATTCAGAGCATTCCGCTTTTTCCAAAATACAGGTCAGCTGAATATGTGGCTATTTATTATTTCCTCCATGCAATTTATCAGCTAAATTGTACTGTTGGTACTTTCCAAGTGTAATATCTAAGTTCAACCACAGAAACCTCACAGCTTTTCAGAAAAAAACATGGTGAACAACCACTTCCAGAAATCAGAAGTAGTTTTCCTGCCCTGGTTTGAGAGTGTGCTTTGAGTACTCATGTAAGAAACTCAGGTTAGATGTTGTCACTGGTGTTACCTCAAGGAGACTTTCAAATGGTTGCTAACCATATCTACTTGACTTTGACTTCACTTCAAAACTTTAGGGTAAATTAAAGACAGGACCAAGCATTTAGAGATATAGAGGAAGAGCTAATGGCACATGAGAGGAAATTAAATTAAAATGTTACAAGATCATTTGTATCTTGATGTCACACAAATTTAAGCAAAATTCTTATGTCAAACACATTAATTTATTTAAGGAAAAAAGATGACATAACAAGATAATAGTGATAAATGTGTAGCAAAACCCAGTTAAGAGGCAAGCAAAGATTTTAAGTAAGATAGTGTAATGCCATCTTCAGTTAATCAGTAATATTTCAAATCTGGGACACTTTTTTTTAATGATTCAAAGGGAGAAAGACAAAGTGGAATCATATTACATTTGCATATTTTAATTACCTAGTAAATATAACCTTGACTAAACCAGTGTAGGAATAACATCACTATGCCAGAACCCAACCAACATAAATTTTTTTTCATTCAAATATTATACTTATTTCAGAAAATAAAATTCTCACTTCAGATATAACACTGTGACTTCAGAAGCTTACTCAAAATAAAAAAAAACTTTTTGAAAAGCAAATTATGCTTCTTTCTTATTATTCTTTAGCTATGACATATTAGTCATTGCATGTTGATAATTTATATTAATTTAGTCAGATATGCTTTATCAGTACTTTTATACTTTTTACTCGGGACTCTATATATTCTCAGCAGTTAATTTTAATCTCTGTTCCCTCATCTTTGTTTCTATTAAATATGTGTTTCGTATTTCTGAGGCCAAACAGCTGTGGTAGCTAGAATTTATTCAGATTAGTTATAAAATTTCTTAGTCACCAGGATCACAGAATAATGTAGATTACAAGTGGTATATGATTCAATAGTGTTGTGATGGGTGGATGCCAACCAGTAGTTGAGTTTCTACTGAGCCATTTGCTCACCCTCTTACCCTTAGTTGGATCAGAGAAGAAAACAGGAAGAACAAAAGTGAAAAAACTCATGGTTTGAGATAAAGATAGATTAATACGTGAAAGAAAAGGGGAGAGGGAAGGGTACAGAAACCAAACAGATGGATCAAAAGAAGTCAGACCAACATCTAGCAGGTCTCCAAGCAATGGCCTCCTTGAAAGACAAAACATTCTTAACTCCAACTCTTTGTGAGGATGAAATCATGTGATATTCAATGTCCCTTTGGCATGTTTGGGTTATTTCTCCAAGCTATCATTCCTGCCAACCTTTTACCCACTCATGCTTGATAGGCAGGGAGCAGAGTAAGAAAAAGAGAAAGCCTTGACATTGTGTCATTACTGTTTGCAAGCATCAAAACACTGATGTGTTACCAGCACTCTTTTAGCCACAAATCCAAAGCATCACACAGGCTGCTGTGAAAGACAACTAGCCCAGTCAGACATAGACCAAAGGTTTCAGATCCAACACATTTAATTCAAAACAAAGTATCTTTTCCTTGAATTTATTAAGTTTTAGTGCTCATTTGGCTTTGAGTTTTATATATTGACTCATATTTTTCCATGGATATGAGCTTCTTTCAAGCCCCTTTCAAGCCTCTTTCTAAATAGGACCCATGCAAAGGCCCTTCCAAGTGTATACTCTGAAGACTGCTTTCAGTAAAAACTAGTCCCGTGTTAAAAAAGATTTATTGCAAAGTTTTGGATTTATCACCATTTTTTAGAAGGTTCCAAGTACAGCAAATGAATATGAAGTTTGTGTCTTGGTTATCTAATGGCTGTACAAGCAGAATGTTTAATAAGTACAATTACATCACGTAATTACATAAGATTAGCTGTGTGGGATTAGACAAAATCTTATATCAGAAACAATACTGAAAGGAATAGAATGGAAACAGTATCCTTTTCTTGCCATATATCCATGACAGACAAAGAAGAGTTATTAAAAGTGTGGCAATAATTATATGGCATTATTATCTTTCTAGTTGTGTGAGCATAATCTTACCAATGTACCCTGCTTAACCAGCAAAAGGCAAAAGAATAATGAAGTTTTGTAGATTAATCATGGCAGCGTAATCATGGCAATCAACATGAGGTTTGATTGCAAGTCATTGATACTGTCACCATAGTTTCTACTTTTCTGCTTCAGAAAGCAAGATATTAATATTTTTCCATTGTGACGGACACAGCAATATGTAAATCACACGATTGATACAGAATCTGTTCCAAGAATATTTTTTAAAATTACCTTTTCTGTAATCAAATGCACCTGAACACGGCACTGAGGGTGATTTTTGTTCATGTGTCACATAAACGCAAACCCCACAGAAGCATGAGCAAATTGCAACCATGACTTTCACAGCTGTGGGATACTGCACAGCTAGATATTCCTCACTAAAGTATATTTTGTTTCCTCTTAATTTAGTGGGAAGCACCACAGGTGCATTGTATGTAACAAAGTGGGTTTATGCTGATACTTTTTCTCTTAAATGCAAGTGTTTAATTTAAGGGGTTCCACTCAAAAAAGCCTTTTTCCTTTCTCCAGACTTCCAAACACAGATTTTAATCTCTTCTGATTTAATGTTTAAAGGCAAATATATCTTCTATGGTCTCCAAACAAGCAGACAAACAAAAAACTATTGCCATATACAAATTACTCATTTTCTTTTTTTTTTCTAGAGGAGATAATACCTGCTTCAAAGATCCTGCAAAAATACCTGCATAGGGTGTTTCCTGTTATATATAAAACAAATCTCTGTCATTCACTGAACTAGGAGAAAGAGACAGTAATGTTCTTTAGTGCTATTTTAGTAGTTATTTCAACAGTATTCTCAGCTTTTTAAATTTGGAAACCAGCACGATGTTGCAGTGAGTAAACCATTAGCAAATGGTGCCTAAAAGTAGACAGGCAAAGATGATTAGGCAATTCAGCGTTGACAACTGATTTATATGTTGCTGTAGAAGCTAGAGGAGGCTAGATACCTCTTTTGAAATCAGAAAAAGGAAATACTAAAAGTAGATGACATTTCAAGATGTTATCTAAAGAGATATCATATTTTCTCTTAATTTCCTATAGGGATTATCTTTCCAAATCAGATCTTGCTGCACAGCCTTCCTCTTATCCCATCCTTAAAGCAGTCAGCATAAGATGCTTCAAATAGAGGGAGAGCATAACTGGGAAAACTTACAGATGAAGCTTGATCTAAATTGGATAAAATGTATTCTTCTGATCATGGTTTAATGACTTTTAGTTATTTTCTCCACCTAAATATTTATCAACCATTTTCATGTCCTGTCCGAACTACTCGTAAGCTTCTGGCTTCAATACCCCATTGAGTTAAAAATACTGTAAGGTTTATTTTCACAACTTCTATTTTTCTGTTTCTTTTTCCTTGGGTTTCAGAACTGCAGAATGAAAAAAGAGACATTTGATAATCCATTTGAAAAATATGTACCTGTACTTTGAACTGTGTAGATCTGTTTTAAAGTACTCTGATAATTCTATACTTCTAATATTTATCACCAAACTTTTGATCTCATCCACTGCAATATAAAGGCATTCTTATACTTGCATCCATCATTAGAAAGGTGTGGTTGTTAACTTCATTTTTTTCTTATACAGTCTAACATAGATTCTTTCCTAACCACTGGTGGTCACTGGTTTACACTGATGACAGTATGGACTTGATAATTTCCCCTACTTGATTCAGCTAATTTAACCTGATCAATGTGTACAATTTTTGATGTCCTCTCTTGTTATGTATGCTGCTGTGTTTTTGCCCCCCAGAGAATTTTGACTACCATCCCATTCCTATCTGATTACCACTAGGTTCCCTAGGAGTCTTCACAGCATTCTATGACTAATGTATATTTTTGTGGTATGCCATTTTTTCAACTTTTTTTCTAGATTGTTAATTGCATATTCAACACAATCCTAACAATCCTATGTAAGTCTTCTTCTAAGGTAAGATTTACTGACTGATGTTTGGGGCTTAGGCAGTGCTCTGCTTAATAAAGCCAGAAGTATTCTCACTGTCACTCACACCAAGCTTTGAGGCTAAGTGAAAGCCTCTGGAGGCCCTTCCAAAAGCCTCTAACTCACTTGTTTGCTCCTTGTCTGCAGCTCTGTGTGAAGTATTACACATTCAGGTCTGAGACATATTCCTTGGCAGCATTCCAGTGGCAATTCCATTCCGTACCTTTCCATTCACAAGACCAGGAGTAGCAAGGGAGTCCTTCACACACACTGTATAAACACATACACCCAGTGTATGGGGTGCATAACAAAAGAAATTACAAGATTGGCCATGGCACCAGAACTTAGAAACCAATTGCATTGCTTCGTTTAACAAAGGACTAGAAATGGATTTTAATTTTGTTCAAACTTTTTTAGTCAAATTTTTTTCAGTGTTAGCAAACAGCAATCATAATTATAATTGAAGATAGAAATGAAATCAAATGCGAGGGTGAGAGATGTTGCTAAAATGAATCTGTTTCTTGCATTTAATGAATGATACAGGGAAGACTACTGTAAGAACCCAAATCACTCAATGCAAATGACAGTATTTGACTGAATATACTGTAATTTAACTGTAGTCTACTGATTTCAGTGTTACCTAAAAAGAATCATGAATATGTTGGTGCATACATTTTCAACACCCTCATCAATATAAATATGAATCAAGGAAAGCTATGTAATGCCTGTGAAAAACTTTTACTAATTTTACATTCTCCAAAATCCATATTTTCCTCCTCGTTCTTATTTGCACATTTCTTCCTTCTGATATAATCCACTGATTTCTTTATTATTTGAATGTCTCTAGACAGTTATTACTATTCTGATTCTCCCTCAACTCTTTTGAGAGACATTAATTCTTTTTTTGCTGTTCTGCAAGAGCTTTTACTCCTTGTTTTTTTTTTTCGTTGCCATCAGTGTATTTGGGTATCTCTTAGTTTCATTTAGAAAACATTTCTTCTTATTTAAGAGATATCAGATTGGATTGGAACCCTCTAATTATTTTTCTTTGCTCTTGCTTCCTTCCTATTTTATTTTTGTTTAAGGGTATGCAATTCTGTTCCAACTTAATTTTTTCTATACACATCTTTAATTAGCTGGTGTTCCAAGTCCAAGAAGTTAAATTAACTTATGTTTCATTAATAAATTTTAATTTGCATTGTTACTTGCCATTCATTATCTTCTGTTGTTTTAAATTCGCCTTTGGAATTGGTATCTTGCAAAGTTAAATTTTGCCATGTCTTGTCACCATACAACACTGAAGTCAATACCCAGACCCAGAATTTCACTACATACTCAAAAAACCTACATGATTTATATTTAAGGACACTCTCTTTTGTGCTCTAAATTATAATAATTCAAGAAGCCTAAGAAACTTGGTTCATGAACCCCACTACTCTGTGTATACTTAAAAATGCAAAAAATTGTAGGCAAAGTAAATTGGTTTTGTCCACAAATAGACTGAAAAGGATACAAATAAAAATATATCATGGAAATTTTGGCAAGGAATATGAACAATCAGAATTTTTCTTCTACCCAACTGAGCAAAACCTTTTCTATTCTCACATTAGACTTCTTCATGTAATTGTTCTTCTATATAAAATATATCAGTCACACACCCTTCTATGGAAAAAAAAGGAGGGTTTCCTGCTTTCAATTTTTTTAGTAAAATGAAAATAATTGTTAAGCACAAGCACTTTTTTGTTCAAGGTTCCAAGAAAAAGAATATAGCTTATACATTTTCATCCTAACTAATTTAACATAAAGAATCTCAGATTTTTGTAAACACTTTTCCCTCAATGATACCTTGAGAGCAACTAAGTTGATTATTAACTAAATAAATCTTTCATTTTATTCAAACCAAGCAGCATTTGATTATACTGTCTTTTAGAATTAATTTCTATTACTTGACTTCTTTATGTTTTTCTGCTTTTAAAAATACTTTCTCATTTTTTACTCAAGCAAATATACAATATAATAATTTAATGGTTACTATAGCATTATTGTAGCATTAGAATTGCTGGCATTCACATCAATGCATGGAAATTGAGATTAAATCTTGTGTTCCCAAACAATCACAGAGACTTCTCGAGATTTCTGAAAGAACCAAATCTGAAAGATGTAAAACTGGGGTGGAAAAGGCTCAGTTCCACAGTTTCAAGTTTCCACCATAAAAATCCTGACTCACTTCAAAAATATTAAAATACACCATTGTTTCCCTGTGTTTTAACTTGGACTAAGAGTAGCCACCATCTTCAAAAACTAAACCATAATGGATAGACAAATAAATATTTCTCTTTATATTGGTTATATGCATTACATATAATCAATATATTGATTTTATTGGTTAAAGGCATTTTGAAATTCACCATTGCTGGTTCCAATCAAGCCTTCTGCTTTTGCTTTAGTATATCTTGGGACAGAAATATGACCATTTTGGGTGACATGAAATGAAATTTGACCTGGTTATTAGGATTTTTTTTTAAATGGTATGCACTTACATTTCTTCTTTCCTGAGCAAAGCTCCACCTAGATCAGCAAAACCTGAGGAAAATCACTATGAAATAAATGCACCAAATACTTACCTTCTCAATTTTTCTTGGACCTTTTATAAATATCTCAGCATTACATGAGCAAATGATTCTCTGAATTTTTGTTTCTTTGAATTTTTTATTTGTCAAATATTTTCAATGTATTTTTTAGGAAATCTAAGCAAAAATCCAAACTAAAGAGGGCTGCAAATCCTATTTGTCCTATTTCTCCCCACAAGGTTATCAATAATAGATACCATCAGAAGCTAAAACTGAGAGCATTAACACTGACACCCACATCACTCTGCAAAATGCCAATACTACAAAGAGAGACAAGTCTGAAGAGCTGTGTAAGTGAACTCCCTCTTCAGCAGAGCCCTAAGTGGGTTTCAGTGTTCAGAAGATAAACACCAAAGGGTTTAACACTTCATAAGTAATTTTCCTGCATTCATTAGTATAGATACATGCAGGGTTGAATTCTCTAATATAAATATTACGTTTCTTCATGGATTTCATCAACCATTGCTCATGCATGCAGTCTTAGCAACATCAGTTAATAAATTGCCTGCATGAACACCTATATGCACAGCTCTAAACAATTCTGAATGCTCAAAAGAAATTCTTCTACATGAAATGATTCAATATTTGATTTTAAAAAATGCAAAAGATTCTTTGCAAAAAAAAGAACTGCTGTTAAACAGTTGAATTTTGCTGTTATTTATTTCGTATCAAGTTTATTAGCTGTCAAAACTGAATCAATTACCCCACAGTACCTTTTTATGTCTTTTATTCATATTCTAGAATCTAAACAGGGTTGTTCGGATTCTAGAATATCAATAATTATAAAACCAGTAATGAATAGACCAGAATATATCCAGTAAAAGAAATTAACTTTATTTTATTAAATGCTAACAATGTTAGCGCTTATTATGCCTCTTGTAAAATCTTATGCATTTTATTCATTCAAATGGAAAAGAAAATCAATATAGATGGAAAGTATCTCAAAGGTATTTATCAATGTATTTGTTTCTATTTCACATAACATAATGTTCTCTTGTAGATATGCCTATCTATTACAAAATACTTCTAATATTAAGGAAGGACTTAAATCAGCAGAATGCCAAGGGATGCTCTGGAGTCTGTATCACTGCAGGCTTTTAAAAGTATCTTTGACAAACCCATTAGGATCAGTTTGGGTAGAATTTATCTTGCCTTAGGCCAGAAGGTAGGATGAAATGATCCCTTGAATTTCCTTCCAGTCCTATTTTTGGTGATTCCTAGCACCTTCAGCAACATAATTTCTTGCAACAGTAAGTATATTCCAGGAAGTGGAATGACCTATATCAACGATTTC
Organism: Argya squamiceps; assembly: GCA_037834095.1. Taxonomy (NCBI): domain Eukaryota; kingdom Metazoa; phylum Chordata; class Aves; order Passeriformes; family Leiothrichidae; genus Argya; species Argya squamiceps. The sequence goes on from JBBMKD010000001.1 coordinate 103,619,665, forward strand.
CAAGATCCTTTCCAAAGCCTTCACTATTTACTAAGATTGCATTTGCTTGGAAGTGCAGCAAACAAATTTGAGAATAGATTTTTTTATATACGTACATATGCTTGTGTAGTTGTCAGCAGTTGCTAGCATTAAATCTATTGCTCACTCACATTTAGTCTTCCTTTTTGTCTTCCAGGTGTGGGGAGGATCCACTAGAAAAGAACGTCCGCTTACCCTCCTGTGACTTTTCTATGCTCTGGTGCTCAGACTGAAGGTCTGCTTTCCCTGGGGGTGACCTGTGGTGAGACAGACTCAGCCTCAAAGGGAGGAGGCAACTGGCACATGGCTCAGTGGCCACTGTCCTACCCAGGATGTGCTGTTTAAGCCTCAGCCTCTCTCCATCTCTGCGGCCTTGTCCCCCATGCAGGGCCTCTCACTGCTTGGAGCTGCAGCATCTTCTCCCCAGCACCCAAAATTCCATGTCTTTTCTTTCATGCAGTGCAAAGAAGTAGGAAGGTAGAAGCAGCTCTAACTCCATTGTCTTACTGTTCACATAAAAGTCCTAGCACAGTTTGCTGTTCAGTGACAGATTTCTAATCAACCAGAAACTTCAACTGCTCCATTTCTTTTCAATTTTATTCTGCTCTAGCCTGTTCTTCTCTTAATTTGCCTTACAGAAATATTTTAATGACACTTTTTCAGTCTAAACATTTCAGACTCACAGAAATGTACTTCTTTCAACTCAAATGTGGTCTCCCCCTCCCTTTTTTTTTTTTTTTTAATTCATTCCTCTATCAATTAAATGATACTTTGAAACTCATGAGTGGTACTTAGTCACTAAGCTCCACTGACTTTTAATTGAGGGTGGGTGTCTAATTGCCCAGAGTGCAACTGAAAATTGCCCAGAAGTCTTTCTTATATATATTCATTGCTTTATCAATCTCAAATGCCTTGTTCTTGTACAGTAAGTTCGGAATATAATTTTCCTCTGAAAAATCCTTAATAATTTTCATCAAAACTAAACAAAAGGCACAAGAGGACAGAGGTCAACAAGACCTTCACATGTCTCCAAATTTCTTTGTCAGTGTGGTATGACATTCATAGAGGAGGTTTGCTCTGGTCCTGTAGATATCATTGAAAATATTCATTTGATTTGATTTGAATAACGTATAGTCAGTCCCATAAAGGGTATAAATCCTCTCAGAAATTAAAATAATAATGACTTCAGTATTTTGTTCCTACTAACTCTCTCAGATTTTCCATTAACCTTATTAGAAGTACTGTATTTTTAATAAAATGAAGTATACCTAAATTCATCATGGATTTTGAGAAATTATGTTCAGTTCTGCCTTACAGATGACCTTGAGGATATACACTTATTAATATGGACATGAAATTACACAAACAAGTTTGGATGAACAGAAGATGGTTTATGTTCCTACATTACACTCAAACCAGGTTAAATAAAGAAAGAGAAGAAACTAATTTTCTATGTAAAGCTTGAAGACTTCTAGATTACAGAATCCCAGAATCATTTACAGTGGAAAATACCTTTTAGATCAAACCATTAACAAAGGACTGCCACCACTAAACCATGTCCCCAAAGTGCCAAATCTACAGGGTTTTTAAATACCTCCAGAATGGTGACTCCATCACTTCCCTGGTCAGCCTCTTCCAGTGTTTACTAATCCTTTTGTATAACTTTTTTTCCCTAATATCCAGTCTAAACCTCCTCTGGTGCAATGTGGAGGAATTTTTACTCATCCTAGGATTTTTACTCATCCTATCTCTTGCTACGTGGGAGAGTAGGCCATCATCCCCCTCACAGTAACTTCATTTCAAGCAGTTGTAGAGAACAATTACAGTACCCCTGAACCTTCTTTCCTCAGTTCTCTCAGTGACTCCTCACAGGACTTCTTCTCTAGATCCTTCACCAGCTTAATTTCTCTTCAATGATTGACTACAGAAAATGAAATTGCTTTATTTAGCAAGGATACACTAAATATTTGGAAAAGATTGCTGCCCAGATTCTGCAGAGAGTTCCTCCAGCCTTTGAAGAAACCTGCCATTTGCTAATTGTGGCCAAAATAAAGCTGAATTAGTAGTGAAAATCTCAGTGCTCTCTGAGTTCTTTGAGTGACACCAACCAATTCTTCTGTCAGCTATCAAGCTTTGCTTCATATAGCTATGATGAAGCATGCTCCCTGCAGGAAAGAATTAGGAAATAAATGTCATGAAGAAAGGGAAGGAAGATTTAAAGAGAAACATCAAAAACTGTTCCATAAGTTCAAGATCTAAAAAGATGTCTTGCAAAGAAAGAAACACAACTGCAACTATTCAAAGCATATATATAATTTTTTTTAAAACAACAGCAAACCAAACCACCAAACAAACAAATCAACCCCCCAAAAAACCCAAAAAATCCAACTCAAAACACCACAGATGCCGTGCCACAAAGTTATTTATTTGGCAATTATTTTTTGCTCAAAACGATTGTAAGAAGCTAATAGACTAAGAAGTATCAATATTTATTTAATAGCTGTTAGGAAATTTATTTTAACTACCATATATCAGCTTGTCCACTATAAGTTGTTACTTTTTAAATTAGGAAGAAAAATGTTCTTATTAAATTGAGACAGTGGTGGAAAAAGTTGAATGTCAAAGAGAAGCTGTAATTGGGAAGACTAAATGATCAAAACAGCCCAAATTTATAGTGCTTTAATTTTTATGACTATAGTTTTTCAATGAAATATTTGCCAAATTTCAAATTGTCACATATAAACTTGTTAAGTTAATATTCCAGAAGTTGTGGGGGTTTTGTAAGGGAAAACTGCTTTTTGAAAATTTCAATTTCTGTGTCTATCATAGTCAAAACAGTGGAAAACAATCGCAAAATCCAATTAGTGTTGAAAGAACTCAACATACCTCCTGATTTGTTATTTGCATATGACAGATTTTATTAGGCATTTATTAATTCTTTTCTTCCTTTAATTTCCATCTCATCGTACATAAAAATGATGACTTCTTTATTAAGCATTTTTTATTTGGATTTCAAAAGAAATGTAGCTTAAAGGTGAAAACAGTTGCGATGACCAACCTGAGAATCTCCCTACCCAGTGGAATTTCACTTCCATTGTAATTTCTTCAGTGCCTACAGAATTCCTGCTTTAAAACCACTCCCTGAAGCACAAAATACTTACTTTGTTTTACTGTACCAGTGATGGGGTTTTTTTGGTTTATTGTACCACTAATGTCTTTTGCAATTAAAAGGATGAAAAAAATCAACTGACAGAGCTGGTTTCTTTGGGTGAACAATTTTGTTTGGAACATCTCTTTTCCTATAATGTAACTGTGAAAACTTACTTCAGTCTAGCTAAATATGTATAAAGTAATCAATCCCTACACTCTATAGAATTTAAAACTAATGGAAAATCTTATATATGTAAGGGTTTCTCAGAACTTTTACACTTATATTAAAATGGGATGAATTAAAGTATAAATTTTTGCAATACTTCATTTAATTCCTCCCAGAGGCTTGAGATTTAACTTTGGTAGGCAGGTCAGTCCCACACCACTCCTTGCTCACTCCCCTATGTTGAGACTGGGGAGAGTATTAGAAGGGCAAATTTGAAAAAACTTGTGCTTTGAGATAAAAGAGAGTTTAATGTGTAAAGCAAACGCTGCATGCACAAGCAAAGCAAAACACGGATTCATTCATACTTCCCATGGGCAGGAAGGTGTTCAGCCATCTCCAGGGAAGCCAGGACCCCTCACATATAACTTGGTAATGATGCCTGGGGAAGGCTGACCCAAAACAGAAACTGAACACAGCTAGAGAATAAACTAGATATTTATTCAAAGGCCTTTAGGATACACCTTGGGCAGGACAGGGCCCGACCAAGGCTGAACTCAGGGTGGACTAAGAATGGTCACATAATGGCTGACCAGTCACAAGGTCTTGAATTTTTTAAAGTTTTGGTCCATTTGCATATTGGTGTTTAATTGTCCAATTACAGCTTCAGGTTGTGAGGTCTCATCCTTCTTGTTTCTCCCTTCAGTCCACCATTGTTTGT
>JBBMKD010000001.1:103623816-103643844 GCA_037834095.1 Argya squamiceps
AAGTTTTGGTCCATTTGTATATTGGTGTTTAATTGTCCAAGTACAGCTTCAGGTTGTGAGGTCTCATCCTTCTTGTTTCTCTCTTCAGTCCACCATTGTTTGTGCTTTTGGGCCTGACAACTTGTAACCATTGTCCCTGGTCTCCATCTGGGAAAGGATTTGTTTTGTCTACCTACTCTGTGGACAGAGCTAACACTTAATATGAGCCTCAGAACTACACCTAAGCACCACAGAATCCGAAAATCATGAAAGCTAAAACTTAAGGCATCATTTCCCCATTTAGAGACTTGACAAGGCCTTTGCCCTGTCGAGTCTCCATTCTAAATATTTACTAATAATAGATATTCAATAACAAATAATTACCTAACAATAGCAAATAGCTTACCATAATAAACACTTTAAATCTGAATTCCCCCCTCCCTTTTATATTTCCCCCAGCTTTTATTGTGGAGCATGAGGCCATAGGGTATGAGATGCCCCTTTGGTCTGCAGGGATCGGATGTCTCAGCTATGTCCCCTCTCAGCTCCCTGTGCAGCCCCAGCCTGCTCTCTGGTGGGTGGGGTGAGGATCAGAAAAGGACTTGGCTCTGTACAAGTAATGTTCAGCCATAACTGAAACATCTCTGTGTGGTCAACACATCACAAACCCAAAACACAGCACCTCATCAGCTACTATTGACACAAAACAGCTCCTTCTTAGCCATAACATGGACAGCAGCAAATGCAAATTGATTTTTAGCAATTTGTTATATATTCAGACCCTCCAAAATTATTTATTTCTTACTGAAATGAATGTATTTCCCTATACATTCTCATCATTTATACGAACTACTGTGTGTGTTTCACTGTCCTGTTTTTAGTGTTGAGCGATGCCACATAATCTCCTTCTATTTTGTGTATATAATTAAATCCCAGATCAGGTTGTTATGCAGGGTGTTTATGTACCATAAACCTTTCTGATTATCACTATATTGGACCAAAATTATATTGTGGGGAGGTGCACATTTCATTTTGCTTTGAAATCTTGTTTTTTAATTTCTACTGACATCCATAAGGTGATCATCCAGCATATGATGTTGGTGTATATTCTTAAGAACATAAATTGTGATATTCATTAAAGTTTGTCTCCATCTTAAATAATTAAATAATTATAATACTAAACACAATTTTAAATTTCTTTTTAGAGCTCCCCTTTACTGGTATTACCCTGTATTGTCTCTATTTTCTACTGCACTTGCCACTCCCTGTATCTTTTTTATTCATTTGAAAGGGGTTAAAAGGCCCATTAAAGGTGGAAGTCAGTGGAGCTGTGAAAACTTGCAAAACTTTCTATTTCTGATTATTACTCATCTAAATAAGAAACAGTGAATCTGCAAAAAAACCCAATTATTGCTGTTGTTATCATCTATAATGGCTCACATGGTTCTGGTTTCAAATGATAGCTATTGATATCCCTGCTTCCACTCCTATTTAGTGTTCCAGATACAATTGAAATGTTTCATTTCTTAACCAGTAAAATAAGGAGTTGTTATTATAAGTAAAAATACTGTTTAATGCATTATTGTGTATAATGTACACTTTTCTTTGGGCTTGCTGACAGATTCCATCCCACAATTCTAATTTTCCGGATGGGATTAACAAAATTATTCTAATCTAACACACTGGAGTAGATCAGAGCAAAATACAAAAATACCTCTACTGGGTTTAGTTCTGCTTTCCTCTGCTGGACCCACATTCTGATTCATTTTTTCAGAACACAGGAAAAGTATAATATGAACTGGGAATTCATACTTTTAAGAAAGCCAAAGTTGCTGCTGACAACTTCATCATGCTTTGTATATTGATGAAACCTGCTTGTACTAGGAGTGTGAAATTATTTTTCATTTCATATAGCAAAGTGCCAAAGCAACACAGATGTTCTGTTCAGGAGTCTGGGCTTAAATTTTCTTTTCAGAGAAGTGCAGTGTTAATTCCATGTTATACAATGAAGAGGAAACATCTGCCATATAACACATTTGTTTTAAAGTATATGCTACATTTTTAATGAATTTCCCAAAGAACTTGAAATCCAAGGTTTAAGAGAGTATACCCAAATAAATTTACTGGGTAAGAGTAACATAATAATATCCTAAAGATGAGTCCCTGAATTCTTCTTCCAAGAATTTAGATGGTTATGGGAAGTACAAGTTTTTTTAGTGGCATCTTAATACATTATTTTGCACTTTTTTTTGTTTTAAATATCACTACTTTAATATATTCCTACTGTTTTTCTACTATCATATTTGAAATTTCATTCCCTGCTTTCAATACTGTAAGGTACTCTAGTAATAGTTCCTGATCTAATTATTAACCTATTTCTAAGTGCTGAAATGCCTGTACTTGTTGCAGGTATTAGAATTACTTACGAATGCTGTTTCCAAGGGAGACAATTTATTGGTCAGTATTTCCCAAATGGCCTCCTATCTCTGGGTCTTAATCCCTTTTTTTTTTTTTTTTGTGATAAGGGACACTGTGTAACAAGAGGACCATTAACGTAAAGGCACATTATGTGTAGGTGCTGCTCATAACGTGCTGAGGAAGTCTGTTAGCTGGAGTGCATCTTAGAAAGGAAACAAATAACTTGACCTGAATATTCTGACCAATTTCCTGCCTGAGAGTCTTGACATCTTGGAAAGGTTTCTGTTTCTAAGTAAGACTGATAACAAAACACTACAAAACACAGTCTGTCTGTTGGAAATATTCCAATCTCCTTGACTTTTGTCTGTCTAGGTTTACCCAGTAACTCTTCACTGGTTCTGATTTTCCTCAAAATAAGCATCAAACATAAGTTAGAATGTAATTTGATCTACTGAGAAACTTCGATGTCAACGTCTCTCAGGCACTGCTGATAGTCTTTAGTGCTTTAGTATGAGTAACAGATGTGATACCAAGACTTTGTCTTTTCTTGGTCTCCTGAAGAGGCTGGGAAATAATCAGAACAGATTATCTTCCACAAGGCAGAGTGGCTTCTTTAAAAAAGTCATCAGCCTTTTTGTACAGTATTATTAGGCAGAATAGCTGGCAGCAATAGTGTTAAACATGAGTTTACTCTACAGTGCTACTATTTCATCTATTTCCTCTGACTTCAATGGCTTGGGACGATATAACTGTCAAAAAAACGGCTATGAAAGGAAAGCTATTGCCAAGCAGCTCAATAGTAAAGGTAAATGGTGAGCATTTTAACCAAATGGAAATTGTTGACCATTAGTTACCAAAGTCTACAGTGAAAAGATAATATTGATTTAAAATGTATTAAATTACAGGAGTTCAAAATGTTTCTTTGCACATTTGCACTTTATTCTCCTTGATGTTCTTTTCTCTTTATTATTTTTTTCCCCTTAAGAAAATCTGAACTGCCTTTTCACAGAAAGAATGGTAGGGATGGACACAGCAGACCCATTTAATGAGGTAGGTGTTACAGTACATGACATAGTAAGTATATGAACACTGGAATGCTGTGGATTACATTTGCTTTTTCTCAGTTTCCACACAGATATCAAACTGAGAAACCTCGATGTCTCAAAGTTTGTTCTGTTCCAGTCTGATATAATTAGATATCCAATTGTTGGATGTGCAGGGGGAGAGAATCTTTCCAGGAGAGTCATCCTCTGCAATTTGCTTTCATATTTTTAGCGTGATTTTGCTGGCATTTGGGTTCCTGTCTATTTGGAAAGAGAAGTACTCAGGTGTAGTAGGCACGTGAATTTTTCTGCACTAGAGTATTTATCAGGCAGACAACTGTGACACGCCATGACTTTGATTCCTTTATCTGGGATATTACAATTTCAAAAAGCTCGTAATGTAGCAGTCCACATTTTAAGGTGTGCTGGTTCTTTGGATCCTGTGATATTGCCTGAAACAGATGGAATCTCTTTTCACTGCACCTCCTGTACAGACATGTCCCATCAAGTATTTTGGCACCCTTTTACCTCCAATTTGCTCTCTCTTGTGCTAATAAAAGCGGGTGCTAGAAGACAAATTAATATGCTTTTGAGGAAAACCCATTTATCAGGAGAACATTTTTTCCTCAGCCTTTTCTTTGGTCAAAAGTTTTATTACGTAGAAACATATCTCTCTACTGTTCAAAATCTGAGAAACAGCAGGACAATCAGCTGAAAAAATATGGTTCAGCAACTTACCAAAAAAAAAATGCAGGAAGAAAAAAGCAATGATTTTTTTCCTATCAATCAAGCACATTATGAAGTATTTAATTAGTTAATCTGGCATCTTTCAGCTTCACATATTTCTCTATATTTATTATGACTTTTAAATGCTTATTTTCTGCCAAGTGATTCATAACAGGTTTAAAGAACAAGTTCTGTCATTTTTAATGTAAAATGTTTAGAGAGAAAGTACTGAAGAAATACTAAGGGAATATAGAAGAATCTGCTTGTTTAGAGATTTATTTAACTAATGAAAGTACCATGTTATAAATTAGCAGTTGAAAAAGACACAAAACATATTGCATCTCTTTACTGTTCCCAGAAATTCATACTTCTGAGGTAAAACCTTAACATTTGCTTTACGTCTTGCCCTACATTTGAAACCCACACACACATATTAATGGTGACCTCAAGAGACTCCAGTCATGCTGCAGGCCAAAAGATCCTTGCTAATGCCACATAAGGGTTTGGCACTGTCTGACAACTCAGCCAAGCAGTCTCTCCCTCCCAAATGGGCAGCCACTATAAAGGGTGACATCCTCACCTGGTTTACTGAAATCTGGGGGTTCACTTCTAATTAGAGCTGACAAAAGCTTGACACAATCAGCAGCACTGGGAACTGAAATGCAGTTTCTTGAGCATAACAAAGCCTCCAGTTCTTTCCTCTTAACATCATTAAGAGCCCTGAGGATAACAACAGAATGTGAGGGAAGGATAATATGATCAAAAAGATGGAATCCTCCACCGTCTTTTTCTCTGGCATGAACCAGGTTTTAACAAAAATAAATTTCATGCACTGATACAGCAACAGTAGAAATGAGTACGCTTTCATAAAACTGAGGAAATACTAAACAGAATCTTTCAAACTCAAATTTCTTTTTAAAAAAGACAATTTTTAAAAATATTTTAGAAACATAATGGAGAGAAATCAATACAGAGTTGTGGTTTGGATGAGGCAAATACACCATTTCTTTAGAATTATTAATAAAAACATGCAAAATATACAGACAGTCATGTATTTATGGTAGATGTAAATTTTCATACAAATTTTCCAAGACTTTGGCTTAGTGCTCCAAAGCAAAATACTTTTTAATCTGTATTTTTAAAATGAAAACTACTGTGCCAAGGCTGTCCCTGTCAGTAAGCACCGGCTGACCCTGCTTGAGCAGAAGATTGGAGTAGATGATCTCGAAAGATGCCTTCCAGCCTCAACAATTCTGTGAATAAATAAATAAATGTAGTGAAAGTAGATCAGGGAGTTAAATAACTAATCCTTAAACTCAGCATTATGCCTCTGGATTTGATCTAAAATGAAGATGCATTTGATATTCATGTACTTGTACTGTTGCCCAGGAAGTAAAACCAACATACACAGCTGGATGCATGATGAGAATGTTGTATTTTTCTTCTCCTGACAGGAGTAGAGGCTGTCAACACTTAAAGCTTTCTAGAGAGCTTTATGTGGATTGATAAGAAAGCTCAAGGAAAGGTCAGGACATGCCATGGACTCACTGCCACGAGGATGAAAATGGATATGTTTGTTACTAGTGGTGTTTTAGTACCAGAACCCAAAGATTTCAAGATGTCAGGAGTAATCTGAAAAAACATTTGAGTCAAATTTAATGTCAGTAAGGATAGATGGAGCAGGGAGGAAACGGCTGGAAGACATTGCCAAGTAAGTACTCCTTAGTCTCCTTAGTACTTGTGTCAAGTGACTGAATTTGGTTCTACCTCTAAATGCATAGATAGAAGCTTGAGATAAACCTATTTGATAAGTGCTACAGGGAACTCTTGCTGGGCTAGAACCTACCAAAATTAATATGCACTGGTTTTGAAAAATTATACGATTTTAAAAGGAAATGTCATTAGTAATCTTAAAAATAAGCAGTTTTCAATTATATGTGGGTAACAGGACCAAAAGCCAGATATGAGGCACATGTTTCCATCCACGTTATATACTTAGTTCAGTATAGGATTAGAGAAGAAAACACAGGCCAGAAGAACCTCTTGAACATTAAAGTTAAGCCTCTGTAATAGCAAGCAGCTATAAAATATACATCAATTCATGTAGAATGGTCCGTGGTACTATATTACCTGGGGTTTTTTTCAGATATGTCTTCTGTATTATTCACAGACCAGAAAAATTAGTTCAGTGTTGGGATTGATGTTGTGAGAAGTAAAGTTTTTGTCATCCTCAGTGAAAGACTTTTACCTCTGGAATCCTTTGCAGAAGGAAAACAGAAACTACTCTCTGAGTATAACTCAAAATACTCTTTTTTCAGCAGGCAAAAACACAACCACTTAACAGATGGATATAGTAACCATAATAGGATTTACTCCATGGAGAATGCAGAATGTCCTAGTCTGCGAGCCAATTAGTCTATCTTCAATTATTCTGTGTCTCAGAGGAAGACTGTTGATTCAGGAATCCAGTTCCCACTTGAGTTTATTTAACTTCAGGCCATTTGCTAAGGTTTGACCATTCCATCAAACTCCTTTAAGACTAACTGATATTATAGGATTATATACAATTGTGGGAAATTTATTATTTCTATCTGTGGAAACTGTTCTATTCCAAGTGTAAATGTGCTTCATGACAGTAAAAAAAACCAAAAAACAAAAACCTAAACCCAAAGCATTTTGCAATGCATGGAAAGTGAATATTTTGTTTCTCTAACCAACTGTAGAGAAAAAAAACCCTCACATTGTTATGGTTTTGATTTTGTGAAAACAGAGAAAATAGTCTGAGAGGGAATATGAGGGAGTTTGTCATAACAGAATAAAGGCACCTCACCAAAATTCTCACCCCATGATCTGTAAGTCTGTGTCAGGTGAATCTGTGTCAGTGTCTCTTCCCAGTGGAGAGTAAGAGTGAGAATCCAGTCTGAATCAATATTTAAAAGTACACAATACTGAAATGAAGGAAAGTAAGTGCTCACGTGTACTTAAGGATAAACACACACAAGCTGTTAAAAAGTACTCCCTAATAATTTGCTCATCTTGATTCCCTGCCCCCCCTCCATGGTGCTTCACTTTCCAGCTTGGCATTTTAGCACTGGCTCTTGCCAAGCTGCTCTTTTTCTTCTCCATTTTAATCCTTTATCTGGTAACTCTAGGCTTGCCTAGGATTTAACCTTGTTAATTTCTTTGATGCATTTAGGGTTGACAAATCTTTGCAGAACCTCCATATTGACAACTTAGACTTTCAGGTTGTGGCTTTTTCCAGGAGTAAATGGAAGATTTTTTTTTCCCCCGGAAATAAATTTTCAAGGTCAAAATATGAATGCAGAAGCATGTATGTTCTAAAAACCTCAAAATAAACAAACCACAAATGAAAAATACATGATAACTCTAAGAGTAGCATTTTCATTAGTATGAAATGGCGTGATGCCATTCAAATGAGGGCATAATATTTTTTGAATTGGAAAATGTTTGGGACTTCTTCAGTACATTAAATATTTTGTCATTCCATAAAATTGAATTCTTCACCATAATAAGTTATTAATTTTTTTCCAACATACAAGCTGCTAAGAAATGTAGGCACTTAGAGGATAAAAGGAGAGATTAACTATTAATACAATGTGTCATCAATATTTGACACCCTACTTAGCAGGACTATTATCTACTACAAACAGAAAATATTCTCCATGCTCCCACTGCATTGTTTGAGTGCCATATGGCCATGCTTGTTTTTCTTCAAATAATTTTTACATAAACAGCTGGTGAGCTGTTTTCTTTGTAACGTGACACATATTTTTCAAGACAGTTAGGGAGGACTGATGTAACACCAGCGTCTGCAGTGCTTTTTATGTCAGGGTTGTAAGGAACCTCCTATTTATTAATCAAAAATTCTGAGTTCATTCTGTGTTTTGGTTGCTTTGGGGGAAGCCTTTTTTTTCTATTTAAGTGACAGCTGAGCAAAAAGACTGCATTTTCCCACTTTCTGCTGATATAATCTTTGAAATAAGACTGAGTGTAAGTGAATGCTTAATCATGCAATAGACAGTCAAATTATAAGGTCTTGTGGAAGCTCTTTAATATCCATTTAATTAAAAGTGGTGTTCGGCTAGCCTAGAATTTGACCTCTGTCACCTTAGATAAAGGTAAATCTGAGCTGACTGGCAGCACAGGGATTATTTAATTTACATGGTGCTCAATTTATTCAATTTACTGTTTTATCCTATGCAATTCTGAGGGAAGAGTACCATGTAAACAATAACAAAAACTGAGTAAAAGATGGATTTTAAATCTTTTCCTTAAATATCAGTGATGCTTTTTCAAGACTATGCACCAAAGATTGTTTCACCCAGTGATATTAGCTTGCAACAAGTTCTACGTGAAATTTAATTTTCCCAATGTATTCACTTGTAAAGCTTTTCAGCAATCCCTCCTCTCACTTGTAAAGATAAAGTATAAGAGTTTTTATTTTATATAAATATATATATATATATAAAAGGAAAATCAAAACTTTTAGAGATAGGATTAAAGGATGAGAAAATGCTCTACAGATTTTCTTCTAAAGGCTTTCTGTTGTTGTCACATGTAGAAGGAGTGATAAATACTTTATGTTTTACTAGTGGCCAAAGTAACCATTTGTGAAGAAAACACCATGTGGTAGTTGACAACTGTTGAAAACACTTTATTGAGATTTGTGTAGAATATATAACTTCAGGTGAGTCAACAGCTGTCAGAAATGTAGGGTTAGATTCCCTGCCTCATGTCGTAATACCACAGTGTGCCTTGGTTTGGAAAGACAGGTGTCTGGCAGGGAAAGCCGGAGCTTCCCTTGGAATGGAGAATGTAAACCCCCTCCCTCCAAGTTATTATAAATTTGCCATTAGAGGCTTTCAGGCAAAGATATGGGAATAGGAATGACAGTTCTTTACTGGGAATATTAAAAATACAAATGCAATACAAAAAAACCAAGCAAACAAACAAACAAAAAATGCTAGAAATGCTGACAGAGTCAGAATACAACCTGACACCCTGTTGGTCAGGTTTTGGAAGCAGTCCAAATAAATCCTCCTGGAGTAAGAGATGTGGTTCTGTTGGAGCAGAGATGAGCCTGTAGAAGGGTCCAGTGGTAGAGAGATGGTCTGATCTTTCCCTGGGAGTCCAGTGACAAACAGGCTGTCCTTGTGTTCTGAATCTCAGGTTTTACCCAGGCAGAAATGCTTGGCTCCTCCCACTGGGTGGAGCATCCCCCAATGGGATGATGTAATTTTATCAGTCATTGGTGAGCCTTAATGGCCCGTTAACATCAGATATCCCCTGGAGGGAGAATGGGTTGTGGACGAGGTAAAGAACCTTGCTCCACCTGGTTTTAACAGCTGGTCTATTAACAGAAGGCACCTCTCCCCTCCCCCTGAAGTTAAAGAAAAACACTTCAATCCGTTTTAACAGATTGGGAATAGAATACAACTTGCATTGCAAACCGAGATGCAGTGGTTCATATGACACCAGAAAGATTTCTGGAGGAATAGAGAGGGATAGGGCTACACTGGAATGGTTACTCGATAGCAGGTGAGCAAATTAGTTCCTGACAGCAAGAACCCATAATAAATTCTTCAGTTTGTGGTACTTGATTTAGCACTTGATGTAGGTTTCCCTGCATGTTTCAAAAGACATTATCTGCAGGTTAAAACAGTAAACTGATGGATAAATTCGCATGCTCTCCAATTTTACAGGGAATTTCAAACACTCCTGAAAATTCATTGAAATGCTTACCAATAGCAAACAGCTAAAAAAAAAAAAAGGTACTTTTTGTGGAATGCTTAGAAATTTTTGTTTATTCTAGGGGTTTTTTTCTTGTTTGCTTGGCTGGTGGATTTTTTGGGTTTTTTTATAGGTGGGGGGTTGATGGGTTGGTTCGGTTTAGTTTTGTTTTGGCTTTTTTTTTTCCTATGGACTAGCTGCAGCTCTCAATTGAACCAATTTTTCATTATAAATTAATTTCAAGAATTAAAAGTTAATTAGTTAATTTTACCTAAAATTAATCATTTTTAGGTATCATCAGTGACAGATTAATAATGTATCAGACCTGTTTAGGCAGATATGAGAAGTTATTCAACAGCTAGCTAAAATTAATAAAAGGATGAAAAATTATCAATTCTGCAGAGGAAAAATAAATATCTCCACTGCTATTCTTATTCATCCTGCTCCAAATCCAACATTCCCTGGTAAACATTGCTGTACAGAGATCTATATCACTTTTTGCTTATCAAAGAAACTGTGATTTTCTCCAGACTGGTGCCTGAAGCAGTCGACTATCTCTGCTACCAGATGCTGAACAACTGGTAGACAAAAAGAAGAAAATCTGCTGGATTTCTGTCCAAAAAATCTACCAAGTAAAAGGAAACATTGAATCTATAAATGGCCCATCTCTCCAGTTGCATGTATTCCCAAGCAAGTGAAGGAATACCAATGAGAGACACAAACAGCCAGAATGACACAGAATGTCACCATCAGGATGTGACACAGACCGAAATGGACCTTCTGCTCAATGGGTGTTTGCAAGTTCAGAGCATAAGAGGGTCAAAGATGTTGACTGCAAACTCAACATACATGTTCCAATTTTCTGTATTGGTGCAGAACATTGTCATAGCCACTCAGTTTAATTATTTTGTCCCATAAAACTGAATATATTTGATAATCTGTTGGTCTATTTCCTTTTTTTCCTCCCAAATTACTTATTACATATTTGCTATATTTTCTTATTGAAATTGTGCAGTAATACTGCCTTGGAGTGGTAATAATGTTATTATGGGAGATCACTTTGCATTGCTGAAATTGCCTTTTATGGCACTGTAAATGTTTTAATCTGGTATTCATATTTAGTGGTCTAACTTGTGTTTCTAAAACATAGGCATTGCTTCTTCTATTATACCATACCAGTTATGCAAGACTTAGCACTCAAGGGATCAAAAGTATGTCAAACTCTTTATTATAGCAGTAATAATAATGATAATAATAATAGTTAAACTTAAAATATTTCTTAAGAAATGGAAAATTATGACAAGAAATGTTTGTTGAGGGAATTAGTGAATACAGGAACACTGAAGAAGTCTCTAAATACTGGGTTTTAGACTGGATGTGATTTGTATCCCCATAAAGAAAATTATTTTGGAAAATAAAGGATATTTAAATTTTGAACATCTGCTGTATCTTTACAAGGTTCTGTTGGTTATATTTTAACAGTTAAGAAGTATTTTGTTTCCTTGAGTCTTCTAGTGAAAATCTAATTACTCCTGTAAAAAGTGGAAAAAAAATGGGGAGGTGATCCTTCAGCTTCAGTTTTAATCCGGAAATACGTATATTAAATGAACCTTTAAATGTACTACTCTTACAATCCTGTAAACATTCACCTTTTAAACAAGATGCATTCACTTGAATAAATATTTTGACACATCAGTCAGACATTGATTAAATTAGTTCTCTAAATCATCATCTAAATACTTCACTGAAACAGGGTAAAGTGATTACATCTTCCACACAGTAAATTCTCATTTAGTTCCAATACTAAAGGGAAGAAAAAAATCTTTGAGCTGCAAAATTTGAAGTTAAGGTAAAGATTAAAGAACTGATCACTGAGCTAATCTTCTCTAACCTTTCACTGGTAGGCATTGGAATTGCTGCTCTTTAATATTGTTTAAAAAGAGCTCTGACTTTGATAAGGAACAGCCCATGGCTGTGAGGAAAAAATATATATTTCCAGAGACAAATAAAAATGTTCTCTCAATATATCATTTAGACATTTATTTGCATTTTTAGTTGTGTGACAAATCTTGAGAACAAGTAGAAGTGCATGTGGACACAATGCAGACACAGAGGTATATATAAGTTCCTCTTTCATTATATGATCAATATTAAATCATAATATTAAATCACATGACTCAAGAGAGATCATATTTGCCTCTAAGAATCTTTCATAAAGATAATTTATAGTTTCCTTGATAATTATGGAACTGTGTTTTTTCACAAGCCTTTACGCTTGGTCAAAGGTCAGAATAAGTCTCTGAAGGAACATGCACCATGTCCCCAAGGTGTTTGAGAACATCTAGGGGACATAATTGCATCTGGGATGGCTTTTTATATTTGATCTTGATGGGAGAATTCTCCTGTCCAATAGCTTTAAAAATAAATTAAGTAAATGTATAAAATAATTGAATTTCTATCCTAAAGAAAACTGAAGTTGAAAAAAGGTGTTGAAAAATCTTACTAAAAAGAATTTAAAATAATATTTTATTCTGAAAAATGATATCAGATTTAATAATTTAATTTCAAATTTAAATGTTGCTGATGCTCAAAAAAATGAGTTAACCAATTTTGTCTCAGTAATGTTTCAATCTGTGCATGTTTTACTTACACCATATGTTCTTGTAGCTGAAAGATATTCAAAATTTAATCAATGTTATAACAGAAAATGAAGTTCTACCAGCTTATTAGGCAGTAGGAAGTTTGGTTTCTAAAATCTACTCAAAGAAAAGTTTCACATTAAAAAGGTCACATCATGCTATTTGGCTACATTAAGTACAAATTCACTTGTGTGATATAGTGAAAATCACTGGGTATTCTAAACTTTGTAGAAGTAGGGACGTGGCAAAGTAATTGAAGTAATAGCACAGGAAGATTCTCTGATCTATTGTGATGCTCCTTTTTTCATAGCTCTCGACTAAAACATTTTTATCCACAATTTCTGCTGCAGCAGAGGGTCTTTTGTTGTGCCTTTTGCGCAGACCACGCCGAACCTTCAGCGCAATTCCCTGTAATTGCCTCTCTGGCTTTCAGGGCTCCTCACATGAGCTGCCTTCTGAGCTGAAGGAGCAGCTCTGAGGGCACTTTGCAGCCTGGACCAGCAGTGAACATCCCACTGAAGAAAAAGAAATTACGAAACCCACATGGAAATGCTAGACTGTTCTTTTCTACAAACATCGGACTCTTGCAAGAGGACTTATGTGCATATACATTTTCTACATTGGGGTCTTTATTGCTGGCAGAAGGAGGCAGCTCTCTTTATCTAAAGATAAAGAGAGGATCCTTGAAAAACAGATGAAATAGGCAAGTAACACTTTGTGATAGGCTTGTGAAAACCAAGAGAAGAGCAGCACTTATTTTTTCTTCTTAGTGAGTAGCATTCCTTCTCAGGCACTTTGTGAGCAAGATGTGTGGAAAGAAAGGCTTGATGGATCAGCTTAGGGTGCCATTTTGTGGAGATGACTCAGGACTGGCCCATTTATCCTACTATGACTTTCACAGATTTCTGGAAAATCGTATTTTAAATTTGATCTTTTAGTATATGTGTATAAAACAGTTTAGGGAAAATGTCTCTGAATTTAGGGATTTTATGTTTGCAAGGTCACCTCATCAGTGTGTTCAAGAGTCAAAACAGCTGTATAAGCTTTTCCTTATGAGTATTGATCCACTGAATTAAACAGTCAAAGATGATGGAAACAACTGCAGCAGAAATCAACAGGAATTATATGATTAGTTATATATTTTGGACACAAATTATTCCCTTTTCACAGACCTGCAATACTTCCATATAGTGTTTTGGGGACAATTCCAAAGGGCCTATTGTAGAAAAAGCAACATTGATCTACATTTGATTTAATTACACAGTTTTAAGTCTAGAGCAATATATCAGTTGATTTAAGTCTGTCTGAGAATCTAGAATAATGATGTGGTTTTATATTGGACAAAAGAGCTATTCAATTAAAAAATCATCTCAGAATTTGCATATCAAAACAACAACAGCAACAAAAAGAAGACCAAGAATTAAATAAATAAATAAATAAAAATTAAAATACGAGAAAATATAAATTGTGTAAGAATAAAAATTATAGAATCAATGAGACTGGAAAAGAGCTTTGAGATCATTGCGTCCAACATGTGAAGGCATTTAGCTTTCCTAGAAGGAGAAATGAATTTTTGAGCTAAAATGTCAATTTTTTTTTATTGTTAAGATTGGTTTGTATTTTGTGAGTAGTAGAATTTTTTATTTCTGTCTCCAAATACTTTCTTTTCCTGCCAAAAAGGTTAACTCTCTAAATAGAAACACTCATTAATATATGTAGGGAGGTAGAGAACTGCAGTTGTACTTGGCCATTAAAACTGGTCTATACAACACCTTCCATTAACACTATGGTTCAAAATATGCTGTACAATACATCAATGAAATTGTCACTCTAATCAATAGAAATTGGAATTTAAATTGGGAGTAAAATTACAAGATGAAGAGATAATCTTTAAAACACCATCAGTATTGGGAAAATGCAAAAAACAAAAAATCAGATGTAGGTAGTTGTAATTACTGTCTTTAGAAGCAGACCATGCACTTCTTGAAAGAACAGTATTAAATAGAAAAAATCATGTAGCAGTGATCCTTTTTTATTGACTGTAGTATAAAACCCCAAGTATCCATCAACTTGAGAGATTTTCTTATATACATTCATGAAATATATAGAGGTAGATTATTCATTGAAAGTTTACAACAGAGACTGAAGGAATGGAAAGTGTGAGTTCAGTGTTCATTCCTAGACAACTAAGAAAAAATTACAAAAGTTAAGCACCAGGCTTATGCAGGCTTATGCCAGGCTTCTCCAAAAAAAAATGTCAAATAAAAATCTATTTTTAGGGGAATCCTTCATATCCAGAATAAAATAGACATCAATTGATTGTTATCTATTCATTCTGAAATAATCAAGAGTTTTGATTGTTTTTCCTCTGGCCAAAGCCTTGCACTCCTTGTGCAGAAAGATGATCAGAGGGATGGAGCACCTTTCTTATGAGAACAGGCCAAGAGATTTGGGGGGGGTGTGTTCATCCTGGAGAAGAAAAGTCTTCAAAGAGATTTTACAGCTTCTTCCTGTATCTAAAGGGGGTCCACAAATGAGCTGGAGAGGGACTTCTAAGAAGTCCACCAGTGTTGGGACAGAGGACAATGGATTTAAACTGAAAGAAAGCAGGCTTAGATTAGATGTAAGGAGGAAATTTTTACAATGAGAGTGGTAAAACAACGGAGCAGGTTGTCCAGAGAGTTGGTGGAATCCCTGCTCCGTGAAACATGCAAAGCCAGGCTGGATGGGGCTCTGAGCAATCTGACCTTGCTGAAGGTGCAGCGACACTCATTGCAGGGGTTGTGTACTAAGTGACCTTAAAAGATCCCTTCCAAACCAAATTATTCCATGATCCTATGATTGATGGAAGCATTCTCAAGGGTAGTGAGTTAAATATATAAAAACCTGTTTTTGTTGTGGCTGAAAGGGAAGCTGTGTCTCCTTTTCTCTCTTTTTGAAACACGACAGATGGAAAGTAATTAATTTAACTGTGAATGTCTACAGAGAGATGCTCAGTTTCGAACAAGACACCTCAGCTCTGTTATCCATCCTTTTAAAGTCAATGGAGAGATGTGGTGCTTTTACAGCACAAAACACATGGAGTAATCTAAATATCTATTTTAGATTAAAATAGTCATGCATTATGTCTTTCCACTACTTAAAAAAGGGAACCTGGGGAGATTCTTGTAGGTCTTAGCCCCACTTATTCAAATTAGATCAATTTAATTGTATGCTAAGTGTGTGCACATGTAATACCATCTTCATTAAGAAACTTTATGGCTAAAAAAACCCACCAAGTTTTTATTTCCTTCAAAAAGATTTAAACTACTCAGTAGTGTGTGTTAGTTATGACATCAAGAAAGAACTTTTATAAACCTGAATTGTCTCCTCTTATTGATGAATATAAATGTTCTTAGACATTGAAGTTGAAATATCACTGTTAGTTGCTGGCGCAGTAAGAAGAGGTGCTCTAACATGAAATGGCATGTCCTATTGAGGTGGTAGGAAAAGCATGTGATCCCTACTGATATCACAGACAAGGATGGGTGTGTACAGGACAGACACAAGAGGAAACAGGAGAGAACCCAGTCAAGTGCTTCATGTTTTTCCTTTATGGCAGTACTTTACTTTTCCATTTTCCCCATATCCTTTCCCTTTTTTTTTTTCATAAGTTCATAAATAATTTTAGCCCTAGTGTGGAAACCTTTGAACACCTCAGAGGAATCCCCATGGCCTTGCCTTGGAAGAACATACCATAGAGTCTCCACCTAGGCTGAAAGAAAAGACTTCCCCCATGGTGCCTTGCAACACTGTGTTACCTACCCCAGTTTTGCTCTCCCCCTATGTCCCTAATTCTCCTTTCCCTGTTTCCCCACTGGCTGTGGTATCCCTGGTGCCCTGCCCCCGTGTCCCTTATAGGGCATTGCCCTTTGCCCTGCCCTTGTACCACCCCTTGCCCTCAGACCATTGGTTCCTGACCCCATACTTAAATCATTGAACACCTTGATCTGTGTCTTTTGTCCCTGTTTGCCTTCAGTGTGTTGGAATAAACCCTTGCAGGAATTGATCATACAAGAGGCCCTTCTTGCCTCTCTTCACTGAGCAAGCCATGGTGTGTGTGGTGTCTGGACTTTGGACTGCTTTGCCTGAGTGCCTCTCCAGGTAGCTTTTCCAAAAGAGATGCTTATTGGGAATAGGTAGCAGCAACCACCATCTAAATCCCACGTTGCTACACTCTAGGTTAAAAGTAGAGGTCACAAAGCTGTTGGAAGGCTCTATAAATAAACCAAAGGGAATTGTAGGGATATGGAAAGAGTTCCTGCTGAAAAAAAGGGTATCATCCTTTTGGGGTACATGCTGAAACCCTCACAGAAACAAGAGAAGCAGAAAAATATCTTCACTCTGACTTTAGCTAGTGGGTCAGGGGCACAAACTACCTAACAACTGCAGAATACTCTAACTGCAGCAGAATCTCATGCAATACATATGCAAATACTTTAATGCTTCCAAAAACCATCATCATCTGTGCTGGTTTCTGTCACTATTCTATATTACATGCATTTATATTGCCAACACTGCCCCAGGCATCAACGACAAAACCTTTATTTTGTATGGATATATTAGGGCAGGCTTACCTATATATAGCTAACTTATAATTGCAGAGAATGCATACAGCAGTAAATATATATTTTTGTGTTCTGTCTAAGATTTAAATAGTTTTTAATTCCTATTGAAAATCAGAGTAATTTTTTTTCAGAATAAATAGTGTGTGTCTTTCACATAAATATATATACACAGACTGACAGATCCCTTTTAATTAAAAAAATTGGCACAAGTTGTATTTTCTGCCAAGGAGAAAGTTTAAAGTTCTAGGTGAGTTTTGACCCACCACCCACTCAGAGTGGCAAAACTATGTAGATTTGTAGAAAACATGTAGAATATTAGGATCTACATAGCACAAATATTTTGCCAAGAACCAGGGAGGAGGGACTGTATGATGAATAATTAACTTATTCATAGTTTTTATCAAATATGAACACTTTATTATAATTAGTAGAGTAGAAGGCAAGATAAACAGTTTTCAGCACATCTTTCATGTAGCATGGGAACTTAGTGAGTAGAATTCAACCACAAAGGGAACAACAGCAAAAAAAGAAATATTAGTGTTATAACTAAAACTGTGTGAATTTTTTCTTAAGACAATAAACAACTTCCCCTACAGGTGTGGGAAAGGGGGATATTTCATACTGAGGCTTAGCAATGAGAGACTCTCCACAGAGCTCAAAGAAATCTTGACTGGGAGAAATGTGTCTGAAATAAAGGTTTTGGTGCTGCAGGAGGACAAAATTGCTCTTTAGGGAGAAGAAATTTCAGGCAGGATTTTGTGTACAATTGCTTCTTTGCCAAAGGTGGGATATTGGTTTTATTGCTCAAATTGCAGAGTGACTTTTGTTGTTGTTGCTTACAACGTCCTCTAAAAATCCATCTTCTACTTTCAAGTGTTGAATCTGGAAAAATCTGCAGAAATAAACCACAACACAGGTTTGACACTCTGGGATTTGGCTGAAGATACCATGGAGACATGAGTGGTGATCTTTGCAGGTCTACTGCAGTTGGCACACAGGGGCCCTCTACCATTAAGAGGAATTAAGACACAAATCAATGTCTAGAAATGGTGCCAGTGAAATTACGAAAGAAGGAGAAAACCTTAGATCCAGGAAACCATAAAGAGAAGTGGAGTGTTATGTACTACAAACAAACCTGGTAATGCTCCAGGAGAAAAGGCTAAGCCACCACTTAAAACTGGCATTTGTGGTCAGTTTATATAGTCTGAAGGAAAGGGGGAGTGGCCAGCACTTTGCATAATTAGATGTATTTCAAATAGCCCATCTGTAGTCTTTTAAAACTGTGAGAAATATTTGTGCACACAGTGAGCTTCTGATGAATTTCAAATTGAAATATTTGTTCTTGGGATAACTACTGTGCTCCTATCTTGGCAATTTATCTGATACAGGCTCTTTGCAATTCATCCATGTAATCACAGTATAACAGGTGAGAATTAGTGGATCAAAGTGAAATGTTCAGGATCACAAAACCCATCTTTTGAAAGAAATAAAAACAAATTACCTCTCAGCTTACCACTAGCAGAGATAGCTGTTCTTTGTTTATTGCCCAGTGAACCACATTCAGTATTTAGCAAAGAAAATAAGTTTTTAAAAAAATCTCGTTCTTTGAGGCATTATTTGACTATTGTTGAATTTAATTTCCTGAAATAAATAGCAATTGCAGCTTGAAAAATTCTTACCACTATCTGCTGATGTCTTTGTAGCACTGGCTTTAAAAAAAAGAAAGCTTTCCTGGAGTGAATTTTGCATCAAATTTGCTACATAGAAATGCACTTCTAGAAAATTAATCTTATAGATTTTCTATTGAGAGAAGGACTTTCTCTGTACAAAAAAACCCCCAAGCCCCCAAAATCCAAACAAAGAGCAAAACAAACCTACACACAAAAACCCAAACCAAACCAAAATAACCAACCCTCATTTTAATTAAAGACAGGAAAGGAAAGCAATCCTAAGGCATATGTTTGTTGATGAATAAAGAAAAGTTAATAATTCAAAATATCATTTAGAGTTTCCAGTATATGTTCAGTATATATTCAGAATCTGATTTCTGGTTTAAATGTTTAATGTGGTGTAGTAAGAGTTGAGAGAAAGGTATGACAACTAACACCTTACACATATTTACAGAGTCTCTGCAGGTATATAAAATAATATGCAGATTCATGTAAAAATATTTTACATTTACCATGAATTACTTTGATATCTAAGTGTGGTATATATTCCTGAGAATAGAAGTTTTAAATCTCTGTCCTTTTAGCTTCAAACCAATCCTTTTGCTAACAAATGTTAGTGGCTTTTAAAAGTGTAATCAGTAATATTGGATAGAAAACATGTATTTGACAATTCTCTGCTTGCAAACTGAAATATTTCAGAGAAAAGAAAAAATATTTATCAATTTAGAATGAAAAGCATTTTGAAAATTATAATACTTCCTGTAAAGAGTACATGTTTGGCCTATTAAATAATATAATTAAACATGTAACTGCACAAATGAAACACAGAAATAATCCTCCTGCTGCCCACATTGTCTTCCCTAGAAGCAGATCTCCTTTTCCTTATATTTGAAATACAAAGCAGATAAAATAGATTTTTAAGTCCCCCAACAAATGCTTCTCTAAGCCACACTAAGCTAACCGTCACAGACATGATTTTTAATGTTACTTATATCCTTCTCTGTTTTTCTTTAATTCTTTTACACTGAAATTAAGAAGAAAGGAATAAATCGGACCTGGAGCACGGCGAACAGGAACGGGCAAACAGGGGCGTGGCCGGTCTCTGGGGCGTGGCCTAAGCAGTTTGCGCGGCAGTTCGCGCAGGCAGGGCAAGCAGGCAGGGTTGCTAGTTCTCTTGCTGCTAAGGAGTGCTGTG
>JBBMKD010000001.1:103643944-103667139 GCA_037834095.1 Argya squamiceps
GGTTAGGGCTGGGTTGGACTTGATGATCTTGAAGGTCTCTTCCAACCTACACATTCTGTGATTCTGTGATTCTGTATCTTAAAATAAAAGCCCAAATAACAATAAATTTGAAAAAAAGTTACAAAATTACCCCTGTAGCCCCCTTTTATTTCTATTGAGTCATTAAGTGTGTCAACTCCTGTTTAGATTCCCTATTCCTTCTGCTTATCATCATCCTTTTCCCCACTGTGCAGCCTCACAAATACAACTTCATCAGCTGCTGTTTACACTCAAGCTTCTTTCAGAATGCTTCTTTCTATGCATCTAAATCAGAAAGTTGAGGAAAATATTTAATACATGCAGAGGGCTTCATGGCATAAAAGTGTAATGCTGGAGCCATGTCTAATACCCAGCATAAGAAAGACTCAGGAATTCTTCTTCCTTCATGGCTGTCACTGGAGGCGAGGTTATCTCCTAGAAGGACATTTCCTCTCTGATTTAAACACTTGAGAAAGTGAGTGTCCATTCAACTAGCCAGTATTCCAATCTCAGATTGCTAGATTTAAGGTCAAACTCAAGCTTTCCCTTGCATGTCATCCTGTAATCAATATACAGAATGCTGTTATTTTTCTACTTGTATAGGGCCGAGTCAAACCATCAGCCATAAGTGCAAAATACTAGAGAGGAGAATATAATTTAAAGAGGAGATTAATCTTTAGAGCCTTTGGGGTTTGGTTTTCTTTTTTTTCTATCAAAATATCAGGAAGTGCCTGATGGATTTGCCCTGGGAAGAAATAATCTCATGCTGGTATCAGCCTAGAAGACCACCACCTGCAAATCCTATACACATAAAATGTATTCAGGCTTCACTAACCCCATCCTGCATCTCACCAGTACTTTTTCTCTAAATTTCTTCTGAATCTGCTTATTTTTGCATCTCTACACTACTAAAGTGGGGAGGAAGGAATACGAGCTATTTCAATGGACTGCATCTCTTATACTATCGCAATGTATACCATAAAATCCTATTTTGTAGAGCCTGTGGATGTTGTTGTGATATAATGGAAGGGTGCCAAATGTATAGCATTAATCCTAATAACTTTTATTCTTGGTAAAGAACTAAACATCTGTGAAGGGATATTAGAATTTTATATGAAAAAAGAAAAGAAAAAGTAAAAAGACTTGGTGCAACTTTGCATTAGCATTCAATGAAGCAGTAGATCATAAAAACTCAGAACAAACTATGATTATTTAGGTACTTTCAAAATTTAAAAAATCTTCAGATATTGAGAAAAACTTGGCAGCATCTACAGCTGGGACTTAAGAAATGACAGGACATTTAAAATCAATGAACTGTTTAAATTTTCTGTGCATTCATGTGGAAATCATTACGGTGCTATTTTTGTAATGCAAGACAGTGGCAATTAAGGGAAGGAATTTAAATACAGAAGGAAAATTCAACCAATGCAATTAAACATATAAGAATGTTCAAGAGAACATCCTGCATTATAGCAAAAGCAAAGTATGTTTGCTAATTATTAGAAATATAAAGAAGGTGGGGTTCATTTATATCTTGTTTTATATCCAGTTTCTATTTGTGCATCTTACACTCTACACTGAGCTAGCAATTAGTACCAGAAGTCAATACAAGTGCTTGAAGACCTACTCATGTTAACTAAAAATAGAAACTGCAACTTTGCTTCTTTAGTGATATTTGGAAATTTCTGGTAATAATGCTAGCAGCTGGCATAGAGAATGAAAATTCATAAGGGAAAAATAACTTGTGAAGAAAATAGGAAGGACACAATTCATCTTCAAAGAATGCTGTAACGATGGTGATGTGACAGTGAGGGTTTGTTTGTTTTCCCTCATTGCTTTCTCCATGCAAAAAATCTACACTTATCCCCTCTGAACAACTGATAAAAATCATCAGTCCCTGATGTTAATTCCAGTTAATTCTGAAGTCAACACTTTGTTATTGCCTGTTATTACAAATCTTGGCAGATTTTTGCAGAATTAGGGCTTTTCTAGTCCTTGCTACACAGACAAGAAGCTAAGTGCATGAAATCTGCAATGCATCACTTGCTCACTCTGAAGTAACATTACTTACTTTTTGCTAAGAATAGATAGACAGACAGATAGATAGATAGACAGATAGATAGATAGATAGATAGATAGATAGATAGATGTATATCTTAGGTAGTAAAATACCATCCATGGGTTTCAGTTGTTTTCTCTGTCTTCTGAGATAGCCTAGCATCAGGAATTTTGATGCGTGCATTTGACAATGTCTATTTTAGACTTTAAACTATGTTTTATATTTCATTAATCCTGGAAAAATTAATTTTTGTCTTCCTCTTTCCAAAAATCTGACCAAATCTCCATACTTGTCTTCCGAGGTAACACTCATCCTCTCCTAAGGAAGCTGAACAGGTCTGGAAAAAAAAGGAAATTTCAGACAGAATATAAAGAAGTCTGACTCTATCTCAGCTCTCAACATAATTACTTATGCTGAGTTCTGCATCTATGCTAATAGCTAGACAGTTACATGTATTTCAAATGCCTTTTTTTCTTAAAGAAAAAATTCTTAATCCTAGGTTTGAATTTAAATATGAGCAGAATTAGGTAAGTCAGGTAAGTGGGGAGAAATATTTCTCAGGACAGAATGGGTTTTGTGAATGTAGTTTCCAATTTATGCAAATGTAGGATTAAAGAGTTTCCACCTTATAGATTTTAGTAAGGGATTGGAGTCTTAATATCTTTTTTTAGCTTTATTACCTAAAAATTAATAAGCACTTTTCTGAAAAGATTAATTATTTACAAATGTAAGGAATTAAAAAGCTTACATTTTGCTGTTTCAGGTTATGTATATTTAATGTTGAAAAAAGGTGTGTTAAAATGTTATTAAAAATATTTTTTCTGTGAATTGTATCAATTTATTTTTGAAAGGAAACTGTATTTTAATTGTCTGGAAAATTAATCTAATATTTGATTGCTGGTTTTTTTCAATATGATTTAAGAATTCTGTATACAAACCAAATGCAAAACACATGTTTTCAAAAAACCTGGAGTACTTAAAATAAAATATTAATGAATTAATTTCTTTTTGAGGTAGATGGATTATTTCCAGTTTTATCAACACATAATTCTACAAAGATCATGCCTCAGCATTTCTAACCTACTTTTTCATTCATGGATCAGGAAAGGAAAACAAGCTTTCATATTTTATCTCTTAACAAGATGGTTTAAAGCTAAAAGGAAGCAAAGATCATGTCTTTATCTGAAGAACAGTCTATGGCTTTCAAAAACTGGGTTGTGTAGTCAATGATATTCTTCATTTCCACAGTTTATTTCTTCAAAACTACAGTGGTATTTCTTGAATAATATTTTTGTTAAATTTAAAATTTTACCAAGGACATAAGAATAATTTTGTATGAAAATACATTTGGCTTGTATTTCCTTTTTATCTTGACATTTTTGATGGGTTTTTTAAACAAGAAAGTATATGTTTAATCAAATTAAAAAAAAAAAAAAACAACAGAGGGCTTTCTTTGTATTCCTCTCCACAATGTATATTTCAAACTTTTAATTAGGAATGTTCACATCAATGAACATGTTACTTTTTATATTCTGTTATCTTCATTTTTCCATTCTAAAACCATTCTGTGAATCATTTTCTGTTGAATGGAAATTATAGAAAAGAAATCCAGAGAATAAAACATGACTTTAACTACTTGTGAAACGAAGAAAATACCCTGAATTTGCAAAAATACATTTGCTATTTTGCCACAGCAGTGAATAACCCTATTTTCTCCAGAAATATGGCATCTGGATCAAAATAAATGAATGTAGGTTAAAAAACAAAGGTATAAAATTGTATACACCTTGTAAATCCATATTACATCTGAGTGCCAGTCTGACTATAAATGTGGAGATGGGTAACACTGGAGAAGTTCGGGTTTGAGCCCTGCTGTTCAGTACCAAGTCCTGCCATCTGCGCTGCAAATATTGGAAGGGAGTGTGTAAGACTCCTGTTGGATGTGTGGGGATACAGCTGACTGTGGGAGAAGCACAAAGAGATGTGGCCCAACTCTGTGACATGATGTGTGCCAGAAAAAAAACCCAAACACCACAGAAAAGCAAGCCACAGATTCGAGGGCTGGAACAGCTTCAGAGCTGCACACAGGTTTTATCTACTAGGTTCTACATGTTGGAATTTTCTAGAATTTTGAAATGCTTTGGACCGCTTACACATGTTCAGTTTTTAGACAGAATGTGTATTATCACCAGTAGCTTCAGAAATGGATTTACTTCTATGTGTTGTGAAAAAGAAGAATCTGGAATGTACATTTCTCTTTTTCCTTGCATACCTTCATGGTAATACAGCTGAATAATCAGCTAAGCCTGAGTCCTGTGCCTGACTAATATTAAAATATCAGGGCTTCATGGAAATGCCAGGGTTCTTTGCTTTATTCTTCCATGGCACAGTGGTTTAAACATCCCTCTTGATTCCACACAAAGGATCATGTATCTTGAGAACAGGATGTAGACAGGTGGTGAGGTCCTGGAACAGCCATTCCAGAAGCTATCCAGGTCTGGGTGCAGGACTAATAAAAGCCTGGTGGCTTGTGCTCTATCATATCCATTTGTGCCCCCCCCCAACTGAACTCATGAAAATACCAGTCATATTCAAAGAGAAAGACAGGACAGTGCAGACCCCCATGTAATTTGTCTTCAAGTGTACTTACAGAATGTTACAAAATGGCTGCAAATTTTGCATCCTAGTGAAGCTTTTACTCTTTCTAATTTGCGGAATGGTCATTTAAATGAAGGTTGATTGGTTCTGGCAATTTAATTCCAGCAATGTCTTTGGCCAGAAAAAAAAATAGGTAAATACTTACTTGTTTGGCTTTTTTTCCCCTCCTGTAATTCTTGTAACGTCTTTTATGGTTAAAAATATAAAAACACAGGTATGTAGTGAATAGTTCTAATAAATCTCATCAGTGAGTATCAGGGATTTAATGTCTTTATAGCTGAATTTTTTTTTTTCTGCTGCTATAATCAATCAACTGGACTTGTAATTATAGTTTCATTAACATGACTATAGTTTAGATTTATCAGTTTTTCCATTTAATAAATAAGTATATATTCATACACATACCTTTATTTTTATCAGGGTCCACAATGAAGCCCATTAAAATAACTTTGGGAAGAAATTTCAACTGAGATTTTTTCCCCTCTCTTTTATTTGTTGTCCTTGAAATTTTATCATTTTCAGATATGAGCTTACTTTCAGATATTCTGGCCATTTCTAGTATGAAGAACATGGGCTTAAAATTTAATTAAAACCTCTACATTTTCATTCTGTTCAAGTGGTTGTGTCATTCCAAAATAGTTTTTTAAAGCTAATTAATACCAAGTAATTTTTATTGAAAAAGTATTTTCTCATTCTATTAAAAACTTGGTAACAAAAAGTAAATTCACTTCAAGCAATCAACACATTACTTCATTCTAAAAACTTTGTCATGATTATTAGTGAATCAGATGAATGCCGGTGGGTAACACTGACCTTGACAGAACAGAGGTGTCATTACAGGACCACAAAGAATAGAAAAAATCCCTTATTTGGAAAACTTCCAAAGAGACTTTGTGGTCATTGCATCAGAAAGAAAAAAATAATGAATCAAAATTAAAAAAAAAAAATACCCGCCCCAAATAAAAAACATTATTAAGAGCATGCTTGAAATCATTGCTGTTCACTAGTAGTGTCGGTCATCCCTGCCACTGAATGTATAAGTTTTCTCACATGAAAACTTCTCACATTTCTTACAGAGCCTGGGCAAAACCATTTACTGAAATAGAAGTAAAGATAATGGAGTCTGCAAGTTTGCAATCCAGAAAGGGAAGGGGCTTTTTTCTTACATTTAAGGTAAGAAGAAAGCTGATAAGAAAAATGTCTCCTTTTTTTTTTTTTTTTTTTTTTTTTTTAATTTGGAAGCTAAGAAGAGTCTTGAGAAAATGTTATATTCAGCACTGCTGTGACATATATTATGAAAGGTGACAACCTCAACAGCTGTAGGTGGAATGTAATTAGGCTTTATTATCCTCATACAGATGGCAATCTGAGACATACAGCAATCAAAAGCTACACAATGCACAGATTATAACACAGAACACTTTTTTTTTCTTTTTTTTTTTTCCTGGCATAAGAGAACTTCCAGTGATTTTATTAAACATTGTTTGCATCTCACTAGGAAAAAAAAAGAAAAAAAAAACACCAAACAACAAAAACAAACAAAAAGAACTTTCAATTTTCCCAGTCCCCAATTCTACACTAAATCCTCCAGCAGTTTTTACTGCCTTCAGGCAAGTCGCGCTGTTGCAACCAAAGCAGAGCGTTAAAGACACTTTACAGGGGGTTTAGGTGTTACACTGTAATTGAGGTGATCAGCGGGGGTTCCCTCTGGGGTCTGGGTACCCCACAGAGCTGAATTCCTAAGGAGTGAGTAATTGCAAGCTCTTTTCTGTCTGGAGGATCTAGGTGTGAGAAAAGGCAAGCAAAGTGCTTTGTGGTTCCGTCAGTACGGGGAGATGTGCTCTGCAACCTCAATGAACCGATTGAGTTTAAAAAGGACGAGGGGCTGTGTCTAGCTGCATTTTTAAGGAAAGAGGATGCTAGAGAACACGTTGTACACCGAGTTGTACTAGACAGCTACATATAGCAGGATTTTGGGTTGAACATGGTCTATTCGTTTAAAAAATCCCAACAAATTAAACACATTTTAAATTCTGGAGGATGCGTCTGTGATAATTATTAACACCTAACTCTGGCATTATGAATGGGAAAGAATTTTAAAAACATTGAGATTCTCTTAGAATTTCTCTGCTTACGACTTGTGTGTGTCCACCCATATTTTTCCTGGTTGTCCAAAATACATGTTTTTCAGGGTCTTTAGAGGAAAAAGGAGAAAAAAAAAGGACAGATAAATGCTAAATCTGGTATAAGGAAATTGCCTACTTCTGTGAAGCTGCAGAAGACACAAAGTGTTGCACACACTGCTCATAAGTTTATTTCTATAGTCTTCTGACATTCAATCTCTCTAGGTTTTGGATGTTTTTTGGTTTTCCAAGGAAACTTTCCCAGTTTATACAGACTGGGAAACTTTATACAGTTTATCCCAGTTGTGGGCAGACAGTTACTGTTCTTTGATCTGTTTCACCCAGAAATACAAATTTGCACCTGAGCTGTCATCAGAAACTGTTGCACCCATTAAAAAACACACTTCAAACTCTGTAGTAAATACGGTTTTGCATGGTTCTTTAGAGTTACAGTCCCCATAAATGGTATGTCCTGTGTAAATGAAATATAATAACAGGATATCTTCATTCACTGCTGAAATGCAGCCACCCTAGAAGGGAGGTGTCGTTCAGGTGTCCACAGCAGAACAGCTCCTGCCAGCTGGAATTCATGGTAGTCTGTGTGTAATTATTTGCACTGAAATTTGGTAGAAACTGCAGACCTCCTACACATTTTGTTTGGTAGGGCCCACATTATGAAGAGCATTTGAAGGTGATATTAGCATTTCTTTCTTCATATTGCTAAAAAACCTCAAAAAAACAAACAAATAAACAAAAAAATTAACAACCCTACCCAAATCCAAAAGGTACTAAACTCTTCGTACTTATGGCATAAACTGCCCCATGTAAG
This sequence comes from Argya squamiceps, assembly GCA_037834095.1. Classification (NCBI taxonomy): domain Eukaryota; kingdom Metazoa; phylum Chordata; class Aves; order Passeriformes; family Leiothrichidae; genus Argya; species Argya squamiceps. The sequence goes on from JBBMKD010000001.1 coordinate 103,651,632, forward strand.
ACAAAGCATAGTTCTGGCTGCAGCAGGTCCTCTCTGTTCTGCTGAACTGCCGCACAAATTCTTGTGTTAGCACTGCTTCAGTCATAACACTTAAGGGAAGAAATACTTTGTTTCCATTGGATTATTCTTGAAAATGTTTTGAGAAGCTGAGCAGCATTTAATGTCATTTGCCTAAAAATGTCACTGGTCACTTTGCAGTCACACTCAAATCAGTCTGGGTCAATTAAAAAAAATTAAAGAAGTTTTAGAATAATATCTAAAAATTTCCTTTCCTTCTAGATTTACTTGAACCTTTACTAGGTATTTAATTTAAATGACATTGAATCAGCCTTCTTAGAGTTTTACTGGTAACCTTACATGTCTGAAGAGGCAGACTTGTTCAGTTCCTAACTAAAAGATTTAGTGCTCCTATGTTTTGAGGGTGCTCAGACGTGAGATCTAATCCACTATTCCAAGCCTTTTTCTCTTTTGCTCCCAAAATCGTTTTCCCCTTTTTTTTCCTCATTCATCTTTATATATTCCTAGTGCCAAGTTGGCCCTTTTCTAACTTTCCCAACAGAATCTTTGAGGCTGACATGGCCCTTAACAGTTTTCCTTCAGGCTCAACGTCCCACTCAATGATGTCACTGTGAATGGCAAATCTGAACAGGTTTTTCCTATTTTGGGTCCTCCCATGGGAATTTTAAATGATGGCAAATATGTGTCCACAGTCTGTAGTGAATGCCCCTTAAACTGGCATTTGTTGTCTGAATGACTATTGCCTTGTATGGCGACAAAAAAACCCCACTTCTCTCTTTTCCGCTATCCAACTTATGCCTGCATATAATTTATTCTTTTATCACAAGAAACCAAAAAACCAAAAAACCAAAAAACCAAAAAACCAAAAAAACAAAAAAACAAACCAAAACAAAAAAAAAAAGGAAGCTTTGTTTATTTTAGGGTTTTCCTTGATTTCTTATAGTCATTTTTATGTATATTATGTTGTACAGTATTAGCTGAATTTTAGTATGGGTAACAAATTCCCACATGGAAGGACGTGTAGATACACATTTCTTCTTAGGTGTGTTTATAAATACAGTTCATTATCTTTCTCTGTGTATGAGCATTATTGTGATGTTATCAGTGGCAGCATAACTTAGAACCAGCGCTGCCAAAATCTGGTGGTACCCTGCACAAAAAAAGAGACTTCTGTAAGAATTAATATTTTATGGAAAATATAGGTAAGTAAAGGAATTTTGGAGAGAAGCTTCCAGCAGCTTTTGTGATTTGTAATGGAAGTTTATATAATTTTAATTCTAATTTTCAATTTCAAAACTTTGTCTTTTGGGGGTTTTTGATTGGTTTGATTTTTTTGTTGGTTTTCTTTTATTGTTATTTTTAATGGATTAGTTTGAAATATATTTCAGTATGTGCATATAGAATTTAATTAATATTTGGTGAACACTCATGAACTAATCAAGCCAAGGAAAAAATTTACCTCACTTTTCATTGGTTTTAAAAAATCTCTCTCATTCTAGTATCTTACTTAGATTCAGGTAGATCATCCTTAAAGTTTGTCTGTTATGTTATTAATCTAACCTTCCAAGTGGAGTAATTTCTCCTATGGTGTCATCTTTTTGCATCCATTTTTTACCACTGGGAATAAACTGATTTCCATTCTTTTATAAATCTGTTCAGTCTCTATTTTTAATTTTGTCTTCACAGTTCCCAGCTGACTCAATTCAGGACCTTAAATAGATCACAAATTAAACTATGCAACTTCAAAAATTACCACTGTTTACACCATGAATGTCTCTGTGACTAATCAAACACTTGATTAAGCTTGATTCAAACTAACTGTGTTCTACAGTCCTTGGACAGAGAATTCTATGTCTGTCTTGTATGTTCCTTGCTTTCAGAATTGTCTTTACTTCCATTTGAAACCTTACTGCTTTTATGCATTTAAGGTTCCTGCCACAGTTATTCTTCAAAAACAAATAGAAAATAAGGAATGTTAAATTATATATGTAATCAATCTATGTTAATAATGTTAATAAGTTTTTGTTAACAAATTTTTAACAAATGTTGAGTTTCCAATATGAATTATGGTTTTGGGAAATAGATTTATGATAATATCCAGTTACAAGACTATGTGAACAGTGTCCAGAGGAATATGTTCTACTAAATTTTATTTCTTTCATTGGTTTGCTAGCTCAGTAGAATTAAAATATTGGTCAATGAAATCCAATAATTCCTTCAAGGCTTGTTTTCTTTCTATGAAAATAAATTGAGACTGTCAGGATATATAAATACTGAAATATAAGAAAGATGCCCAAATATATCAGTCTGATGCTGAAAGAATCCAGCTTTTGCTTTGTTTTTGATGGGGTCAGGAAGAGCCTTTGGAAGTTTCTTCAAATATTCTTATGACAAGAAATTGATAAATAAAGTGATTGATGAACAATGCCAATGGTCATGTCAACAGTTATTTGTGGTGAAGAGTCTAAATCCATAAATTAAATGTTAGATACTTCAACTGGGGACTAAAGACAGAGAGAGAAACCTACACAGTATTTTCCCTTCTTTGTAACACATTACAGATGAAGAACACACAGCTGACTGGGCATCTGATTTTGGAGAGCAGAGTGTTCCTTGAGGAGTGTCTGCAATATTCAGTCACAGAGTCCTTGAGTTACTCCTCCCAGTATTTTGTTACAATATTTTGCCTTGAACAGCTTCTCTACTCATTTTTTGATTATGCCTCTTCCGCATTGAATTCTGTTTTCTTTGGAAGTAATTTATAACATTCTGTTTAATTTACTGTCACACACAGTGAAAATGTACTTATTGAGTGTGAACCAAGTTCTGCATACACCACTCTTTGACAATCATGTTCATACTGCTCTGAGGTCTTGGAAAACAAGTTGCAGGTATTCTGTGAAATCCAGATAGATATATGTGAAAACATGTCTGTTACTGCAACACATATATTTATATTAATTTTTGCACCATTTTAAAAATAAATATCAGTTTGCTGATACAATATTGAGTAAAGATTTTTTAAACTTCAAGTTAATGGAGAATTATAAATAAAGAGGTGCTTGCATTTTAATTTGAGATGAGGCAAAATTGCAAATTACATTATCATATTTCTGATATGCATGCAAAATTAATATAGGGTAATTGGGCACAGAAGTAAACAGATTTAGAATAAAACTCTGATGAGTTTGAGAAGTTATTGTATTGTCTTAATTGCCAGAATATTTTTTCAGATTCAAGAAGAATAAATCAAAATCCATATACTAAAACAAAGAAAAAAAGAGACCAACAATCCAGTCAAACAGGTAACAAAACAATTCCTTGATTCATTTATACAAGATGCTTAAAAATGAATGAAACTACATTCTGTGACTTTGGGCATCTTACTTTACTTCTTTTGACATTCTTTAGTTTATCTGTAGCCCAGTGTAACAAGACTGCAATGGAAAAAATGTGCCTCATCCCCATTATCATTCATGGATATATAAAATTAAAATGTGTGAATGGTAATGATTAAGTATTGCTAAATATGAAACAGCTATGCTAAGGACACACTGTATTGATATATAAGCATTAAGGACTATTTACTCAAACAAATGGCAGATAAGCTTGGTGTCACTAAGGACATAAAGGAATTTTTAGCCATTGCAAGATTAAAAAGACCAAGTATGGAAATGTTTTCATGAGAATTCCAGGAATCTTATGTAAGAATTTCCAAATAATTATTTTTCGTATTAATAGTGGGTATGAGAGAAAATTTGTCCTTGCATTGGAGAAGTTAATTAGGCAATTAGAGCTGTTAAAAATGACATAAAACTAACCTCAGAGGAACAGCATCCCAAATCTCAGAAGGAAAGAGTAGAAAACATAAGTTATTTTTAAAAACGATTTTTAGTTACCTCTTTGAATATCAGATTAGGTCTTCTGTCATCATAGTTCCTGCATTAACTGCTACTTAGTGAGCACATCAATAACCAAACCAACACACAGTTTAAAATTCTCAAATACCACTTATATATGTTGTCAGTATGATTTCATAGTATATATATTTTGTGGAGAAATACTTAATTTGTTTATCTTGTATTTCAAAAAACATCATGTATACATGAATTTTCTCTTGGTTTTTTTTCATTTTGTTGATTTTTTTGGTACTGCAGAAAAATTTTTCTTTACTAGAACTAAATGTCTTTATAATCATACCTGAAGTAGAAACTTCAGACAAGGATGACGGACTACATCATATGTTTTACTTGGTAGATTTGCACAATTTTTGGCTCTGAGACTGGGATTACTGGCCCTGAGGTTTAGGCTGACATTTAACACCTTGTCTGGAACTGAAAATTGCTGGGTTTTTTTAATCCAAGACCAGTTAAACATCTATTTACCCTGTCTCAACCCACACAGTGTTTTTGCATTGGGATATTTCATTTTCTGGCCAGATGAGCACTCTGGGTTTTTTTAGTGAAATCTTGGTTAAATGCACCATGTCAGGAATCAGTGGAGGTTGGCTGCTCCACATGACAAGCGGAGATGGGTACCAGGCAAGGCATCAAGCAGCAACCTTGCAGGCTCAAGGTGCCTCTATGAGGGTAGGAGAACACGTTCATGATGACAAATGTAGGAGTGTACCCCAGAGCAGCAGGTGTTCCCAAATTAGGGAAGGATTTGAGTTTCACCCCTTGTCTTACTTATTAAGGTGAAGAACCAGAAACTTTGATGTTCTTCTCACCATAATTGGCCAGGTTCCAGCACAAAGGCACCTGTTGGAGGGTTTGAACTGTACCTCAAGACCTGCAGCTATTTCTATTGGGCAGGATGCCAAGAACTCCTCCGAGATTGCTACATATTTAAAGGAGAGCACAGAGATTTTTGGGGCATTTTTAGAGTGTCTTAGGAGGTGTAAGGGTCCTCCCTGCACCTTGCACGGCTTTTTCTCTTTTGTTTTGTATGGTTTGTTATTTTCATCTATATTAAAACTTTTGCTTTTTCAAACACCTCCAATCATGCCATCTCACTATTTTTATAAGCCATTTCTGAGGCTGCAGGCAGCCCTCAGAGGTGACACACCTCCCTGGAGCTAACAGCATTTTGGCCCCATGCAGATTCCATCAGACAAACCCGTGAAAATTTGAGTCAGAACTTTCAGGCAACTGCAGTGTGATGACACCAGGCCAAGGACCATCTGAGAAGTCAGCCTGTGTTCTGGGTCCAATCACACTGGTGATCACACAATTCAGGTGCTAATTTACTAAATTTTGAGCCATCACAGTTGTTGATTTTCCTTTTGGAAGAGTTATACAGAGGGTGTTTACCAGGCAAACCTGAAGGAAAATGTTTACTTAGCGATGAGTTGTGGAAAGAAGACACATCAACAGAAATAAATATTTTCTGTAAAAAGTCAGTACGTTGATTTCATGTTTAATTTCTGCTCTTCCTTTCATTATTAGAAAAAACCCTCTGTTTTCAGGACTCCTCCATCCCATTCAAATTATTTTAGAAACTCTAAATGCAATACCGATGACTTCCTTTTCCCTATGGGTGAAAAGGATGTTCTCAAAGAGGATATTTCTAATTATTGTTGTTCCTACTAGTTTTTAAAGAATTGTATCCCATATTCTGATGAGTCCGACCTGTCAAGGATTCTCAAAGTATCTAAATATACGTTAATAACTGCCTTTATTATTTTAAAATCAAGTTCGTACATGTGCTAACACCCCAAAACACCCAATCTAACGTGAAATCCGTAAGATATCATATGTAGAGATACCTCTTATATATTCTTATCTATTTTAAGACAGATCCACTTTAAAATAAGCACCAAGTGCTCACCTAACACCCACTTAGCAGAGCTGGGTTCTTGCATTGAGCATACTGTGTACTGTATAAAATTTTAGTACACAAAATCCTAATTTGTGGTGTTGTTGTTGTAGAAATTCAGTCTTTTTCTCAGTGTGAGTGTAGTAGATATGTAATGCGTGTATGAAGTGTATAATGCTAAATTATGATTTAGCATTATGAAGATAATAATCACTTTGGCTAGTCCTTAAAACTGCATGGAACACTTATTCTGCACATTTATTTTTTCCCCTAAAAGTAGGCTATTAGTGTAAACAGTAATGACCATCTTTTTAGCATTCTGTTATCAATGTAAGCTACTTAATAAGCACAGATCTACTAATCATTATCTATTAAATGGAGCCTGTGATTTCATGGCTTCTACGAATATCCAAATAATTCCATTCAAAATCAAAATGTACACCTGATTTTTAAATTCCTGGGAATTTGAGGTTTTTAATAAAATCCCCAATAAGCACAGCACATGACAGGCAGAGAAAAGTGTTGGACAGGTGCCACTAAACATCCAGGGCTACTACACTAATGAATTAAACAACAAAAGTTTACAACCAGATGTTTAAACAAGGTCTAGTCTGCATACATTTGAGGAGAAGTGGTGCCCAGATACTGCTTGGAGTACAGAGTACACAATTAACAGAGTGTGTTCCAGCTACAGAACTTAGAAGCATGCTTATCACTTTGAAACAGACACTTTTGTAGAGAACTGTATGCACAAGTGTTTCTGGTACCTAGCTTATTAGAATTACAGTAAAATTAGTCCGACAGTATTTAAAAAGAAAGCATTTACTATTTAAAATTCCTATCTTCAAATGCTACAAGTACAAACCAGTGAATCTTTATGAATCTTATGATACAGCTAGTTAAGCATGACTTCTATCTTTTATGCCTAAAGTAATGCTGCTGGTAAATTCAGTGCCTTGACATGGGCCACCCCAAAAGAATCAATATTGGAGCTGATGAGATTAAAAATGGTCCCTTGGTTCATGCTTCAGAACAATTTTGTGCTTCCCTTGTCATTGTTTTTTAACATTTTTTTCACCTGTGTTGAGGTGAAAACATGACTTTCTGGATAGCTGCTTCTTGACTTGCAGTGTTCTATATCCAAATATCATCCTGGATGAAGAGAAAATGGCAAAATCACTGCAGGATAGAACTATCACAGAAATACTACATTTTCCTTTTGTTGTGGTCTTAGGACTAAGTTCTATAAACATGGCTTTTCTTTTTGTCTTGAGAAACTATAGGTCTCTGAAAGATTTTTTATTCTTTAGTGGATGAGAGATGTTGCATGTATCATGGCCAAAGGGAAAAAGCTTGCACAACTCTTTATTAAACTGGGAATGCCAAATTTTCAAAAGTACACAGAAGCACAATATAGTTTCCTTGGGTAAATATTTATTTGGTTTGGAAAAGATATCTTTCAGCATCCAGTAAAGAAGCACGTTCTGGAAAATATAATCTTTTGCTCGTATTGATTTATTTCGTGAGGTCTGAGAACAGACTTAAAAATTACTTGATGCTGTTGACTGAAATAAGTAAGTTGCAACTGGTATTACAAATACTGGTGGAACTCAGAAAAATGAAATAACATTGAGGAATCATAAATATGCCATTCAGCCAAGGATGGATATTTCTGGAATTGCGTTGAGTGGGGACTGCTTCATCATAAAGCAAAATGGTTCCTTTTGGAACACTGCCTAGACTTACCTAACTATATTAACTCCAAGCAGATATTGCTGCATAAAAGTCAGGCCAAAATGAGCAATGGTAGACCAGACAGGCCTCTGAGACAAGTGTTTTAAATAAGAAGTATTTCTATACCAACACCAAATCTGACTTAAGGGAGAAAATCAGATATTTGGATATCACAAGAAAAAATTTTCAGAAATAGAAGTTTGCTCAGAGGCATTATCTTGTGTGATTTATAACAAGGAGCAAGATTGTTTTCACCAAAATGGACATTTCAATGGGTTTTCCAAAACCTGCAAATTCAATTTAAAATATTAGAAATGTTTTGGAATTTGAATGTCCTCTTCTAAAGAAACTTATGATATATTATTGAAAGAGAGCAAAAAGAATATAAAGTAAATATGGTTTTCATTTGGGATTCTTTTTGTGTTAAATCTGATGGAATATATCATTCAGTTGCAGGGTACTAAGGATAGAACTCCTTGCAAAAATCGTTATTCTAATACCTTCTAATAATGGAAACCTTTCACACCAATTCCTTCCACAGGGTTTTCCTCAGGTGATGTTTAATGTAGTTTTGGTTATCAGAACAAAAGCAGTGTTCTAGCTGTACTTCATCCATGTTCCACTCTATATCCAGGACTGATACAAATACACAGTGTAAGTTACTCTTGCTTCAGATGCTTCCACTGATGCAAAACTACACTTTTTGACGCAGATGCAGGAATACAAATCTAAGCTTTTCAACACGTTTTGGTTTAGTAAGGATTTTAACATAAGTTCTCCTATTTCTCACTCATTGTCATGGTTTAACCCCATCCAAACACAAAATAATATGCAGCCACTTGCTCACTCCCCCACCAGCAGGATCAGGGAAAGAACTAAAAGGGTAGAAGCTGGAAAACTTGTGGATTGAGACAAAGACAGCTCATTAGGCAAAGAAATAACTACACACACAAGCAAAACAAAACAAGAAATTCAGTCACTGCTTCCCATGGGCTGGCAGCTGTTCAGCCATCTCCAGGAATTCCAGGATCCAACTGTGTAACAGTGACTTGGGAAAACAAAACACCACCCACTCCAAACATCCTCCCCTTTCCTCCTTCTTTCCCCCACTTTATATACTGAGCATGATGTCTCATGGTCTGGAATATCCCTTTGGTCATTGAGGGTCACCTGTCCTGGTTCCCACCAGTGTGGCAGTACAAAAGGCAGGAAAGGCCTTGGCTCTGTGTAAGCCCTGCTCAGCAGTAACAAAACCATCTCAAATTACCAACCCTGTGTGTTGTGTATATTAACACAAATCCAGAACACATCCCCACACCAGCCACTGGGAAGTAAATTAACTCTACCCCAGCCAAGACCAGCACCCTTGTCATATACATAAAGCAGTTCTGTAAAAAGACTGAATAGTGAGAGGAAACAAACTAAAAATTTGTTCAGTTCATCTTAGCTATGTTTGGTTTTAACTTTTTTTTCCTAATTTCAAATGGAGGTTGGAAGACAAAAAAACCCACAAAACAAACAAGAAACAAAACCAAATATTTCTATTTTTGTGTGCATGTATATCTAATTTTTAATCTTTTTTTGATATGTGATATGTACTCTATTACTATGAAAGACAGAAACTTCCTTCAACCTCTATAAACTTTAGTAAAGTAGCAGATCTATGTTTTTCGATCACATTTCACACCTATTGCAAATATTGAAAATTATTCACTTAAATTGATTTATTAAATATAATATTCTGAAGTTTAGAAAGTACTAAGATGGCTATTTTTAGGATTGATTTATTGAATATGTCATACATTTCCATGATACATAGAGTGAATTTTAGCACCTTAATCTAAAATACAAAGGACACATCAAAAGGAGAGAACATACTTCATAACTATTCATGTGTGCAAAGAAAAATTATTTGTGAAAGTATTTCTTCATGAGACAGGAGACTGTTCTAAGAATAGAAGCAGAAGGCTTACCAGAGCAGAAGCAAAGATCTGAATCTGAGAGTTGAAAACTACCATAAACCTTCTGAGAATTAGAAAAAGTAAAAGATGTGTGGAAAACATTGTATACAGGGGAAATAAATGAAAAAAGATTAGAGGGACAGTTTGATTTATGTCTTTGATGATCAAAAAACTTACCAGGTAAGAAACTAATTTAATGAGTGATGTAGGACTGACAAGGAGCAAATTCACATGTAGCAGTAACCAAGGATAAAACACTTCTGAAAGAGGAAAAGTTGGCATTGAAGTGGAAACTGAAGGCAATGTTGTATTCTTTTCAATTGAGCTTCAAACTGAAGACATTCTCCAGCAGCAATCCCTAACTTATGCTGATTTAGCTTAGCTATAAACTACATTTCTGGCCAATTTGTTTGGTAATCAATAAATACAAACCACAAATAATTAAATCCACTGAACTGCCAGACATGTGTGACTACTACTCACACACTGTATTTTGCCATATATCCACAGGTTATTGACCCAAATAGAAGCTTTCATCAAAACCTGGACACATTCCAGTCATGCTGAAAAATTTCCAAGTATTTTACCATTGCTGAAACGCTTCCCAAAACCCCACTTTACATTTTAAATAATCTTGTCCAAAACTACTTATAACATATTCTCCAAGATATAGAAAAGAGTTTTGTTGACTTTGGGAATAGAACTCTTCTGCAAGCACACAAAATGAGGCTTTTTTTCCTGACTAGTAGCTGTGCTTTATGTGAGTAATTGTCTCATCACCAGTCACACCAGTTGCCAGGGGCACAAACCAATGAAAGGATCTCTGTCGTAATATTTTCTCTGTCAAACAGTGCATGCCAGGGTACATTAATAAGATACAGTGACAAGTTACACTACTCAGATAACAAATCATACCTCTGCAACTTAGGAAAAAATATAATAAAATAAAATTTAAAAGCAACAAAAGTAAGTGGTTTGTCACTAGAGAACAGGCCTACTGACCTCAAAGCTGAGGAGGAGCCAGATGTGGGTCCCAGTGAGACATCTGGGTCAAGTGACCCTGACCCAGGGTACCCCACCAGCAGTGAGAGGTGAGGGATAATAGTGGATGACTCTCTGCTGCAAGGCACAGGGGAACCTGTCTGCCAGCCTGACTTGTTGTCTAAAGAAGTTTGCTGCTTATGGATGCCTGGATCCAAGGTGTTGCAGAGAGACTGCTGAAGTGAGTACAACCCTCTGAATATTATCCCCAGAGGTTCCTTCTTGTGGGCAAGCAATGGGAAATCTGGAGAGTAGCCACAGCGACTGCAGAGCTCTAGGGGCCTAGGTGGTGTTCTCAGTCCTGAGGCTAAAGGGGGAAGCTGACACTGTATGCCAACAACTGTTTGCAGAGTTGATGCCAGAAACAGGGTTTAGTTTTTATGACTCCAGAAACTATTAAAGAACGAGCATCTGCTTAGGATAAAAATAATTTTGTGGCACATGAAGCACAAGAAGGCGATCAGGAGCATTCAGCTTCATTGGGGGAAGTCATGACTGACCAACCTGAGAAACCTCAACAGTGAAATGCCTTGGTAAATATCAAGAGAGCAGTGGATTTGTTTACCTTGATTTCAGTAAGGAATTTGACACTGTCTCCAAGAAGATCCTCACAGACAACCTGTTGATGTAAGGACTGGCCAAGAGAGTGAGGTGGATTGGATACTAATGGTAGGGCCTAGAGTGTGGTGTTCAGTGGCACTAAGTCTAGTTGGAGGCCAGAAATTAGCAATATGGACCAGAATTCAATCTGGTTCCATCTGGACCTTTCTAAATGATCTGAGTGAAGGGCCAGACTGCACCTGCAGTAGTTTTGCTGCAGATACTAAACTGGGAGAAGCAGCTCATATGTCAGAGGGTTGTGCTACTATCCAGAGGGACCTTGACAGACTGGAGAAATGAGATGGACTGTTGGGAACCTCATGCCATTCAACGTGGGGAAGTGTAGAATCCCAAACCTGGGAAAAAAAGAACCCATACACCAGTACATGCTGGAGGCCAACCAGCTGGAAAGCACTTTTGCACTCCTTTTAACTCTCCTGACTGTTATTTTTGGAATATCAGAAAAAGAGTATCTAGCAAATTTTAGATGCATCCAAGTCTGATACACTTGAGTTCTAAATGTCATGTGTGTGGTTCTCTCAATGGCAGTTATGGAGTCACAGTAGATCTGTGATTATTTGTAATGCAAAATATTATTATTGTTTAGTGTTAGAGAAAGAAGCTTGTTGGCTTGAGAAGTGACTTGCAGAATTTCTACAGAACTGTGCACGCTACTTCCTTCTATCTTTGCCCTGTCAGGACTCAGTTTTCATGCTTGAATAACCCAAATCTAAATGAGAAGGTCCTTCAATGATCTTGAAAGTGTGTCCTGCCAGGCTCTCTCCTGCCTGTTCTCTCTCTGTTAGTAACAGATGAGTACACAGACAGGACAGATTCTTCTATCTTTGTTTCTTTGACCTAAGAAAGAGATCTGGTACCCTTTGGACCTTGTTCCTACATCTGGGTAAATAAATCTTCATCACTGTGGGCTGTGTCCTCAGTACAGTACTTACACATGTAGTATCTGATTGCTGATTTTCTCTGCAGAAATCTCACTCAGATCCTTCCTTATGATTCATTTCTGCATACTCACAGCTATAGAATTGCTGTAATTATTCAGGGTGGGCTCAAGGATTTCTGGGGACAGGTGTCACTGTTAATCTACCCTCATACACTCTGGTGGTTACACTGTGAAGAACCGTGGGAAAATGTGCTAGTTATTCCAAAACTCAGCACAGACCCACAGACAAATCTTCACTGAAATGCTCTTACTGCCTCTGTGGGCAACCTCCCCCAAGTTTCCAGTTTTCAAAAGCCGAGTTTTTGATAACTGCGACTTCCAGGAATTTTTTTCACAATCTCCCTCCTCAGTTAAGCTTTGCACTTAACAACTCTCATATAACTGCAATCTCAGAATTGTAACACATCTACTCTAATTCAGTTTATGAATATGTTTTTTAATGCGTGGTATAACTTATGTCTTCCTAGAAGCAGGAATCCTCTTCTTCTTTTTTTTCTTTTTTTTTTTAATATAAACTAGGATTTTTACCCCAGAACTGAGATATTTTACTGTAAGAGAGAAAAAGCAGTCTTTTTTTCCCCTTTCCCCTCAGTCTAGCTATGGTGTCACTTGTGTCTGCCTAGAATGACAACAAATTCACTTCATCATACAGTAAGTGTAGCTGCCTTTCTCTATGTGGTGCTATCAGTTCCTGTTAGAGACACGGAATTAGATTCAGTTTCCTAACTACAAGCACCTGGTGCCATTTTAGATGTCTTATGACCTTCCTCTACTGGTCTAGAAATATGCATGTATTTTGTAGGTGTTCTGTGTCACAAACATCAGTTATATGCACATGCAGCTTTAAAAATATCAGTTGATGTGTGTCTTTAGGGAACAAGATACTGCCCAATGAGTTATACTCATGATATGGCAGGGGATCTCGCTCATGGAATTTGCCTTTATGGGACCCCCTGAAATCTCTGATTTCTTTTCAGGTATGGTTACACACCACTTCATCTTCAGTAAGACAAACTTTAAAATTGCTAACCTTGCTTTGCTGATATTAGTGTGTAATTCTAAGAAATGTATACCTGACCCCACAGAGTTTTAACTTATTTTTTAAAAAATATTCTTCATACTGCTTCCTCCTAACTCATTGAATTGAATATGACAGTGACAAGTTGGTGCGTGTCTTAATCCGTACTTTGCAAAATACTTGAACCTAAAATTCTAAACTTTTCTGTTCTTTTTAGATACTTTTTTTGCTTCAGTATAGCATTTCTAGGAAAAAAAACACCCACAAAGAAGCAATAATAGAAAACCTCAAATAAGCACACAATCTCCCCTATTTCGTATGTACAATATTATGTTGAGTTCCAGTATCCTTCAGTGAAGATCTTTTCAGAAGGTAAAAATGAAATTGGGAAGTAGGCATGCTTCCCTTGCAGTTGATAAAAACGAAGCTACCCTATTTGGCTACACGCTGACATCTTTGCCTGGTTGGTCATTGATTGCATGTACACAATATCATTTCAGTACCACTCAAAATAGCTCTACCATTCAACTGATATTTTTAATTGCTAAAGTGACCTTCATGTTGCTGGTTTTATACACTTTATACACTTAAACTGTTCTCCTTATTTGAGTTGGTTTTGAAGGTAGGGAACATATTTTCCCTCTGTCATGCATCTAGTACCCACAATGCTTAAGCAGGAGAAGTTTATTCTTTAAAATAGTATAAATATACACAATAATTTTTAAAATATTTTTCTTCACTGCATATTTTTCCAGTGTTTTGTGAGATTGTTCAAAGTCAGTCTGTCTCCCCTTAATTTTTATGACATTTGTCATATGAAACAAATTTCTTAATATTCAGTAGACTAATGAAATCTAATTTTCTATGAACTTTTCTTTGATTCTCTGCCTGTTCTCTTTCTATGCACAGCCATGACACTCAGCACGAGACAACATGAGCCACGGCTGATCCGGGCTGCAAGTCTGTGACTGACAAACATTCAAAATGACTGATCTCTCACCTGTTGGCTAACTTGCTTCATGGCTGAAGAGTTTTGCACTAATTCTGACTCACAGATGCCCATCAATCTAAAATATATGTTAGTATATTTTTAATCAGATTAACAGAAATTCTAGACTGGGCAAGACCTCATTAGTCATGTCTTTCACTTGCAGACATTCTTTAGAGGACTAGGAAATATCAGGAATGCTAAGTTTCTCCAAACACCAACCGATATTGATGCAAAGACATTCACATTGTTCCTGGACCACCTCCTCCAGCTTCATGTCATCTAAATATTGCAAGACTCTTTTGTGATATAGGTGGTAAAAAAAGCTAATTCTCTTATTCCATGGTAAAGCACAGTTATTTAAACAACAATTATATCTAAAGACTACAAAAATTAGCTTTTGGCATTTTTAAACAAGGCTTTGTCAATTAAGAACTGGCTTAGGTGAGAACTCTTCCATGTAAAACAAATCTATACATAATAATATTTTTACTGCCCCCACTGCAGAATTACCTTATATCCTTTCCATATTCACTCACAGAGGATGACAATGTTGAAATCACATCCCTGCGATGTTGGCCTGGCCAGCCAGTGAGACTTACAACTAAATTCCAGAAAACGATAGGAGCAGGAAGTACAAGGGGGAAATATTTTGTAGAATATAAGGACCAGATAATAATTTTGTTGTCACTTGAACACTAAGCTTGACTCTACCAGTTCTACCTAGGCCAAAAACTGAATGTGAAGTATGTGAAAGAGGAATAGGCGCTTTGTCTGAGTGTAAAGGTGATTGGAGAAATTTGCAGAGCCAAATTTTATGAGCCAATTTTCTCTATAAAGATCTCTGTAAAGAGCTCTACTCAAAATACAAGCAAATTTTTATCAGAACTGAACGTACCAGACACTATGGTGGGGAGATTTCCGTAAGTATGATGGAGAGAAATCCCTCTATCTGCAAGAAAGCAGTGAGAGATGAAGCAATGTGTTTTGAAGGGGAGAAAGGGGCCTTGTGGGTAGAGGCTCATGGAGGCCTGTGCTGTGGAATGAAATGAAAACAAAAGTGTGAAAAACATAAGTAGGATGGACTTTGCAGTGTCTATGTGGATGGTGTCAGATAGAGCTGTCACTTTCTATAAGTCACAGTAACACTCCCAGCAGCTTTATTTTGGGACTGTTCAGGAGACCTTGCTTGCACAGTTTCGTGCACTGATTCTGCTCATTATGTACATTTATGTTGATAAGAAAACAGGTAGGTTAGGTTATGTGATAAAACTCTGATCCCTGTATACACCAAGTGTGGGATTGCTGAATTTATTTTTGCATGCTTTAGGTTTTTATAGGTTTTATTATAAGCTAGAATAGTCTCTTTG
>JBBMKD010000001.1:103667239-103696209 GCA_037834095.1 Argya squamiceps
CATGACAGCGACAGTCGAGGTGCTGTAGCAGAAGAAACCACAAATCGTGAATGTAGAGGCGTACCCCAAAAGCAGCCAGGAAAGCCAGCAATACAGCAGGCTGGCCAAGGGGCACGCACCCCTACAACCAAGGCATAAAGGGTAACTCCAGTCACATGTGGGATTATGGATCCTCAGCAGCCTCATCTCAGCCAGGCTACCAGATCTAGCAGTTCCTTACACTGAGAAGCTGCAGCTGACTCTGATATATCCAATTATTAATTAAATTTCAGCAACTGAGGATGTATAAAATCTACTTTTGGGAATAGTAAGGATGATAGGATAAATCATTATCACCAATACTGTAAGTAATTAGACACCTCCCAATCTCAGATTTTGATAAAATTTTGTAGGATATTGACCTCAAACATTAACACTGTCTCTTTGAAACTACTGTCAATCCAAAAGACATTTTAGCAGGACTGGAAAGAACAAATGGCCACTACTGACTGACAAAATACTGAAGCCCAGTAGAGTGCAGCCTATAAAACCATTTAAAATAAAAAATTGCTGGCCTACTCCTGTATAGAATGTTTTGATGGTTTTAAAGTGGATTTACTGAGGCAAAACCATTGTTTCACAAACCTGTAAATGTCTAATGAATCTGGCTTTCAGAAGGCACTGATTGTTCTTTCCAAGGCTACAATAAGGTAACAGAAGGAAGTATACTGCCCCGCTTGTGCCAGTTCTACCTCTGACACCTGACTTCATCTGCCTTTTAATACCCTGAAATTAGTTGTAGGCTGTTGCTCATCTCACCTTGGTCAAAAACAAGTAGAAGCTTTGATGCATGACCTGAACTGTGAAGGCGTGTCAGTCTAAGCTAAGTGTCAGCAGCATCCAGCAATTTGGCAAAGAACCTACTAAAAGATTGAAGACCAGAGAAGTACTGCTTTTTATTATGGCAATACTAATTCACAATTGGTAGAAGAAGAGCATGATGAGCAAGGCAAAAAATGAGTTAGAAGGTGCTATTTGCTATTTACTTTCCAGAGTTCCCTTTTTCCATCTTCTTGTTTTCTCAACCTTGTAAGGGTTCTCAAGGACATGGGCATATGGGGCCCATTTTGAAGGACTGCATGTCAAAGCTAAAGGCATAAATGAAGTAAGAATTCTGTCAAGTAAATCTTCCAGCTCAGCTAAGGCAGTGGGAAAGCCCCTTGTGGACATCACTGAGTGTTCCAGCATGAGGAAGCAGTTTTGTGGAGCACACAGACAAGATCATGAGATTTCCTAATTTTACAGTCTGTGATATTAGGCAGTGAATTTGCTAAAATCTGACAGTTTCACAAGCTATGAATAAGAAATTCCACTTGCCCACACTGCCACAATATCTGAAGAGACTGTTCTATATATTTCTTCAGTCCTTTGTACTAGCAGATGTCATACATATATTATTTTTGAAAAAAAGGCATTCTTTTTATAGAGGTGTTTCCCATATTCTGGCAGAGTTAATTGCAATACAGCATTCACCATTTGTTTAGAACTTGATTTAATGTGTTTGCATACTTTTTATGAGTATTGGTTGCTGATTTTTTTAAGGTGTGAAAAAGTCTGGGAATATTTTCTTTCTTCATCATGTTAGTTTCAGTACTTTTATTTCTGTATGTATGTAGTTAACATGCGATTTAACATATTTTCTTATGCAATGCATAAGAAACAGACAATGCCTGTATCAGCAGAACTAAAAAGTTTCTGTGAAAAGATCTCATAAAATAATAGCATGATATGGTAAAAAATATTCAAGTGTACTGGAAATAGTACTTACCAACCTTTTATTTAAATGGTCCACAATGGAAGATCCTGTGGCTTAAGAGATGATGTATTTTTTTTAATATCTTCCCTTGACTCATTTAACCAGATTTGTTGCTCTTATAAGAAGGTTTAATTTTACTCTTACTGTGTTGATGTAAATATACATTTTCCACCATGATGCCTAAATTGAGTAAACAGAAATTTTTAAAATCTATTTTAAGTATCACACTTAAGCTTTTCGGCAGCTTTTCTGACAAAAGTATTTATTCTTCCATATAGCACAGTTTCACAACTTAATAAATATTAATTGTGGCTTCTCCAATTAATTTCTTGGCAGGAATGTCATTTAGGCTAGCAGCATCCATTTTCACTTCATATCTGTGCCATTAATATAGAATAAACTCAACAAAAACTGTGCAGACAATGCACAAGCATTTGTATAAAAACAGTTACAATTTTCTAATTCAAACTCACAGAACCATTTCAATGTAATTTTCCTAGAATCCTCAAAACAGTATTAATAAATTAAATAGTATCATCAATTTCAGGTTTATAAGGAAGGGAGTGTAATATAAAATATTAGTATACTACTTAGTATACTATTTCTTCATTTGCAGTTAATGATTTGATAAGTAATGGAAAAGGAGATTTTTTTCTCTATTTATGCGATAATATATTTTTCCATTTGAGAAGTTAAATTATAGTGTTTATATAATCCTGTGACTTATTTTTACAGTTAAGGCCCTGAAAGCTTTTAATTTGACTCAGTCTAATGTCTTTTGCTTATTTTTTCCCATGACATTGACACACAATCTGAATTCCTAACAAGGCAATATAACCTAACCAGTAGAACAGAAATGCTAAATACAAATGTTACTGAGATCTTGTGATTTTTAAGAGAATGGAGCCAGGTTCAGTAGTGCCCAGTGACAGAATGAGAAGAAATAGACTGAAACTAAAATAAATAAACTGAACATAAGTAAAATAAATCAGAATCAGAATCAGAATCAGAATCAGAATCAGAATCAGAATCAGAATCATTCATTTGGAAGTGACCTCCAGGATCATCAAGTCCAACCCAACCCTAACCTCAACTAAACCATGGCACCAAGTGCCACATCCAGTCTTTTCTTAAAAACATCCAGAGATGGTGAATCCACCACCTTCCCAGGCAGACCATCCCAATACTTTATTACCCTTTCTGCAAATAAACTGAAATGAACTGAAACAGAGGAGGTTCTGCCTGAACATCACAAAACACATTTTGACCATGAGGGTGATCAAGCCCTGGATCAAGCCCTGGCACAGATTGCTGAAGAAGATTGTGAAAGATGTAGATACCCAAAGATTTTGGGGTATCAAAAGGCACCTGGATATGACTCTGACCTGCTGTTAGTCAGCCTTGCTTGGGCTGCGTGGTTGGACAACATGATCTTCAGGGATGCCTTCCAAACTCAGCTGTTTTGTGATTCTGTGAGTATGTTCATAGGACATCTTTCTCAAGTGAGATGCAGTATTAGCTTGGATTTGGAGATCAGTGCCCACAGCCCCAAATTTTTTTTCTCTAAAACTGCCTCAAATGTTTTCCTAAAGAGACAAACTTAATAGAAGCAATTTTTAATGGACAAGTCTAGTTTAAGAAGTCATTGTGTCTGTCATCACTTTTGAGGGCAGAAAAGGGCAATGTAAAAGCCAGGTGGCTTCTTCTACCTACAGAGTGCTACATCTTTGTTAAAAACTGCATATTGAAAAGATTAAAGAAGTACTGATGAAAAAACACTTAATACCAATACTAAGGTGAAACTTCTAGAGTGTCTAGCTTTACTGTCTTTTTTTTCTTCTTTCTTCTTCAATGGTAAAGCTCAAGGTTTTAATATTTTGTTACATAACCAAAGGAATTGAAGTTTGTTTTAAGGTGTAGGATGCTTCATAAATTCTTATCCTAAAAATCTGTTCTATGTTTCTGCAAGCGACTCAGTGAGGAGGGGGATAGGATAAATTAGTCACAGTCACTTATGTGGCTTTCTGTCCTTCACTTTGCAAATTGAGTTAAGTCTTAACACAGCTGACATATCCCAAATGTCTCAGTGCTCCCAGCTATTCATCCACTTACCTTTGCTTTATTATTCATCATTCTAGCTTTACTGCTTCCTCTTGCTCTATTTCCTTTTCAGAAATTTCCTGCTAACATTGCAAACATCTTGCTGTAGTATCTTGCCTTTCTCCAAAACATTTAATGATTATGTCTATATTTCAAAATTTTATAGAATCATTTAGAATACCTTCTGTTTAGATTAAATCAATTTCTTTTGACCTACTTTGTTTATGTTAAGCTCATAGCATTTACATTTTCTGGGCAAAGGTCATACTTTGGCTTTTTATTTTTATGTATTCAAAACCTTTGAAAGGAATGAAGTATCCTCTTTCAAAAGTTTTCAGAAAAAAAATATGATGTGGGATCCAGCATGCCTACCAGACAATGGAACTGGAGCCAGTCTGTAGAGGTTCAATTCTACACATTTGTACACATCTGTTAGTTTACTTTTTGTTATACTAAGGGCTGGGTGACACAGTAAACTGTTAACTTGGCCTTTCCATCCTCATATGAGATGTGAACAAAATTCTCTGTAAATAACAGCAAGAAAAGTTGAGAAACTAAACAGAAGTCCCAATGCATGACAGAGGACAGCAGAATTTTTTTAACAATGTGGGGAGACAATGTTATTAACAGAACAGTCTGTTTTAATAAAAGGCATTGACCAAGATGGAGTCTCCATCAGTGGGAAGAATGGGAAATCTTCACAAAGGGGGAAACAAATCAGAATTCCCTGCTAATGACAGACTCCATGAAAGGAAAAAAAATGGCACAGACATGTATTTCAGATAATGTACTAACATGAAATAATAATAAATCCATATGTTTGAAGAAAAAGAGAGGTATTGAATTAACACACAGTGGTCCTGTAGAGCTGAGAGAAATGACAGTGACTGAAACTTCTGAATTCAGTTTTAACCAACAACTTGAAACTTAGACTACCCATACAATATTATTTTATTCCCTTGGAGCCTTTACACCTTATGAGTCAGCCACACCATTTGACATAAGAGCCATAGTAGTATTAGCTCTTTTTCCCTGGTTATAATGACAAGAATATGTGTTAATTGGTGTTAGAGTTTTATTTAAGTTTCATACAGTTTAAAATGTCAGTAGAGCCAGTAGTGTTCAAGCAAACCCATTACTTTAGAATAATTACCTTCTGTGGTCTCCTATTTGAGATAAAACAGAAGAGAGCACGGCAGGTTATTTCAGATTTGTAGTGCTTATGTTAAACAATTAGCTGTTATTGTTGATTGCCCTCTTGGAAATAGTCATGTACTGTTATCTTATGACACATTTCTAGAATTGTTTTCATGTAGGATATACCCCCATGGCTTTACATCTTGGATAGAGAAAACCTGTTTTCCTGCCTGCTCCAATATCATTCCTATTTCAGACTGTAACGTGTGCCAGTACTTGATGTTGTGATGAGCTTTGGAGCACAGTTTGTTCATGCCTTCAGGAACTGGAAGATGTAGACATGTAGAGTCAAGAGCCAAAAAGTCTCTCTATGAAAGCTCTTGTATGGCTGAGGCTTCTGGTGCCATAATGTACCACGTATATGAAATTATGGAAATGTTTTCCAAAACTCTCTTTTGTTACCCCTGAATAACAGTAAATCTTCATTTAATCATCACAAAATCCTGTGGCTCTGTCTAGAAGCTCTCAAATGGCAAAAAAAGGGAAAAACTGTATATTCACTGAAATTGTGATTATATATTCAAATAACAAGACAGATCAGAATGCACATAAAATCAAGTAATTATGTTTATTTGAGTTGGAAAAGGGAAATTCAAAGATTCCTTTGAAAATTTCTGTATGCTAAAGATTTTTCCTCATTCTGTGATAAACCTGTGGGCCTCCTGTGAGGATACCTGTCATCCACAAAATTATAGACTATACTGTCCTTATATATATGGAGACACTAATAGAGTTATAGTTACAGAATTGTCAAGTATTGAAATAATAAACTTTTACCTTCATCAGTTCCTGCCTGTGATGTGGTCATTGGAATTGTTTTTCATGCAGAAAACTTTAGGCTTAGATATATAAATTTATAAAATTTTTTTTCCTTATTGTTTCATATCTCTACAGGAATCTCTGTGGCAGTAACTGCCATAGTATCTGACTCTACCATATTTAATAACAGATATATCAATTATGATTTTCATAGAAAATCTTGAAAATCAAGAAAATTTTCCTTTAAAAACCTTTTATTTTTTTAAAATGTATTTTGAACAAAATAATTGTTTTTTAAAAATAAATGGTGATTTTTTTTTTGTGAAAATAAATGCGGAAATAACAAACACTTTCGGACTTCAGATTCTTGACACATATCCTAAAAAATAAAAGAAATTTAAAAGATTTTAAGTTAGTCTAATTTAAAAAAATCCCCACTGGATCTAGGAGGCAGGTTTAGGCTAATTCTCCTTTCCCTTTTGCTCAGAGTCACAGAAGAAGTTCTGGTAATAGTTAACTCGATTTCCAGGTTAATCTGAATGGAGACTTTATATTGCTACTGTTTTTAATTCTGAATGCTGACCTCAGTAAAAAATAGCAGTTACTCTTAGCAGCAATTTCAAGTGGTACTTTCCAGAAGTGAAAGACTTACCTGCTTAACCAATGACATATGACACACCTATTGAAAGACGTTTGTTTGTTTGCTTTCAACATCTTAACACTCTGCATCTCTGACAATTTATGTTGACTTTAGTTCTGTCATGTATTGCAAAGGAAGACAGACTGTTAGAAGATAGATTTCTTCCTCAAAGAAGAAGAAAAAGGGAAGGTTAGAGAAGAAAGATGAAAGGTAGAACTTGCATTTGAATGTTTAAGATTTGACAAATCAAAATCACCTTTTTTCTTGATTTCTCCCATTTCCCTTCAGATAAGGTTGAAATATTTCCTTCTATTCCCCACCTCAGGTCACTTGTATACATTTTCTTTGAAAAAAAATTGGTGGAACCAGTTAATACTGCTTAATTTATTTGCTTTGCTAAAAAAGAAAAACAAAAAAAAGGAAATAAAACACATTTTATTCTTTTTTATTTCTTTTACTTAAAAAAAAAAAATCCAATCTTATACCAATTTATTATGCTTTGTTCCTTTTCCAGCATTTTAATCTTTATTATACTTATGAAAACTAGCACATCTCTACATTTCCTTCTGGGTGATTGAGTCAATTACAATCTCTCCACTGACCTCACTTGTGAATGCTGTACCATTCTTTCCTAGTGATCACTTCTATGGGATAAAGAACATCAATTAAAAATCAAGAGCAGAGGGACAAAATAGCAAAAACACACTTTGATTACTAAGGAATTCAAGCTGAAAGGTTTAGAATTTCATATTCATTTAGAACAGTTTTGGTTCTGTCATAGAACAATTGCTCAGTAAATTTGAAACTGTTTTTCTCTTAATATGGATCACATAATAGGTTAGTTGTGGCTTATTTCCTCTTTCTATTTCAAAATGACATTTTTAGAAAGATTTGCATATTTTGAAAGCAAATGTCATGCTCCCTTTCTGTCACTTTCTCTCTTTTTCTCTCACAATAAATATTTTATAATCACACAAGGTATTATTGTATTGCCTGGTGGGTTACTGTCTCCTCTGGAGTTATTCTCATTTGTCCTTATAAACTCTGCTTGCAAAGTCAAAAAAACTGAGAAAAACTCTATTAATAACTGCATCATCTTTACCAATTTTAGTATGAAACTAATTTTAAAATTTGATTGAGAATCAATTAACTTATTCACAGTAGGACTGTTCACTTAAAGTGGTTATTTTTGAGCCACTTTTCAATGTGTGAAAGTTCCATTTTCTAGGCTAGGTAACTGTATATATCTGGCTGAAGCCAGAAAGCAGGAGACTCACTTATGCATTTAGTTATTCCATGCTTGATAATTCTTCCATTTGTGCAAGAAACTGGAAGGAAGAAAAATCTGTTTTCATTTTGTGTTGGTCCTTCCAAGAAGTGAATTCTGAGAGATCAAAATGGCACCAAGTAATATAATGGTGTTACAGATGATGAGTATGAATAATAGTCTTTTTAAAATGTTATTTCCAGAAGGCTTATATTTCACAAGTAATTTCCACAGGAGTTCATGTTGTCACATAGTGAACTCTAAAATCCATTATACAAGTGGAAACATAGCAGTGATTTTCAAGAGTGGTAGGTCAGCCACCACTCTTCATGATAATCCCTTGACCAAGTAATGTCTTGTGTACATATTCTTCTTGTGCATAAAAACTAACACTTTAAATTTCTAAATAATGAAAGGACTTATTTTTTCTAGCTTTGTTCCATGTCTCCATGTCAAGAAAATGTCTCCTTTGTTCCATATTGAGATTTAATTTAGGATACTGTGAAGCATTAAAATTCTCTCTCTACTGTGAAAGTATTTAATTTTATTTTTTTAACAGGCAAAAGGAAATAAAATGATAGCATTATTTTTACAGTAGACGACTTGCACCTCATCTGTTTCCCTAAAATTTCTCTAGTTTATTGAGTATTTCAAAGACATCACCCTTTTAATTTAGTTTACTTGATGACTTGGAGTGGCTACCTGGAACAGAGGTTAGACAGAGTTAAAGTGGATATTTAATAAAGGCCTTCAATAGATACACCTTGGGCAGTGCAAAACCCTCACAGAGGCTACACCCAAGATGTATGATGGTCATGAGTTTTTCAGACAGATTTAAGTTTGGTCTATTTGCATATCAGGGGTTAATTGTCCAATTACAGCTTCAGGTAATGAAGTCATATTCCCCCAGTTTGCTCTTTCTCCCAATTCACTTTGATTTATAAATTCTGGGGGCTGAGGCTGAGGATGACCTCTGTTCTCAGGCCTGGAAGGATTGTTTTGTCTGACCAAAATATGAAGAGAGCTTACTAACACTCTGTATGGAGTTCAGAGTTATATACTAATGCAGTACAGTATCTGAAAAATATACAAGCTAAAGCTTAAGGCATCATTCTCAAATGTTAGGTTTCTAGTAAAACCTCAGAACACCTGGATTTCATGTCTGTAATCTCTTGTTCCTCCAATTTTTCTAATATTAACCACAGGAAAATTATAAAATAGCATATATGTGTCCATCCTGCACTTTAGCAAGTGGGCTACCACAAACCCACCACTAACAAGTACTTCTGTGATTATATTGATCTATACCAAGCTGTTGCAAAATAATATGGCAATTACATAGTCTCAATCAATATTATCTAGCAATGAATAACAGCAAAACCAAGGAGGTGTAGACTTTTCTACAACAGCATGGCCCAGAAGGTATATTACACGTTACTACAAATTTATTGTTCATGAATCAACTTTATCACTTATATAACAGCACATTTCCTCAAGTGTGTGCAGCATGGGAGGTTCCCAGAGACAGAGACTCAGCTTTGGATAAAAATTTAGTCCTTTTCAAATCATTGGTCTGCAACATGACATAGGACATCACCACTTCGACCAGTCAATAAATGTTGTTAATTTTTATTTTACACCTATCATGATGTTTTCTCTTCCTTCAGAACCATTTTGTATTCCCAGATTATTTCCACCTTTTCAGAAAACAAGTTGTCATAACAATTCCTTGATTTTGCACTTTTTAGTAGTACCTGAGGGTATCTCTGGTTTCCAGGTAACCCAGCTGTACTTCAGGGAGGCCAGCTGTACTTTTCAAGTTTCTGCCTCTCAGGCCTAGTCCTGGGCTCACAGCTTCCAGGTTGGGAGACAATTTCTCTATCACTGTTTTTCAGTTTACAGTTCACTCAGTACATTTGTCTGTCTAACAGGCCAAATTTAAGGCTGTTTACATCAATCTCATTTTACATATTTAGTTACACCTCTCTGTATGTACATCATTTACCTTCAGTTCAACATTTTAATTAGCATTTTTCACTTCCATGACCTAACATACAACCTTAGGAAGTCTTAGCAAGTAGTGCAAAAACCTATTATTTGAAAATGCAGACCGAGATTTGGTTTCTAAACACTTTAATTTATGGCTTAATTTTTTCACGCTAAAATCTAATTTTTAAAATAAAATATTTCAAAACATATTCTATGAGTTTTTAACACTTTGTTGTGCAAAAGAGTAACGTGATTCATTCAGTGTATTCCTTCCTGGTATTTGAAGGGTAGGAGGCTGATTACTTGTTTAATGGATCTTCAATCATTCTGCATAGAAAACTTGAAGACATGTTCTGTTTGTTACTATATTAATGTCTTTCAAATGTATCTACTGCTTGTTCTGCATACACCTCCCCCTCGTTCCTTTCAACAAAATTCTGGGTAAACAGGAATTGTTGAGTGTATAAAGCATGCAGCATATTAAAAGTAAAATGTCTTGCACTGGATGTGAGTGAAAAAGTTCCCCAGAGTACCTGAATGATAAGTTTGCTATATTCTATATTCTCTTCCATGTGCATGACAGCTTATAACTTCAAATTTTGGTGGAACACTGACTCATGCCAATGATTGTTCTATATTCTCCTCTAACATATGTTCTCATGATAAGAAATGTGGTAAGTACCAACACAAAATGCTACTCTTCAATTTCTAATTTGATGACAGGAAAACTAGGTTGGGATTATAGCCACGGCCAGAAAAAATTTACATTTGGGACAGGGAGAAAAAGCTGTCTGGATCAGCAGCAGGGTTAGGGTGAGGGAAGGCCACTAGTTTTAAATATCTACACCTTTTAGCAGCTGGGGTTTTATGAGGACTGTTTGTACCAGTAAGTGGTAGCTTGTCTCCAAACAGCATGAATGGTTGAAATGCTTTTGTCATGAACTGAGATTTCTCAGAGA
Organism: Argya squamiceps; assembly: GCA_037834095.1. Taxonomy (NCBI): domain Eukaryota; kingdom Metazoa; phylum Chordata; class Aves; order Passeriformes; family Leiothrichidae; genus Argya; species Argya squamiceps. The sequence continues at coordinate 103,677,946 of JBBMKD010000001.1, forward strand.
AACAGATTGCCAGAGCATCCATGATCAAGGGTTTTGAATTATCAAGTCAGGAAAGATGCTGGAATGTCTACTGATGTCTGCTGATACACCTTCACCAGGTTCACCTCAAAGGTCATGAAGCTGGGGCAATGTAAGGTCAGACAAGGACAGTAGGAAGAAGACACCAAAATTAATTAAGATGAATCAATCCTGTGAATTAGAAAGAACAAGAACAAGAATTTAGCTCTCATAAGGGAGTGATCTTACCATTTTAAGCTCTTGCTCTCTGGATTTCCTGTGAAGGTTTGACCAGAAATCCAGTAGAGAAAACCTATTAGAAGTGTCAACCAGACATGCTTGTTGTCAGCAGCTTCTCTTTTGAAAAGACAAGACAATCTAAATGAGAGACATCTCTGTTTTCAAATATCAGTCAGATCCCTGTGCCTTTCCTTCAAACAAAAAGGAACATGCAAATTTAGAGGGAATGAATGCTCAAGATGGCAGTGTGGTTTTCTTTTCTGAAGAATTTTTCCCCTAGTAGTCATAGAGAATGATGTGGAACATATTTCTCACATGGTCTACCTGATGATTATACTGAATCCATAACACTACACACAAATGGTATTGCATTATTCATGTCAAAAGCACATTTCTTGTCTTGCAGAGTACTAGCATTTATTTAAAAAGACTATTCTTTCAATTATTTATCTCCTGTTGTTATGCTTCCTCCTTATTAGTCCACAGAAATAAATCCAAGGACTGTCAGTGACAGTAACAACACAGCAGCTGAAGAGCCAGGAGGTTCATTTTTGATTCAAAAGTATCATGTCAAACCACTGAATCAATGAAAAAAAAGGGCCATGTTTTCAGTAATGTCCCTGTTGAACAGAAGGTACCTTGGAACTGAAATTATCTGGCTAGAATTTGACATAAACCTGTGAGTAGACATTTCATTCAAGATTTAAGATCACTAACTAATCTTTTTCCTGCTGAGTCTGGCCCTAATCTTGTATTCTAGGCATGACAAGGAAGACTGTTACTCTGCATGTCCTCTCTGGGCAAGTTTTCTTACACTCTGTAGTTGCCTAAGAAGTTAATAACATGTTGTGCTCTGTCCTAGAGCCAATGCAGAAATTTAACTCTTAGTCACTTGGATCAGAAATATGCAGTAATTCAGCACATTTTAATGGCAGTGAAGCAACATTTTGTGAGCTATTGTTCCAGCATGGTATAACCGCGTGTCAAGAAGGAGGGTTCACACAGAATTAGTCTCTTTGTGCTACACATTGGTGGTCTGAACTGAACAGATTTATTTGTTCTTCTTTCCCACAGTACATTTTGCCCTCTGACATTTTCACATATGGACTTTACACTGAGATACTTCAGCTAGCACAGTGATGGAGAACTGTGCAATTTTTGATTTCTGCCTGCTATGAACTAAATAATAAGGTCACAACCTGATCCTTATCAATCTATCTCTTGTCTTAAGAAATAAAAATCCTACACATTTTCTATCTCATTCATAAAAATATGTCTTGGAAATTTCCATTAAAATTATCAAAAATATTATTGTATTTGCAAGAAGAAAATGATTAAGAAAGCAAAACCTAGCAGGGAAAGTAGCATGAAAGAACAACAAACTTTTTCTCTGATCTTTTGCCTTTAAGAATTACCTGAGTAAAGGCTAAGCAAAACTTTAAAATTTTATTTCTGTAGATGATCCTTGTTTAATTAGGGCATGAATTCCAAAATGGCTGAAGATGACAGTGAGACCATAAGAAGTGTTATTTTGTTATATAGTTAGGGATAATTACAAATTTTGTTTCCTTAAAGTTGATTCTACCCTGGAAGAAGACTGAGAATGGCATATTTGTTGCATCTGCCATGTAACTATGGCTACAAGAAATTGTTCTGTTTATGGGTAATGTCTTTAAAAGCTATTTCTACCAATTTAGACAGCATATCTGAAAACTGGATGCTTTTAATAAGAGTTGGAAATGCTCTAAAGGAGAAAGATTCTTCTGCATTAGTATTTGTCTTGTATCAAATGTACAAATTGAAGCAAACCACTTGGTTTTCACACTCATCTTAGTACACATCGCAGGGTAGTCTCTGAATATCACTATTTGGATTTCCTTGGGATGCAAGCAAATCAGATGTTTTCCAGCAGCACACATAGAGCAATTCCACTACTAATATCTATCAAAAGAAGGCTAGAAACAGCAGTAGTAAAACTCTCGGTAATTCTGATAACATGAATGCCACGTCATTCACACTAACATTTTGCTCTCCTGACAGTTTTATTGGTTGGCACTAATTTTCCTTATTGCTAGGTCAGAAGTAAAGCAGGCATGCAATTTCTTAATGGACCAATCTAACTTCAAGGGAAGAGTAATTCTGTCATTTATACATGTAAGTTTTAACTGTGGCTATCTCCCAGTAACACAATGGGAAATGCTGATCATGGGGTTTTTTCCCTTTATCCCTTTATCTGTATATTTGAATAACAGAGTACTTTGAAATAACTCCCCAGGCTCACTCTAGTGGACTAACCACCTTTCATATAATGAAGCAACACTATTTCCCAAAACAAAACCGAAAACAAACCAACAAGAATAGTGGTGCTGTTGTTATCGCTGGAAGTAATTTTTCTTGCTTCTGTATTCATTATTCAAACATGACTGGCCAAAGTCCTGAAACGTCCCATGCTGATTATGTGTATAAGCATTTCTTTTTTTTCTTTCTTTTTTGGCAGGGGGGGGAAAGGTTTGTGTCGGATTGACTTGGTCTGGGTTTTTTCTTTGTTTTTCTCTTTTGGGTAATTTTTGTTTTCCTGGTTTTTATTCTGTTTTCTCCATGAATATTCTGTTCTGAAAATATACCTGCAGTCACTAGTCACTGCCAAAAACTGGCACGTTTTTATTTTTAAAAAATACTATTGCTAAGTCCTTTGTACTGCTGAGCAAAATACATCCATCCTTCTGCGCAAACCTTTTATCACTCACACAGTTTGACAAAGCCTGGCTAATCCTATAACGTATCTTTTAGTGCTAAACCTAACCTTCTCAAATTGTAAAAATAATAGTGTTTACTTCTTTTGCAGAATGACACCTGAAACAGTTTGTTATCCTTAAGAGATTATGTTTCCAAAATACCTATTTTGTTGTTACTCACAAGAACTAGAGGTCTATTTTTCAGTAATCAAATGCTATGCACAAAGAACAAACTGACTCTGAAGTATTTGGCAGAAAGATAATTGTAAGGGTAGTTTGGCCCGCTTGCAGTAATCTGGGAAAATTTTTTGAGGCTGCAATTAATCCAGTCAAAATCCTCTATGTTTTTCAAAATCAAGAAAGAAACATGGACAAATCTTTCTCAGTTTTTTCATCGCTCAGAGAATAAGGTTTTCTTCTCTGTAGAAGAGAAGCAATAACAGATTACTAGCACAAATGGAAGGATGTTTGAAGAAATGCCTTTTCATCAAAATACACTGAGGATAAATTGTTGAGCTTTGAATGCTCATGATACTCAACAAGGTTTAAGAGAGAAAGAGTCTGAGGCTTAAATCAAAATCTCTATGTCACTCCCCATGAAAGAACTGAGTGAAAACACTGGGTTTCAGTTGTTTGTTTTTATTAATCTGGAGGTGTACACTTCAAATATATTCCATTTTATGAAAATATAGGAATGTTAGTTTGTGTTGGTTTGGGTTTTTTTTAGAGGGGCAGGGATGAAAGCAAAACAAAACAAAACAAATAAAATAAAGCAAAAAGTTCCAAAACAAACACTGTCTTGAAACACTTTCACTTTCTTGTGAAAGGAAACAGCCTCTGGCCAGTTCTAATATATGTAATTTATTTAGTGATTTTTTTTGATCCAAGAATGACATTTCCGTATCAGGATTAGACCATTGGATCAATTTAGATTGCTATCTTCTGTTATTCTGTTTCTTAAAAAAGCCGTCCTTCACATTAAAAAAAATGTTTTAGGTGAAAACCAGAGCCTACATGTGTCCAAAACAAGTATAGCAGAGCAAAGCTGAATAACAGACTCTAAACACAAAGGATGGTAACATTTCCTCTTTTTTTCAGACCTACAGAAATAAATAGGTATACAATTAAAGACAATTGCACTGTGATGATTTCCTCTGTGTAGCAGACATTTAAGGTTGATATTGCAACAGTAACTCAAAAGATTTAAGTCTAATATGATATTGCTGATATGTTATTGATTTTTTTAAGAAAGGGAGAAATGGCATTGCTTGCAAATAAATACACTTAACAATCACCATAATAGAAATGGTCAGAGTAAATAAAAATGTGATTATCGTTCAACAGATGTAACAACAGACAAACACATAAAACACAGTTCATTGCAGAAAATTACATTTTCTTCATTGCCAAATCACCTGTAAAACCACAACACATATTATAAAACAGTCTGTTGGGTTTTTTCCCTGGGAAAATTATGATAGCTACTTCTACACCAGCTGTTTGATACCTTCCCTTCTTGCAAATTGATTTAACTACTCATATGGCAAAATCCTTCCCTTTCCCAAATCTACATATGTAAATTATGAACTTCCCACCCTCAAGTGGCATCTCTATTTACTTATTATTGTGTTTATAGCATCCAGAGATTGACGCAAAAGTGGAGACTGTTCTGGATTTGGTTTTGTAGCAATAAAAAAGAAAATATTTTTTCTGCTTCAAAGGGCACAGCAACACATGTTGAAAGAACAGAAATTAATAGAATAACAGCAGCTATGAACAAGGAATTGCATTGGCTGTGTAATTTGTGTTAACATGTGCATTTGTGTTAACTACTTAAGCATACAGACACACGTATATATGTATATATAGGTATTTGTACATATTTCACTCTTTTTTTGTGGTAACTATAATTACATATCATTCATAAGGGTCAAGCATGAGCAGAATAATGGGCAGAGACCTCTCTGCAAACAGGGTATCATGTAAAATTCCCTTTGGACTAAGGAGGTAGGACAGAGTGATTCAGGCTGAGAGCATTCACCAGAACTCAATTGTAATAAATATATTTAGTACACCATGTAAACCGGCATTAGAAATAGAGTTATGATAGATAATACTAGACAACAAAAAAATAGAAGCAAAGTTTGGATAAACCTGTATCTAAGGTTAGCAGGAAAAAGGAAGATATAAATTAAGAGCACTGTGTCCAATTCTGGGCACCTCACTAGAAGAAAGGCATCGAGGAGCTGAAGCTTGCCCAGGGAAGGGCAGCAGATCTGGGGAAGGGTCTGGAGTCTGATGAGGAACAGCTGAGGGAGCTGGGGGTGTTTGTCCTGGAGAAAAAGAGGCTCAGGGGAGACCTTATTACTCTCTACATTTGCCTGAAAGGAGGTTGTGGAGAGTCCAGACAAACAGAGATAGGACAAAGGGAAATGGTCTCATGGTAAGCCAGCGGAGGGTTAGGTAGGATTTATGGAAAAAATTCTACCCTGAAAGAGTGGTTAAGTTTTGGAAGAGGCTGCCCATGGTGGTGGTGGAGCCACCATGGCTGGAAGTGTTCAAATTTGAGTAGACATGACAGTTCATGATATAGTTTAGTGAGTATGGTGGAATTCAACCAAAAGTTTGACTTGATGATCTTGGAGGTCTTTTCCAACCTCAGTGATTCTATGTGGACAGTTGTAAATTGTACATATGGCTGTTATTGTTTGCTCCAAATAGAAAAAATCAATCTGCAGAATTACTGTCTTCATAGCATTCAGAATTTCTGAAGTGTGTGTGTGAACTGATGAAGCAGGAGCCAAAGAGATGGATTACCAGGGAAAATTATGGTGTCAATAACGAAAGAAAGAAAGAACCCCACAAAAATGTAAACTGAGAACTTTTTAAATAAATACCATCAGTTGTTTCTTTTTCACAATGTTAAATTTAACTTCCTCAAGAAGTTTCCAGGGTAAAAAGTAAGGGGATGGTTGGGAGGCTAGAGGTTAGGAAACTAGAGAGTTGGGAGGGTTCAAACAGCTGTAGAAACAATATTGAAAAAATGATCAAGATAATATCAGCATTCTCCTAGCAACAGAGAGAAGGACTGGAGAGGAGACTTATATCAGACATGCGAAATAAATACATATATTAATTAATGAGGAATTTCCTTTTATTTATGAAAATAAAATTATGATGTACAGTTGCATTAAAGCAGAAACTACTTCTCATGTGGACTATGTGAGATTCTCTCTTGTGAGACCAAAGGTTAAGGCTACCCTGTGTGTGTATCCAAGAATGCAGACAGGCATGTGTGCTCCTTAGTGATCCCATAAATATTTTTGATTCACATTTAAGAGTTAGAATGCATGCATTAGCATTTACAGCTGACTGGTTGAAATTTACGGAGATAATTCTATTTTTTTTTTTTGCTTAATAACACTTCAGACATGACCGGGTGTAAAAAAATGAGTTCAATTACTTTTCCATCTGAACATCCTAGTCCAAAACTGAACAAATGAAACAATTGTAATTGGTAGTTTCCTGTATTATGTGGTATAAAAATCCTCTGATCATTGTATCAGTCAAAAATGCTTTATGGAAGATGCCATTTATTGCCAGTTAAATATTCTAGGCCTTTTAAAATATTTAGGAGAGCACCAGTAGATGCACTGCAACACTCACTTACCCAGCAGGTCCCTTGTGTTCAGGCATGCAGAGAGAAACTTCCCAAGCAGAACACACCTGAGGTAAAAGCACACAAAAATACACAGAGCTAATGAGAGAGTAAGCTAAGGATTAATACTGTGACCCACTGCCAGTGAGATTGCCATGGAGCCTTTGATAGCCAGGAAATCATCTGGGAAAGAATTCCCCTTGAGATATGCTGAGACTTGGTGATTTTGAATTCTACCTATTTTTTCCACAATATATTTCATGTCTGTATTTTTCCCTTGAATCTGTAAGGACGTAAATACCCTCTCAGCAACTGGGTGTATTTGTGGGTTTGTGTTTTTTCCATTATGCCAGGCTTCAGCCTGCACACCTCACACTGCAGCTATAATTTTATCACCAAAACTGAGCCACGGTTGAAGAGCTATGTGGTATCAAACTAAACCTTTGATCACCAGGACCTGAATTATGGGGATAAAGATTCCATCAAGATTTTTGACATCCAGAAAAAAGATTTTTGCTGAAAACAATATTTTCTTAAAAGGCAAATTTCCTTTTCTGATACTCTTTGTTGTTGTTCACTCTAATGCCAACAAAAATTCCATAATTTCCCACTCTTCCCTCTCAGCAGTAGCTTCTCCATCTCTAAAAAGCTTAACACATAAATTTAGAGCACTTTAACAAGAAACAAGTAAAAAAAGTCAGTGTCTTTCTGTAGCTTCAAGTTCATTCTGCCTGATATAAATCTTTTCCAATTTCTAAACTGTCTTTTCCTCCATTTTTAGATTTTGCTGCTGATGCATTTTCCTTAAATCCATCAAAATCTGTTATGAATAGAATTATGATCTCTTCTTCTTTTAATTCTGATTAGTTCAATTCTAACCACTAGATGATGAAAAACATTTAGACAAGACTGTCCACAATCATATTTTCCTAAACAGATTAAATGAACTTATGGAGTACTTCCTGTTATTTCATCATTTATCTAGACACTTCTGGTCACTTCTAGAAAAGTTGTTCTGCTTCATTCCAATTCAGTTTTTATTTCAAATTCTCTTCCCTGGAGTTTTGTGTTCTACTCTTCAAAAAAAACTTCCCCCCCAAAGAAAAACCCAAAACCCAACAAACCAAAACCAAGAAAACAAACAGACAAGGAAAAAAGGAAAAATTCACTTCTATGTTCCTTGTTCCCTAAATGAAAATATAAAGTTATGTGCTCTACTGGGTAAATAAACAAACAAACAAGAAAACTGTTTTGATAAAGTTACTTTGGGATATAGAGGTGGAATAATGCCAAAGTAGAAATTGTTCTTCACTAAAAAAATAAGAAAAAAGCTACAACCGGAGGAAATGCTTCTTTATCAGTAGCAAGTGGTGAGATAAGAGAAACAGGGAAATAGTTACTGTGTGGGCCTGTGCATTGTGCCTTCCAGAAGTGAGTAAATGATCTGAAGGAGCAGTTTGTTCTCTCTTTCTGTTTACTTTCTGCATAGAATTGCATTCCATCAACAAGTGGACGGTCACAAAGACAATTCATTGAAATATCCCAAGGAGATTTTGACTATGACAGGACACAATGGCAGGAATGAGAAGCAGTAGAGAAGGAAATGAGACTCCTGAAAATTACAATAGAGCAACTAAACCTGATTTGGCAAAGTAAGGAAGAATAATGAGCTGCTCTCCATCACTGTTCTAGAAAGGTTCTTTCAAATACATTGAGTTTCATAGTAAAAGCATTTTTTCTTTGCTTTAGCCATTTCATTCAATACTGGTTGTTTGGGTGTTTTTGTACCAGTCATGAGATACCATCCTATATCCAAAAAAGTGATTGAAAACAAACAGAAAATTAAATAATGCAAAGAAGATCTTTAGTACCTGTGTCAGCTGGAATTTCACCACTTTCTCATAAGAATCCTTCCATCAATTTCTGTTTCAAAACTAATCTCCAGGATGCCTTGAGCTATGCTATTAAGATAGTATAAATTATGCCTTGTATGAAGAATACATACAGTTTAGGAGTAAAAACAAAATTATACAAATGGGGCACATGCCCATCAGAATATTCAAAACATCTCCAGACTGAGACTTTGAGGGGTAAATAGGAATGCCTTTGTACTGCTTTGTGACCACAAATGGGGATGGAGTGAATTGCTTTATGCCAGTAAATCTCACAGTGCCAAATGCCACAGTAACTTCTGGCGATTTTACAGGCAGGCATGAGCATGCATGAAAAGTGTTTTGTATATGCCCTGCATGTCTGCTGCCTTATTTAAATTGAATTCAGTTTCATTAAATTGAATTAAACACAAATTGTTTACTTTATAACTGCTAATTTATAAACTGGCTTAAGGATGGGATGAGATGCAAGAGGATCAGTAGGAGAATAGAAACAGGAGCAAAATCAGAACATTCTACAGGTTTTTTGCTTTTCAAAAATTGGCTGTTGGGGACATTGTTTTATTCTTTTTCTTGTATCCTACCTGCAAGAAGAAAAAAACACACGTTTTATTCAAAGTAATTTCTACAATGCTTTCTAAAAACAAAATAATTTTTCACAAGTACATTTTACAGGTTGGTGTGAGATAGAATGTAATTCAGTCATCAAAAATAAATCTCAAGGAAATACACTTGCCCACTTTATTCTTGTTTTAAAGTTGCATTGTTTTTTTTGTTTTTTATTTGTTGGTGATGGATTTGAGGTTTTTTGTTTCTTTTCATATTATTCTGGCATGGTTTGAATTGAAAAGACACTTTTAAAAGTAATCTTATATTCTCTCAATTCTTTTTCTTGCACAAAATGCATAACTAGCACTGTGTAGACTGAGTGCTTGCAGCTCTGTCAGTTATGTGAAGAATGCAGGTGCATGTAAACAACTCTAACCTCACTGAAGAGTTAGTGCCTCACTTCACCTGTGCGTTGGACTGCAGGCTGAATAATGAACGTGCTGCATTTTACTGTTGTTCCAAAAATGGGGTTGGTTACAGAACTACAAAGGAATTTCAGAGAAACCACATATCATCGTTACAAGGCTTACTAAGATCATTGATTGCTTAAGTTTGATTGTGTGTGCATGCTGCTTAAATTTTTAAATATATTGTTGAGCAGAACAGCAGTTCAGAGATATTACATGTGTTCTAAGTCTGAAAATTATTTAGTGCTTGCAGGTCTTGTAAGAGGTAGCCAATGCACTTGAACTCTGCTTGGCAGAGGAGAAAACAAAAAACTTTAATTCAATTATGTTATATTTAGACATTAACTCAAGAAGAGTATCTCCCAAAAGACTCTTTTAATGCTTATGTCCAGGCAGCCCTAGCAGAGAAGACTGCATTAAGAGAGATGTAGTCATTTGAACATTGGCTTAAAGGGTATTCCTGCTGTTTACAGAGTCTCATGGTACCTCTCTGTCTTCAAAAATGTTCTATTCCCTTATTAATGCAATTAAACAGGAAAGGGTACATTTTACCATTTAGTCACTAAGTCTGGAGTTTGCCTGTATTGAAATGTGAGTAGGAGGAGCACAGGCTATCACGGGTATCAGCCATTTGCAGCTGTCCAACATCTGCTCACACCATCCAACCTGCAATCCTTGTTGCACACTCACATGCTCTCCTCCAAATGCAAATCTGTGTGTAGCTGCAGGCAATTTAAAGAAGAAATGTTCATTATGACAGATTTCTTGTCCTGGTTTTTACTGGATTTCAGGAAACTTGATATTTCCACGTGTCAGAATTAATTTTGAGTAGAGATAGAGAGTTGGAGTATTGCAATTTTCAAATGCTTAACAAAGACATTTGAAAAAAAAAATTGTTTCATTTTCAATAATGTTTAGTTTTAGAAAAACAAAATTCTAGTGCTTATTTCAAAGCAAGCCTCCAAGACCAAAGATAAGAACAGTAAAATTTCCCTGTCTCTTCTTCTGCTTCATAACTTCTATCAAAAAATATTTCACAGTATAAATAGTTCAGCTTAGTCATTTTTGATATAGACAAAATTTGAGGAAAATTTTTGTCACACAGAGCAAAATATATAATTTTTAGGCCATTGGCATGTGTCTTATTAATGATGGCAAAGAGATTTTGCAACGATATAACGTTTAGAATGATTGAGTTGTTTATAACAAATTATTTTCTAATGTAAATATGCATATTTACATTCCTAAAAATAGTTCTACCTGCGTATGTTCACATACTACTTTAAATATATTCTTTCTAAGAGCTTGCAAGATTTTTGTAAAGGAAGTATAGATAATGGACAGTATCTTTCTAAACCTGGTTGAAAAGTTGAGCAACATTCATGAGTTGTTTCCAACATTTCACATTTATAGAAAGAGAAGATTTGACAAACACTTACGTCTTGCACCTACCTTCCACAGTACTCCTGTAGCTGAATCACTCACGTTTTGTCTTCTATGGGAGAGCATTATGAAAGAGAAAAAAATCATCAAGATTACAGGAATAAGAGCATTATAAGATAAAAGACCCTTTTCCAAATGCTGTGGTGCTTCCAGTAGCCTACTTCATTAGATTAAATTATTTTTTAGGAGACGGTGACTACTTCTAGAAACCTGGTTACCTATTATGCATAATGAGCTTTACATTCTTCTGCCCAGTGTCCAGTCATTTAAACTTGGGGACATTTGCAGTGACTTGCTACTCTTGGCAATATAAGAGAAAATATAAAGCTACAAAGGACCACACAAAGCAAAATATGTTTTAACATCAAGCCAGTAAATAACAAATTCCCTTTATTTGTGTGTATTCTTCAGTAGATTGTGAGAGAAATTATCAGCTGTTAGAGAGTATGACTTTGTTGAAGCTAGCTCTGAATTATTTGCCTTATTTATTTAATTTGAGAATGGTTAAAATAACAGCATTTAAAAATTAAGACCCAGTATACACAGATTTATAGCTGTCTTCTAATAAATGCACGATTTGCATACAAGATTGTGTGTTCTCTAAGCAACTGAGATTCATATTCACTCAGACAAGAACTAAAACACCAGCCTGTTTAAATATGCCACATTAAAAGAAAATGCTGTTGACAGCAGTTCCTTCTGTAGCTCAGTATGTGAAATTGTGAAGACTGACAAAGAAATTATCTCTGTGGTGAAAAAAAATTAAATTAAAATGAAATTACATGAAAAAAAGAAATCCAAGGGAATGATTTTATGGAAATCCTAAGAAAATACCAGATCTTTATTCCTTCAATTACATGAAAGATTTATCTATTTATGTCTGAGCAATTTTTCAATCACTGAAAACAAATAGTTTACCTAATAAAACAATCACCCTTTCCAGATAAGATTTGTTCAGTAGTTGTCACTTAATCTGGAAATAAAGCTCCTAGGTAGTTATGATGTTGTATTCAGTGATATCAAATTACTTCAAAAGTGATTTTTATCTCCAGATCCTTACAGATATTAAATCTCTTCTCTTTAAACCTTCTCTCCATTATTAGGGGAATAACACTGTGACTGTGATATTGCATTTTTTAAACTGAGAAGTAGCCATTCAACCATTATTTTGTTGAAATTGTTCAACATTCTTGTTTAGATGAGGACAGATTTGTTTAAAGTGGCTCTTTCCAAAGTGTAATTTGGTGATGAGAACTGAACAAACTAATGGTCACAACATGACTTGAACTGAACAAGGTAGTGAAAGACAGTTAATTTATTTCTAGATTATCTACTCTGACACAGAACCAGGTGCATTTTATTAACATAAAGAGTCATTGCACATTTGGTGGGCTTGGGTTTCTTTGTTTAGTTTTTTCATTTAGGATTTTTTTCATTTGGCTTTTCAGGAGGGAGGTTAATAAATATTGCACAGCTGGGGTTGAGGGTAGTACAATAATTTTCTTCTCAATCAGTTTTACTAAGATTCTGCACTCTGAGTTTGGGTTTCCGGATGGAAGTATCAGTTATGCTCCTGCACATCTACCCTCTCCTTATCCCCAGTGGAGATCTAATCATGGTTGTCAATAGTTCCTAGAGGAAAATATTCATCTATATACAGGTGGATACCTGAGTAGCCACTTAACCAAATGCCTTTTGGATAAATTAAATTTGGTAAATCTTTCGCAGATAGTATTGGAGGCACCCACTTGTACCCAGGCCTACATTGATGATAGCAAATCTAATTTTCCACATGTGAAGATGAAAGTCAAAGATGACAGAACTCTGTAATCAGATAAACACTTCCCTCATCAGAATACCTGAACATCCACAAATTTTCCTCATCACTATTCTAGTGATGGTGCCAGTTAAGATGGTACTTCAGTTTTCAGTGGCATTTACACCTTTAAACCCTGCAGAAGCAATTGAAAAAAAATTTCTTTTACTACACAAATCTAGAATGTATTATTATGCAATAAGTTATTACGCTCAACAAAAAGCAAATTATTTAAAACATTTATCAGTGTGTCATTCATTGTTAAACAAACTAAAAGTATTTGAACATGTAAATACTGATTAAATGGACCATATTTCACATCTGTCATAGTCAATGATCTTTTATTTCCAGTAAGAATTATGTATTTCCTTTTATGTTTTAATACATGGTAGTAATTGTCCTTATAGTCTAGGTAGTTAATTTCCATAGGTATGTTTCATTTAAATGAATTATGTTGATTTACATTTAGATAAATTCTTTACTTTGACTGCAATAAATTTTCAGTCTAAATTTCAGTAATCTAAATTCTGTTTTGGCAAGTGATAATGATCTAACATACAGTTTTGTCTGATATTTTTCAATCAAGTAATTGAGAACTAAAAATTTACATATTTATGGATACACTGCTAGTTAATATCTGTTCTTCACAGATGTAGCTTCAGCAGAGGAGATATTTAGTATTAATTTTTTTTCTAGCATTTCAGAGCAAGTAAAACGCATCTATTGTGTTGATACAAATGTAAGTATTTTGATGAAAATTAATTTTTCTTTATCTAGTATATCTTTTTTACTCTTAATAAGAAATGCATAAGACAATGGAAAGGCTGCAGTCAAAGAAAAGGCCACCGGTATTTTTAATGCTGACATGGAATAAATAAATCTTTATTTTATTTATTTTTATTCACTATTATTTTATTTGTTTTTAATCTCTTTAAAGAAAATCTTCAATATGAAGTTAAAATCAGGCTATTATAAAATTTCCCGAGAAACTGTTTCAAGTCTTGAAAAATTCTGTCTAGAAAAAAAAATTAATTCTGTTCATGTAAATTTTGTACATCTGTTAAGTATAATCATGGAGTAGTAGAAGAGATCATACAATGATCATACAATGATCATACAATAATTTATGTTAACTTGCTGCATTTGATGTGTATATGAGGAAAGGAAAAAAATCGGTTTAATCATTTCATAAAGTTATTATAGAGGGTTTTCTTGCCTGTATTTGCAAACAGTTATGAAAAACCAAGGTTTTTCTTAAATGTGGTTTCAATAGATTTTTAAAAGTAGATATCAAAATAATCTTCTGGCTTTACTCATAAAAGTTACACAAATGGATTCCTTTCAATATCTTATCAATTTAAGTTTCATACATCATGATGCCTACCTCTGTAATTCTCCGAAAACCTCATTATTTTCAAATTAAGCACACAAAAGAAATGGAGGATTGCTAAGTTGGAAAATATCTGGGGAAAATCTTGCTCTGAGACCTTATATAGTCAATACATGAATTATGTTTTTTAGTAGTAATGCATGTCTATCTTATAGTATAAAGGGGAAGGATTCTCATGTACATATGTCAATATTTATTATTAAGCATTCAAAGTATCATCCTTTATCAGATTCTGAAAATGCTGCTCCTGATCAACCAGCCTTAGTTGCGAAGATGTGAAAATTTTGGCAATAATATGCAGCTGGTTTTGTTAGATATCTTATTTGTTTGTTTTCCACTTGTTTTGCACATTGAGAGAATTCATTGTTCATACAAAAGTGTTTTAAGTCTGCTTTGCTTCATTTCACATTTGCCTTATGAAAATCATAAGCTTATGTTTCCATGTGCCTGAGCCAGAAGAATATGTAATATGTAGTTCTGCAAATAATTTAATCTTATGACCAGTATTAGAAGGAAATGTAATATTTACCTGAAACTATTATGAATCCTCTATGCGTGTGTGTGTGTGTGTCTATTCATTCTATTTAAAATGAAAGGCAAGTCTTAATAGACAAAATATGTTGGGATTTTCAATTAATTTTCAGGCTAGTAGGGTAGAAAGGGCTTCTGTCAATACTTAAAATGAAAAGATATCACCTTGAGATATCTTTTCAGTAAGTACCCAATTGCAAGCATTTCTGTCCTAGACCAGAAAATTATAAGCAATATACATATATATTAGAAGAAATATACATTTCTATTTCTACTTTTATTAAACAGAATGCATGTCAGTTTTTGCTCTTGAATACCTCATATTTATGCATTAGTCTATTGGATTTTTGAAATTTCTGTATTACATATTCTTATTCTAATATAGCTTCAGATAGAAGAGGATATGATACATTTCTTTTCCCTGATGGCATACTTCACCTAGATGACCAGGCTCTTCAGGAAATATTTTGGTGCCTGACTGAAGTTAACACCTTTTCTTATTTACCACTGGAAGAAATTCAGATGCAATACAGACTACATTGGTTATACTTCATTGACTACATTGACTTTTCCTTTGCCATCCTATGCAAATGAGAGTTTAATTTCTAAATGTGAATGTTAAATTTGCATTGTAAAAATTCTCTGTTTAATAAGTCAGGTGTCTCCTTCCTAATCAACAGATTATTGGCATAAATCTTCTCTATAAACTACTTCTTAACTATTTTTATTTCTGCTGGAGTTAAACGTTTTCATAAACCTGTCTGAATATTTTCTTAAATCTAAATTTCAAAGGCATGGATATACAGTCAATATTTTTAATCTTAAATACCACTTTTATCTTGTTTAAACTACATGTTTTTCTCCTTTTTTAGCAAGCTGTTGCAGACTAGCAAGTACTTTGAAAATATTCTATTGCCCTTTGTACTGATCATGGATATGAAAGAAAAAAATAAAACCTAAACTCCCTCAGTTAGTTATGTAAATTCTGATCCCTAGGCATCTCAAGTTGATTTAGATAATTATGAAAGTTGATCCCACTTGAGTTACTCAAATATGGTGTAACATTTCAAATTATAAAGCATATGTGAAATATAGTTTATTAAAACAAGAGTTATACTCTATCTTTCTTTCTAATTATGTTTTCCCTCAGATAAAAATATGACTACAAGTTTAAATCCTTTAAATACAGTATTTGCTCTTGGCTTTACAAAGCCATAAGCTTCTGTTTCAAACTTACATCACTTGTCTGTACTTCCATCCAATTATACTTCTAAAATAAATGCATAAGGCAGTAGGTTACTTTTCACACAGCTCTAGCTGATATAGCTCTGAGAATAGGAATAGACTTGATGTTAGGAAGAAATTCTTAATGTGAGGTTGGTGAGGCACAGGAACAGTTTTCCCAGAGAAGCTGTGAACGCCCCATTCCTGGAAGTGTTCAAGGCCAGGTTGGATGGGACTCTGAGCAACCTGACCTGGTGGAAAGTTTCTTTGTCCATGTCAGGGCAGTTGGAATTAGGTGATCTTTAAGGTCCCTTCCAACCCAGACCATTCTATGATTCTGTCCCAGGGGAAAATTTTATAGTCTTTGTTCAACACTGAACTCATATGAACAGAAAGTCGTTGAAGGAGTGAGGGAGCTGAGACTCTCTCAGCTGGGTGCATCCAACACTTGCCACATCCAGCAGGTCTGAGTTTCTCTCTGTTTTAGGCATCCTACACTGATGAGAAATATTTTCATCTGTGAAACTCCTTTTCATCATGATGTTCCTATTCCCTTTCCTTCCAATGACCTCCTTCTGGGAATGAGTCAGTATAACCATAGAATAATTTTGAAAACACCTCTAGGAACATCAAGTCCAACCATCAATGCAATACCACTGATATCTTCACCACAAAATCATGTTCCCAAGTGCCACATTAAAATATTTTTGAACACTTTCAGGAATGGTGACCCAACCACTTTCCTGGGCAGTCTGTTTCTATGCTTAACTACTCTTTTTAGTGAAGAAATTGTTCCCAATATCCAGCCAGAATCTCCTGCGGCACTCCTTGACAGCCTTTTGCCTTACTTAGAGTTAAGAGATTTGCACATGATTTGGTTATTGAATGTAAGTCTTAAAAGGTTCTCCTTAATGGTAAAACTGTCCTCCTATCCCCAATAATAACTGCATTTGCTTACCTCTAATTTCTTTTCTATCAGCTTGTTCGGGGGGACAGAAGGTGGTGGCTTATCACACAATATTCAGCTGGCAAAAATCAATTATGTCATAGTCAAAACAAATGTAACTGCTGCAATGGAGACTGAGAAGCACAGAATGGCAGTAAAATTGTTGAGCCTTATTCTAAAAGTCTACCAACAGGAAAATCCCATTAAACCTCATTGTAGCAGATAGACATCGCTCTTCTAACTACAGCAGGTACAGGTCTCAGAAATTAACTCTCCGCTGGGAACTCCCAGATGACTGGTAACCAGAGTGTCTGTCTTTGTAAGGACAGAGGCAGGCTGTGTTCTGGATAGCTTGAGTCTGAGGGCTCTGGATTAAATGTTGCTTCAAGACACTCAGTGGAGAAAATCAACCATATTTACTAATGAAAATATTACTGGGATAATTATTATTGGAGATATGAAATAATAAGATAGGGAAGGTACATAACGTGAATATTCCCAAAACTAGCATTTCAGCATCTCTCTCCAGTCAAGTTTTCCATACAACTCCTCAGAATATGTTTTCATTTATGCTTGCTCAACATAGCATTTATTGCTCTCCTTCCTAACTTTCAGTCATATACACATATCAAGAAGCTGATAGCTAGTAATTTTCAAAATGGCTTTATTTGGTAAATAATAGTCTTATATTGGAAAATAATAATATTATTCATTTCATATAAAAAAACATTGGTAAAAATGGAGATGAGAATGAATAGTAAACAATATGGGGCTTGTTTGGCCATTACAGCTATTGAGCTTCAAGAACGAAAGGTTTCAGATTTTAATTTTATAAAACCTACCCCTCAGACTTATAAATGTATGAATTTATGTATGTATTGCATTGCTGTAATATTCACTCAATACATCATTAGTTGGCTGAGTTCTTTCAGAAACCTAAACAAAAAGGGGTCTAGAGGAAAGATTGTGTTGCAGTGAAGAGGGAGGTCAGCTGAAAGAGGAACGGCAGATTGGTGAACTCAAGATAACCTTGATAGCACTTGCATGCCTTCTTTATCAAGTACACCACATTGTAGCAGCCAAATGAAACACAATTTTTCAAAGTAATGCCAGCTGTAAGAAAGACCTCTCAGGGCAGTGTAAGTTTCCATACACACATCTCTCAAAACAAGTGTTGTTGCTAAGCTCTTCACATATATTAGACTTTTTGTTCTTGGTAAATATGCTTAAGGACACAGTGAAGTGTTTTCATTCCTTGATTATATATAATAGAGAAAAAACTGCTAAGAAAGTAAAAAAGGGAGGAGAGGAGAGGAGAGGAGAGGAGAGGAGAGGAGAGGAGAGGAGAGGAGAGGAGAGGAGAGGAGAGGAGAGGA
>JBBMKD010000001.1:103696354-103753444 GCA_037834095.1 Argya squamiceps
GAGGAGAGGAGAGGAGAGGAGAGGAGAGGAGAGGAGAGGAGAGGCTTACATTTAGATGTTGCAGGAAGTGGATAGAAAGTCCAAACTGAATGTCTTGAAAATGCCTTGTGTCCTATCTCCCAGTTCAGAAGATCCTGAAAGCCATATTTTTTTACCTTAATACTCTCAAAAAAAAAAAAAGGTTTTTGCTTTTGCTTTTGAGTGAGGATAAAAGAACTTCAGATTTGATAAATTATAGCTAACACACAGATCCTCAAGGATGTTTTGGGGTGCGTGATTAGAAATCGGTGGATTTCAATCTTTTTACACTTTCAGTTAAATTCGAGTTAATCCTGACAGTCACATTCATCATCCTGCACTGTAAGTCTGCAAATTAAGTACATGGGAACGTTTTGTGCTAATCTTCCAGCGGCAGATAGACATGCATTTTTGTAGAGCAGGAATTGTATGCCTACCTTAGTGTGTGCTGCCGTACAACCATGCCCTGCTGTTTCCTGCTGCAAAATTTTCAAACCAAATCCAGTTTGGATCCAGGCCGAGCAATCTATTTACACCACTTCTATATGGAAGCGTCTAGGGTAATGCTTATATATAAATGTCCCTAGTAGAACACATTCCCAGCCTAAAAGAACCCTTACATTCCAGGTTAAAGAAATGCAAAACTCTTAGGAGCAAACTGTGGCATCCCTGAATATTAGACTTGAAGCTGAAAGATGTGTATGTGAAACATTTTAACTTTTCCCCATATTTACTCTTAATCAACGTTGAGGATACTGGGCTAATATTATAGCTATTACACTGTTTTCAAAGGCTATCTTAGATTTCTTTTTCTTCCAGAAATATCTTAAATAGACCGAAATCTCAGATTGCTGAAAAGGAACTATGCAGGTGTTTTCCAAAGGATGCACCTTGAGTGACACAAGCGGGAGTTGGCTGAGGAAGAATCAGAATTAAGTCCAAGTTTGTCCATCCTGTCTTCTGTCAGTTATTCTGTTGCCTTTCAGCCTTGATGCTCTTTAGGACCGATTTAGCATTTCGTAACTGAGTTTATGTTCCAGTTCCGTTATTCTGTCACCTGATTTTCAGCTTTGTCCTCTGTTTCTTGATATTTCCCCCCTATGTAATCATCTTTGCAAACTTCTGAGCAGTCCTTTCCTGCACGACTCCAATATTTTGACAATATTTGTTTCCTCTGAGGATTTCTTGATGGTTTCAATATAGCAAGGAAAAAAATCAGCCGATGTTACCACACCGGTATTATTGCAATCTGCACCATAAAACTCTTGCAACAATTGTACAGTTAGAAAACTCAAATGTTTTTCTAGCCCTAAGTTTTTCTTCAAAATAAGCCAAAGATACAGACACTTAGTGAAAGAATGATGACCACAGAATTTATTTTTGGGTGTAGCATTCTGATTCTGGTCAGAATTCTTAAGTAGAAAAAAGAGAGGAAAAAATAAAAGATAGGATAAATAGAGGAATCCTTTATTGATTTGAACTTCCCATAAATATTATCTGCAATTATTACTAGTTGTTCGTTGTGAGGTTTTCTCCAAAGTCATTAAAACACTGACCAAAATAATTTACATGTGTGACTACAGAGACACTGTAGTGGAGTATCTCTTTACTAGATGAATGTCCTTTATCTCAGGTTAAACTCAAGAAATAAAAAAAGATTTTCCAGCTTATTCATTTTTCAGTGCAAAGGAACTTATATTTGTGATTTCATGGGGAAATATATCCACTGACCCCTACATGGTTCTTGTGGAAAGAAGGTATTACTTACCATCTATATGACTACTACTGTTAATGTCTGAGACTGTTGCAGCCTTAAAAATGCACAGTTCATTCTGCAGATGGTGATAGCTCTACTAACACTTCTATTGTTAGTTTGAAAGTCAAGTGATGATATGTGTAGGCGTATGTGTGGGAGCAGTGCAAAGAATTACAAGGATTTTCTCCCACACTAACGATCCACATGGAAGAGAGGGCCTTATGAAACAATGTTCTGTTCGCCTGGTATTTTTAATCAGTCTGATATTTTGTTAGAATAGCATTTTATTACACAGCTTGTCATTTTCTATCTATGGACTATCTTTTTAAATTTTAAAAAAAATCCTTTATGGTTTTTCTTCACACTTTCATATGTTATGATTAAAAAAAAAAAAGAGCTGTGTCAAAGCAGAAAAAATAGCTGGAAAATTAATGATTTATTCTGACACACATGTAATTTACTCTTCTAGCTTTTTTCATAATTATGCATTTGTTGGACCTGCTAGTAATTGGAATTTCCTTAAAAGACAGTGCCTGTCAGTTTTGCCATCTCTGCAAATTCAGTGGTGGCTGCAAAAGAGGAAATATATCAGTATATGATTGTAAACATGTCCTTCATGGTGCAGTCAGATGAGGATAAGGCAGTTGACCTGGATAACCCAGATACATTCTTCAGCCCCCAAAGGGCTTCTGTTTGACTCCTACAGTTCGTTCAGGGCATTTTAGTATCCTGTTTGGATTTTTATTTTTTCTGGTTACCCACATAAATTACCTGTTCACTCTCAGGAAAATTAATTTTTCTTCCAGCTGGGGGTATGAATTGCTTCTGTACCATTCTCTGGGGTTTTTTTGTTGTTGTTTTGTTTTGGTTTTTTGTTTGGTTGGTTACATTTTTTTGTTTAGTTTGGTTTTATACACATGTAGATAAACAAATATGTATGAGTATGTACAAATGTATTTATATATGCATACACAAATATTTTTTACATAGGCAAGCATATCTATGCACATTCATGTCTATATCTAAATTTTGCATAGTTTTTGGCTCTTCTTCAGATATTATATAAACTCAGGTAACAGAAAAAATGACTCCATCCAAATCTTTCCTTGTCCTCCTCCTCTGTTTCATTTTTCTACTTTTTTTCCTGGGTCCAGCCATTTTTTCCTCAATGTTCAGAAAAAAACACGCATTTTGAGTAATAAAGGCTCAGAAAATCAGCCTTGGCTTATCTGTAGTACTCTAATTATTTTGTTCTTTCAATGGCAACTGTGATTACACCTGCTGATAAATGACCAACAAAAACTTATGCTCTGTTAGAATTAAAAGAAATAATCCAACTACATACCTCCATGTAACTACATCTATTTTAGAATTGCTGAGTCTTTGGTTGGAATGTTTAGTCCAATTCCATTCAAAATAATCTTGTCCATGCCCCTTCAATAAAATACACTTTACTGTTTTATATGGGAATGTGTTTTGGTTTTATTTTTTTCTGAAATTAACATTCTGTTATTAAAAAAAAAAAGTTAGTTTTCTTTATATTGGGATTTCTGTTGGAAAACTTTCCTTAGAAAATATGTTGTTCATTTAACCATGAACTCAAAAAATGCAGACGACTTGCAAATTGTCTTTTACTTGAATGACCAGAACATGAACAGGGTGGGAATCCTCTCCTGGTGCACACGTTATTAAGTGGCATAAAGTAACACAGTACTTAAAAATGATGATACACATCTGAATGATTCACTGTATATTGAATATCCACCCATTCCATAGACTTGGCTGAATCAGGTTTCTGCTGGTACGTAGCGATCCTTGGGAATTTTGAATGTGATTTTTCATAAGGGAATTATTTATCATAAGGAAATTATTTTACTTATTCTATATATTTTTTAATTCTCCTACTCCTCTCATTCACAGGAACTCAATATCATTGCATTTTCATAATTAATTAAATACACAATAAAATATGTCTACAAAGTTATATACCTTTTTCCGACTGAAAAATTAAGCATAATTTTCATTTGATCTTACCAACTGTAATTTCTAACTTTGCATTTAAATTTACAGTTTGAATTTTATTTTGCATCATTATTTTTTGTACTAGTATTGACTTGGTGCATGGTTTTAGGAAGGGCTTAGGAGAAAAGAAAAACTGATAGGAAAGTATTTTGGGTGGCAGGTTGATAATGTATATATAAAAAAGATGTGTAGAGGATATGTGTGGGCAAGTTAAAATGCCTGACTATGGGATTAGAATTATATCTAGAGATAGGATTTGTGGCTTCAGTGGTTTTTGTGTATGGTTTCTTGGGTTGTTTTAAAATTATTATTGGGAGGGGGGATTTTGTGTGCGTGTGTGTTTTTTTTTAATATTTCATTGTAAGGAAAGAAATATAGCAAAAAACCCCCATAGAATTAAATCTAAATGAAATAATATTTATCAATTATATATGTATTAAAAAAGTTTCTAAGATCTAAAAGATCTTAAAGATTCTAAAGATCTAAAGACTCTAAAAAAGATCTATTTCTAAGGATGCCCATCCTTCAACAATATTCTTGTCAGTAATGTGAAACCAACCCAATCTGCATGCTTTGTCTTGTACTGCACAGTGCTGTATTTTTACAGAGGGAGAACAGAGAATAATAATTATTGTGTTTTCTAATCACTTATGAAGCTTTGATTGACTTTCTCTGTTTTCCCCTTTTGTCAATCTGAAAGTAAAGGCCTTCAGGGAAAGAGGATGGTGTATGTTCTGAGACACACACAAAATGAGCATAAGTTTTTAATTGTCTTCAATCTCCCAATAAGACCACAACTAAAGTGATGTAAATAAAACATTTTAACAAGTCTTGAGTCATATTTCAGTGTTAAGTTTTAAGGAGGAATAAAAACAAGCAAATGAAAATCAAACAAGAAATAGTTTTAAGAAATGGAAAATAGAAATCATCCAACAAAAAATATCAATATTCAGGAATATGACTTCTTAATAGATCAGAATCCCCTGACAATGAGTAGCTTGATTTCTTATTCATTATACATGTACTTTAGAGATTTTATTGAGATCCTGTCCCCTGCCACTAAGCACAATGTAAATACATAGTAATATTCAATTGATTTCTCAGTCTAAAGGTAACATTTTAGTTCTCTACATGTACCTGGTTAGAGAGGTAAGAGATGGAAAACATCATCTCCTTTCTGTCACTTGCCAGCTGCATCCCAGACTGGAGTGAGAGAGAAACTACTCACAGACAGTAAAAAAAGAAAGGGAAGACCAGGCCATAACCCAGTGAAGGCCAGACACTGTCTGAAGGCCTAATCTACATCAGGTAAGGGTCTGAGACAGATAACATGTCTCAGTTCAGAGCAGCAGAAAGGAATGTGACTGATATCAGTAAAACTGTTGTTTATCCCTCTGTCTGGCCAAGTGCAAAAGCTAGAATATAAACAACTGAAACATAACCAGACAAAATTGGGGAAATATAGTTGTCTTCTCCAATTAACCCACAGTGAAGCAAGGCTTTCTAAGTGTGGGGACTTGAGTAAAAGAAGCCTGTGGCACCTCAGAAAAAGTTCAACTACAAGACATTCAATTATTTTTATGTCTGAACCTTAAGGAATTTTGTCTCTCCTGTGCCTTCACATGTTTGTCACCTTGTCAACATTCACAGAACCTTGCTGATAAGCAAAAAGCATATAATGTTCATCAGATACTTCCTTATCCTGTCTTAGTTTTTCTGAATTATTTCCAGCTAATATCATACCATTTATGCCAAAATTTGTATTGATATGAATTGTTGCAACTTAGGAAATGAGCCCAGAAAGAAATTACAGGGTTCAGAAAAGTGGCTCAGAAATTCTTGCCAGAATCATCTGGGCTTTATTTTGTTTTGCCTTGGTTTGATATTCATATGTTCTGCAGATAAAGCAGAATTAGTTTCATCTCCATTCTTGTGTTTTATGTTTCTTTGTATGGGTTACAACAGTTACTTGCTGTTCCTTTGCGAAATCAAAGGGAGTTCTAATACAACAACTTAGAGATAATGAAAATTTAAAGGCTTAGAACATCAGTTACAGAATACTGCCCTTGATACCAGTTCATTGAAGTTGTCTGATTTTTGCTTTTTAGGAAAAAATAGAAGAAATTTCACTACTGAATTCTCAGTGACTTTTTGTGATCTGGGTAAAGTTCAGTTATGTTGGCGATCCTGTTGTCTTTATTTTTACTTTGCAAATGAAAATCTCATTACATCCTGCTACATTATTCACTGTTGCAGTGCATGGTTAAACCTTTCAGAGTTCTATATGTACCTTTGTATCAGCCCAGTTTGCTCCTCCCAAACCCCTACCCTGACCCCCTTGTCAATCACCCTACCTAGGTGATGAAACACCTGCCCCTTTCCATTGTCCTGACGACTGTCCCCTTCTAGAACACCCAACCCCTTCCCACCTATTGGCCCGAATTCCCCTGTGGCCTCAAGCTATGTTCTGAGGTACTTAAGGGAGAAAGATAGGCCAGCCCAGTGCCTTTTCCCACATAGGGAAATAAAACATCTTTCTACCCACGGAAAGGGTCCGCTCTTCTTTTCCAAAAGCTTCACCACGCTTCCAGCTAGCAGAACTGAGGAACCCACGACCTTGTGCTGTTTTCTGGGGTAAGCAGCAGAGCTGGTAAGCTGCTCCCAGGGGAAAACCACAGCAATTCACTATGATAAGAAAGACAATTTTAATGCTTACACTACCCCATGACTCTGTGTGTAACCTTTCCAAATCCTGCCCTTGGCTGAATGCAGAGAAGTAAGCTGAGGCCATTGTTTGCATGATTTAATAATTCTGCTACTGGCAAATGAGTTGGACAAAGACTTGGCTATTCTGTGAGCATTGTTTTACTTCCACGGTTCTAACAGGAGTGAGAAGTTTAATAAATTTTTTTTTCTGTCGATTGTGAAAAAGTTGGATCTTTTGATAGTAAAAAAAAAAAAAAAAAGTGGTGTTTACATGATTTAGCAAGAACTGCCTTTTGAGATTTAATGCAGAATGCATTTTGGAGATAAAGATGCAGAGATTTCTATACTTTTATTTGGAGTTTGTGTCAGGTTTGGGGATCACTTCAGTGAGAGAAGACCTTAAATAACAACAACAACAAAATACAGCAAATATGAACAGGTCTAGAAATGCAGTGAACAGAATGAGGATTTGGATAATGAAGCTTAGATTTTCCAGTATTTGATCTCCAGATGAGTTCTGTTTTCTTTTTGTAAGAGACATAGTCAACTTCCATTTCTTCATAATATTTTAATAAGTTTTGTGCTGTATGTCCACATTATAATACTTTCAGGACTTAAAAGGTAGTTACGATGATACAGTTTGATTTAATTTAAATAACTTTGACCTGCTCGAGATAACCATCAGTCAAAGCAAAACTTTTATAAATGGATCCATTTGGACATACTGTGAATAGACTGAAAATATTAGGGCTGCAAATCATAGTTGTGTGTGTGCTTGAGTGCTTTGTGCCAATAGTTACATATAGAAATAATTACAGCAACAGGTAAAAGGTAAAAAAATACCAAAGATCATTCCTTGGTCTTTCTCTCAAATAATATTTACATATTCTAATAAAGTTCTCCATTTTCTTCCAACTCACAGAACAAGTTAAGTAAGAGAGTTACCCTGGTAAAATACTGGGAAATTATCCATCTACTTGAATACCTAGATTAGCACTTGCTGCTGTAGGTATTATTTTTTTTTTCTTTCAACTTATATTTTATATTAATTCAATTTATGCTTTTAAAAAGTAAATACTTGAAAAATGAAACAAATTTCCTGTTTATTACTAATATTCTTGGACATCCAAAAAGTCAAGAAGTAAAGTTTGTGATTTTTTCTAACTGAAAATCTGTACAAAATTTTTTCTTGTTAAGACCCAACACTCTAAAAAATATTCTGGACATTCTAGGTAAGAGGCACAGAACCAATCTTATTCCCTGTGACTTATTAAATTACAAACCTATTAAACTACAAACTGTCTCCCAAATTCATAGCAAATTCATTCCAATGATATGTCCAGTTACCAACCTAAAGGACAAATTTTTCAAGTGAGATGAGACTTCCAAAATATGTTTTTATTTTTTTGTGATGTTGCTTATCTTATAGACAAGATTAATGTAATTTAGCAAAAACATATTGCATAGTCAGTTCAGGAGTGAAAATTGGATACTGAAATGCTAAGCAGAAACAGGTCAACAAATTATTAAACAAAAAAAACCTTGTACTTTTCACTGCCACATATCTTGCAACTGTGATTTTTTCCCCAATCTCTTGAACTATCCATCAAAGTTTTAACTGTATAAAAAAAACCAAAAACCAAAACCAAGCATATAATAATTAAAAATAAAAAACCCTGGCCCTGAATTTATTTTGAAATGAAAAAACAAATTTAGATTTAAATTAGTTCTAATGCTTAAGAGAACACTACAAATTTTGACAAGATCAAAGGCCTAATGTCTGTCTTCCTTAGGCAAGTCAAGGATAATTCTACAAGTGTTAACCAGTATGTACATAGTGTGAGAGAAAAACAACTCCCTAATCTCCTAAAGGTTCCAGTGAAATTGTGAATATAATTTTCTTTAGCCATTACATTTTGTCCCACCCACTAGTTAGCTTCTCTGTGGAATTGAGTATGAGGTCCATTTACCCCCCCAGTGTATAATTTTAGATGATTAGTTACCCAGGAAAAATTTTTAGAAGTAATCTCAGTTGATTTTAGGCAATCAGAGGGAAAAAAACTAGCAAGACCAGACAGAATATGAGATTAACAGAGGATATAGTCAGGTCATTTTCTCCAAGCTTTGGAAAAGGTTTTTGAAGCTAATTTTGATTGTAGACAAACTGTAGATTTTTTTTCCACAAGTCTGCTCTTACTGACTAAGGAAAAAGCAACAGGCCTTTTCCTTAATTGCTGATATAAACACAGGTTTTCTGTCTGATTAGTACAAATACTGTCTGCCTTTGCTGCATTTAACACATGCATGTTCTTTCCTTCCTCAGAAAAATACATGCTCCATGCAACATTTTCATACTGTCTGGCTTCACACGTCTCTTATAAAGACTATTAATTTCATACATTACTACTAATTTAATCTAGCAATGCATTTTAGAAGTCGTGGGTTTCTATTTAAATTGTATGGCTACACTTCTGATGCTGACTAAAACACACCTGTTCTCAAAAAAGGCAGAGACTCAATTACATTTTCATTGGCAACCCCTCAGTTAAGCCTCACAAACAAATCTAGAAGGGAGATGATGCTGTATTTTACCACCTTTTACCAAAGAGATACAGAAGTATTTTAGCATTAGAAAAATGGGATTTTAATCATTCAAGTAGTGGAGTAGTCTTTTAATTACAATGGTAGGAACAAATCATTAAATACATTTTCAGATGCAACTTGGAAAATTCAGGGAGAAAAATGCATATATTTTAAAAGGGACTGTCTGAAGATAGGATATTTCTTCTGTGTTGTTACCTTGGACTAGTCCTTAACTGTCCTTAACCAGTCCTTATCTTCTCCATTGCATTCACAAACTATTCAACCTGTTCTTCAGAGTTTTTATTGGTTGCCTTCTGGACGAAGAAGGAATCCTTCTGTTCTTGATTCATGGTGAGGTTTCTCTTTTTGTTGATTTATTTTGGTATTTTTTAACTCTACTTAGGTCTTCACTATTGACTACACTTATATAAGTTGTGAACAGTTGCTTTTAAAGGGGTTAATTCGCACTAAACCACTTTCATCCTGCTTACAATTTTGAAGTGGGTGCTAATACAAATTTGTAGAGTTGAGGTGGGCTCTTTTCCTCTTCTCATATTCTTGTCATAGGTCAGTTTTTTTCCATCCTTTGGGCATTAAAAATTACCCTCGTTTCAGAACATCTAAGTGTGAAAATGTTTGGGTTTTTACCTTTTCAATTACACTTGTGCCTTTTATAAATGTAAGGGGGTTTTTGTCTTATATTGGCTATATTATCTGCTGGTTCTAGAATTTAGTTGTACATGCTTTAGCTATTTTTATTGCCAAGAATGTTGTATCAAAAACATACTACAAGCTATACAGTAAAAATAAACAAAACAGTCAATTTTGAACCTATCATCTTCTTCCCTTTTTTCCTTCTAATTCCATATTTAGGAACAAAAGCTTTTTTCTTCTCCAAGAATGTTAGTAATATGGCTGAGAATGTAAAGGTTCAGAGAGTGCTGAGAACCTACCATGTTAATGTCAATAGTTATTTTATAAAAGCTTTCAATTTAATTTGAAATGGGACTGCAAAGTGGCTCATATGCTGACATATCCAAATGAATAATTTATTTCTCAGTAGGAGAAAGTATTTCAATGGTAGGATGCCAGCATGCTGATATTCACCCAGGAGATCTTTAGCTTAACCAGTAGATATGTTTAGGTCGGTAAAAAAATTATTAATGCAGTTGTAGGAGATAGAGTCCTAGAAATTCTTCTTATATTATGCATTTACTTCCAATGGAAGAACTAGAAAGGTTTTTTCAGACCTAAAATAAAGACAGTGAATGAGGAGCGTCAGAAATTCCCTTGTATTCCTCTAGCAAAATCAACATATCCTTCCTAAAATCTTCTCTGCTTTCTCCCATTTGCAGTTCTTTGTATGACACAGCAAAACACTATGATTTCAAAACATGTCCAAAATTTAGAAAGCTTTTTTCCATTGGTTTTAATTAGAAATTTTATAGACACACCTACATTTAGAATGGAGTGGAATGGAAATACAAAGAGAAATAGAAAATAGAATGGAATGGAATGGAATGGAATGGAATGGAATGGAATAGAATAGAATAGAATAGAATAGAATAGAATAGAATAGAATAGAATAGAATAGAATAGCTCAACTGGAAGGGCCCTACGAGGAACATCTGTTTTAACTGTCCAGCCACTTCAGGTCTGACCAAAAGTTAATGCATGTTGATAAAGGCATTGCCCAAATGTCTCTTAATCACTGAGAACCATGAAGCATCAACCACCTTCCACACACACACCAGGAAGTGTGTTCCCCTATTTGACAACTGTCTTCTTGGTAAAGAAATGCTTCCTAAGTTCCAGTCTAAACATCCTCTGATGATGCAGCTTTGGACTGTTCCCACATATTCCATCTCTGGAACCCAGGGGGAAGAAATCACTCTCTGCAGTTCCCCTCCTCAGAAAGCTGTAGAGAGCAATGAGGTCGCCTCCCATTCTCCTCTTCCCCAAACTAGGCAACTCCAAATTTCTTAGCCATGTCTCCTAAGACAAGCCTTCTAGGTCTTCACCAGCTTCATTCCTTCTCTCCCTGACAGGGGAGGACCTTTACAACTTCCTTAGGTGGTGGGGCCTGGAACTGTACACAACACTCAAGGCAAGGCCACACCAATGCTGAATACAGCAGAATGATCCCCTTTTTTGAGGCAGATGTTACTCAGAACCCACACGTCCCTTTTGCAAACTGGAAAAAAAAATTCTTATCTTCTTTAATAGGTTTGTATCTTCTTAACCTATATGTGTTAAAACTAAGCAAATAAGCTAATTCCTGTTATCTAACATCACTTT
Organism: Argya squamiceps; assembly: GCA_037834095.1. Lineage (NCBI taxonomy): Eukaryota > Metazoa > Chordata > Aves > Passeriformes > Leiothrichidae > Argya > Argya squamiceps. The sequence goes on from JBBMKD010000001.1 coordinate 103,707,738, forward strand.
TGGTTAATAATTCAATCTGTTTGTTGTCAGGATAGAAAGTTCAGATGGGGTTTTGTAAAGTGGCTCATTCGGCGGGGATGCTTTCCCCGGCTAGCTGATTCCCCAAGCCAATTTATAGAAGTTCGTGGGCCCTCCAAACATCTCACTGAGGTGTGTATTCAGGCTTGGAAGAAGGAAGCGTGCTCTCTCTCTGGGTTAATAAGTATGTTTACTCAGTGCAGCCCATGCGGCTGGAGCTTTGCCAGAGCCCCTGTGTCCACATGGAGAGAAGGTGGAGACAGAGAGGGCGAGGGGCTCATGCATCCCCTTTTTCCTCAGGTCCTGGTCTGGGCGGGGAAACACTTTTCCCAATGGGGAAAGAAAGGGGTGGGGTTACATCAGAAAGAATCCAGGTACAGGGGTAGGAATGGGGGGGTGAAAGGAACATACCAAGTACAAATAATAAAACACAGATACAAATTCAAAAAACCTGAAACTTGTGCTGCTACAGGGTTTGTATATAAAATTCTGTTATATTTTTTCCCTTCATGTTGCTTAATAAGCTCAAAATTCAAAAAGAAGCCTTCTCTGGAATTAGTGGCCTTTGTGGTTTAAAAAAGAAACCTACTGCACTGAGGTTAGTATGTTGATTGCCTTAAGGGAAGATGGAGTGTATGTGCACACAGTATAGTCAGATTATTGTACTGAAAGTCATGGTTCTTCAGGTCAGGGATACTAGACTGGGAAAGCTTAGAAAGATATGGAATTGACACCAGGAAATCTTTCAGAAACTATAAAGCAGTCTGAAATCACACAGTACCTTCATCTTGTCAGATCTTTGTACCTGAACACAAAAAATGCCACACTAACCCAGTCAGAAAGTTCATTTCAAACTACAATAAGCTGAAGCATCATTTTAGAAAAAGAAGATGGAAATTATGCTGTCCTTGTGTACTACAGCATAATAAAGCCTGGCTACATTTTCCCTGGTTTTCATGATTTTATATGCAGCTCTATCCTGTGATCATCCCTTATTTTGTGAACTTCAGTGCTCTTATCTTTTTTGTCTTTTCTCAGTCAAAACCCATTTCACACTTGTTTCTCTTTCCTGTACTGTGCCTAGCTGTACCATATCCTTCCTGATACAGAAGAATAATAAATGCCTGGAGAAGAACTGCACAAGGAATTTGATAAATGGATCTATACAGTGAGACTTATCATTGTTGCTTTTGTTTCTTCCTTTCCTATTAATTTTTTGAGCATCTATCTCTTATTTTGCAGACTAAGAACAACTGTTCAAATCTTTCCCAATACCAATAGCTAGTGTAGAACCTCTGATTTCATATTACTTTGTTTTAATTACTTGAGGCATTTCATCCCTCAATCAATCACTGTTACAGTATCTTTCATAAACTTTCATGCTGAAATATTGTTCCTACTTCCTTGAAAAACACCATGTCAATTAACTTGGAAACCATCATACTTTTTGCCAGATAGCTCAAGGATGTGTCAAATAGCATCAACTCCCAGGGATCTCTCCATAATAGTAAAAGTAACCATCTTGTGCAACAGCTCATTCTTCTTCTTTAACTACTTATTAATGACTACGTGAAGACTTCATCCCTTGTACCATGTCAGCCTCTTTTAAAGAGGTGCTTTTTTCAAAATTATTTTTGAAAGCCAAGTAGATATATCAATAGTTATCCCTATCTACTTTATCACCTTCTTTATCTAAATTTGCACTATATTTGTGCAGCATAACTACAGAATCTGTGTTGACTTTCTACTACATCATATTTACTCATTTATTCTCTATTATAAGTTCAACAGTTTGCTGAGTGCAGATATAGACTTTCCATTTTATAGTTCTCCAAATCTCTTTTAAAAAATTTGTATCACATTTGCCATTTTCAACTCCTCTGGTACAAAGGACATTTTAAGTGATAAATTGCACACTATAGTTAACAACTCAGTACTTTCATATTTCATCTTCCTTAGAACTTTATGTGAATACCATCTGGTTCTGGAAGTTTTCTGGTATTAATTTGATTAATTTATTTGAAAACTCTTTTTATTAACATTTCATATGAGACAGTTTCTGAGCAGTGAATTCTGCTGCAATAAACTTTAATGTGTGATGCTTCTAAACTTTTGCACAGTGAAGTGGTTAGTTCATTTTGGTTTTGTCTTGTGGCTTCTTTTTACTCAGACATCCTTTATGTCGATGTTTGGCCATACAGAATCTTGGAAGACTTCTTGGTTTTTGGAATTGGAATTCGTTTGAATACATTATTATAGGAGTAAAATATTTTCCTAAGACAGAATAAAAAATAAAAAAATAAAATAAAGTAAAATTTTATTATTTTTTATTATTTTGATGGAATTGTTAATATAACACCAAAACCAGAGAAAAATTCTTATACAGGAGTAGTATTTTCAATACAAGAATTTTATTTCACCAGAATTCCATCCTTCTGACTGCTTGTTCTATTTCCTTTAGCTTTAAAAGCCTACTGTTTTTAACATGTCCTTATATTTCATTTTTTAATATGTCCTTGTATTTCATTTTTTTTCTTCTCCTTTTTACTTCTTTATTCATAACATATACTGAATGCATGATGGTAATATTTTGGGTTAGCTTTCTTGCTAACTTTTAATTTCCAAGGCATATGAAAAAAGTAAAAAAAAGTAAAAATTGAGTATTGATTCAATAGAAACAAAGCAAATAAAACAGAAAAAGCTTACAGAAAGCAAAGAACAGACATGTTGGAAAAGACAAACACCCACGAGGAGGAAAACAAAGCAAAAATAGGCAGAGATGAACTGCTCCCATACCAGAGCGCCAGCCCACACAGGATGCTCTGTCTCATCAATTCCCTCTGCTTAGTGCTTGTCATGCCACATCTGGAATGCTGTGTTCAGTTTTGGTCCCCACTATACAAAAGAGATGTGGACAGGCTGCACAGGGCTCAGAGATCCTTGTAACAATATTATGCATATTTTCTAATATTCATTTGTATACTGGCATTGTGATAGCTTGGTTTACATGTTAATTATGTTTTTTAAAAAACATTTAAATTTTTTCATGTAAATATTGTAAAGAATCATTCATCTGGGAAGCATCCTAGTCTTGCAATTCAATAAATCCAGTACAGTAACTGGAACATAGACCAGAAACAAACTAACAAACCAAGAAAGATTCTCACAAGAGTAATAAGTTAAATGCATTAAGTTGCTTCTTTTCCTAGTCTTTTTCTGTGACTTTTTTTGTCACATTCCCTGAGAAATCATAGGCAATAATACATATTATGCACTAAAAATTTGGAGACAATGTGAAATAATATTTTAATTTCAACAAAATTAACCTAAAATAAAACATAACATAGCTGTAAGATTAAGCACTTACATCTGAAAAACTGCTGAAATGAGATTGAAAGTTTCATATTAGCTTTGTGCCCTAGTTCCTACTTACATATTAAAAAAAAAGTGGTAAATGCTGTGTATTGCGGACCTCTGTGAATATGGCATCTACAGTGTGTTATCTCACCAAGTAATTTGGCATTTTCAGAATTAGAAATATGAAGCACGAATTTTACAGGATTTTAGCATTTTTTGTATTGGTACTTCATTATTTAAAAAGCTTCAGCGATTTTATTAAGCTGGGCTTTTGAGAGTTAGAAAAAACATTGAATTAAAAGTCTTAATTTCTGTATTCCTTACATTTTCATTTTATTCTTTTCATTACACTTATTTATTTCAATTACATTATTTTTGCTGAGGTCCATAGTGCAGGACAAAATGTTTGACCATACTGTTTCAGGTACTTGCACAAAACTATATCACTTAGGTAGTGGAATACTCTTTTAATTACAATTGTTTACTTTTTGGTAAACAAAAGTGACAAAGTCCAAGTCACTAGTAGTTCATACAGCAGCTGAACATGCTGCTGGCCTGTCTTTATCTCCCCAGTGTTTGTGCCACCTGGTTCTCTTCTTCTAACACTTTCATAGCAAGATATATTTAAATATCACGATTTAAATATTGCACTATTTGAACCTCCTATCTCAAGCATTTAGTCTTCTGAGATTTCTTGTATTCATGTTACCAAGGCTGCATCTGTGTCATATTTTTCATCATCTAGGAGAAAAACAATCACCTCTTTTGCAATGCTGTGGAGGTCAAGTGCCTTCAGAGACTGTTCATGAATATCTACAGTTTGTAGTACCTTACAATATCATACTTTTTCCCTTTCTTTCTAAACACCTACAAAAACCTATATGTTCCAAAATATACATTGCTAAATATACATTTTTTAAAGAGGACTGCTTCATACATTTGTTTCTGTAAGGTAGACAAATACATTTTGTTTGCAAAATGTCATCCCATTAAAGTATTGCAAGTGTACTTGGAGGAAAAATGAGTGTAACACTGTCCCTACAAGATTCTTGAATTTGAAAGAGGAAAAATAAGCTATTTTTAGGGCAAAGAAATTACATTGCACCATGAAATGTACTATTCTGCTCACTACCTTGTAGGGTGCCTTTGTAAATGCTGATAAAATGTATTTATTCCAAACATTACTGTTAACAGCTCATTGCCTAACTGAAAATAGTTTTCCTCAATAGGTGTCATTCTGCCCAAATTAAATTCAAGCCATTCATCTGATAAATTCAAAGATAGCACTCTAACCACCTAATGCTAAATTGTATATCAAAGTTATAAGTAGTCTGAATCCATATTGTGCAAGCTGTGAATACTTAATAAAATTATTGGAAGTGAGGAAAGCAACTGCCTTTAACTCATCAGCTGATAGCTCATTTGCTGTTTTAAAAAAACATATTTACATAAATACAAGCTAATTAGGGCATTCTTCTTAAATCTGAATGGCCATTGACACATCACAATAATATTTTGGTGACAGCAGTAAGAATCCAAAATTGTGCATGTTGTTATACTGATTATATTTTTTATTGTATGAAGGATTCTGTTCTGCAATCTAATTATTTTCAACTGAATTTATCTAATTATGAATGAAATAGACAAAACCAACCTCATGATTTTTTCATCAGTATGACTAGGTTTTAAAATTTTATTGCTTTTTAAAATTTTTTTAAAGAAAAAAACTGTATTTTAAAGCCACAGACCAGTTTCTTCTACTAAAAACTTACAGTTCTATGGCATGTAATGCAGTAGCTAAGTACATATGCCTTACCAGGCTATGTGATTGAAATGCATCTTGGTTTTTTTTTTTCCATAGAATTTATCTGCCCAAAAAATGCTGCATGAAATGTCACATGCTCCAAAGGATGAAGAGTGATAGATTTTCCTGGAAATACATATGGTATATACAAGATATGTACAAGTTTTAAAAGATAAAAGTGAGTTACAGTTTTGACACTCTGTCATGTCTATGAGACTGAACACTTTGTTAGACTTCTGACAAGCAGAGGAGTCCTTTCTTGAAAATACAAACCGAGATGCAGTCACCACATCAAGTCCCCTGGTGCTAATTTTTCTAAGTAGCAAATGTCACTGTGCTCTTTGATCTTGGGTCTTTTTTTTTTTGGTCCTCATTATTACTTATTAACTTTGTCACCATTTCACAAGTATATGAAGTTGGTAAAAACTATGAGACCTCATGTTAAATTCATATGTGCCTCCACAGTTCTGAGCTCCTGATAAAGTCGTGAAGAGCTACTTGATGAATTTATAGTCTGTAGCATATTTCAGCTCACACTAAAGGAGACAGCTGGGTCTGGTCTACAATCAAATAATCTGTTTACTGCATCAACAACATCTCCATTGAACTCTATAGGACCTAGACCACATGAAGACTATCAGATTGCAAATTAGCTGCCTAAAGAGAGAAATTTAATGTTGTCTGAAAGACCCTTGGGAATCCAAGAACTTAATGTGACCCTTACTAGTATGACTCAGAAACTGAATGAATTGTACTCAGCTCTGGGGGTAGCTGAGCTAGGAAGGGTGTGAAAAAGGGCACCAGACACATGAAGCCCACACATAGACGAAGCACATGCAGACACCTTGATTTGAGAGCTGCTAAACCTAAGCTGTGCCTTCCAGTATGACTCGAGATGCCTTAGATTCTCCCACCTTATTTCCACATGCCACTCCAGAACCATGTGAAACACTTATTGATCTGCTTGTGATCCTGTTACCTCCATGAAAATGTTTTGGGCACTGATGGATTGGGAGTCTACCTCCAGGTAGAACCAGATCATAGGTGTCCATGCCTGCACGCACACACAGTGTGGTTTGATTCCTTCCCTACGCTGTATGTGAAAAATGAGTTTCACTCTCTTAGAGAAATTTATAAGTTTAATAAAAAAATTAAAAATAGACAATTGGGAGACAAAAGAAAGGCAAAAGTATCTGAGGTACTTGGCTGAGGGTACTTGGCACAAGACTAGCCAGCAGCACACACACCCTTTCAGATTTTTATTTTTAAGGATCTCTGTGTTACATATTCAATAGACCTTAATAAATGATTCAAATATTCTTTTTGAGTTTTTTCTGTTTCAAGTATCCCCAATCATCTTATCTGGTAGATTTATTTGTGGGTGGCTCCACTCTGTCTGCTAAATCTTTTTCTTGAGGTTTTTTGGTTATTTTCATTTGGATAAAAAAACAGAAAGTTAGCAGTCTTCATGCAGGATTACAAGGTGATGCCCTGCCTCACCCCCATACCTTCTGGCTTGGTCAGTTTAGATGTTACAAAGAAGAAAAAAAAAAAAAACAGTCCTTTCACTGTTAATTCTCTGATACAATCAAAAAATATACATTCATTACCTTTCTAAACTTTATTAATAAAACATAATACTGTACAATTATACATATGATGTTTATGTCAATATCTGTGAAAAGCCAACTATATAATATGCATTTATAACTTTGTAGCACCAAGTTCTCCTTATGTTCTCCTTTCCGATAATGTGGTTGAAGAGCTTCTGAAAGAATAACTTGTTAGAAAAGCTCCTTCATATTAAATATGTACCAAAAAAACCACAAACAAACAAACAAACAAAAAACCCAACCCACCACTTTGCTTTTTAATTCTTCCTGTTATCTAGGTTTGTTTTTTTCCAAAACTCACCAAAATGACATTTAGAAATATTTTCTCAGTTTTTCAGAAGTCAATAAGTATAGTGTGTAAACATTCTTCAAGTATGCATTTATAACATGCTAGCAGAAGTCCCTTCAAGTACATACCTCTATGCTTTTTCAAGTTTTTTCTAAACAAAATAGACTGGCTTGTCTATCAACAACCAAGTTGTTGATTTCTCTGTTCTGCACTGGCTGGTGCAGGTTCCTGGCTGCATAATTGCAGCTGACAGCAACTGACCTCTCTGCACAGTCTGAGCTCTAGAGATGGAAACCTGAACAGTTTTATGGACCTCTTCTTGGTTTCTGTGTTAAACTGAAATGTTTGTCTCCCATCAGTTTGCAGCCCAAATCTGTGCATTAACTAATATTAAACAATTTGAATGGATAAGGCTCTCAGACATGTTTGAGAGACTTCCATGAAAGTGTAAAAGATTAAAATGTATAATTTGAACAATAGATTTATAGAACAATATTTAAGATCTGCTTTTTAGAAATCAGTTGTGAAAACATTTGTGTGATCCTTTCCTACAAGAATCAGAGGAGAAATGGTTTTGAGGTATTTTTTGAGATATCTGTGAGCAGGACAGTCCAGTATGCAGAAAATTCTGCTGTGGAGTAGATCTCTGCACTACTCACTATATGGCAGACAGAATTTCACTGGTTTTGAGTTAAATTTTTCCATTTAGCTACTTTTAAGAGAGAAACAAAAAAGCACAAATACAAAAGGCAACCAAAATAAAATACTGACTTCATTTCAGGCCTCTAGCTAGGAAAAAAATTGGCTTATCCAAATCCATGAAGCTGCAATGCAGGTATTTGAACACATCCTGCATGATGTGCAGAAGTGGCTCTGCAACGGTGAAAATTCCTGGAGTCTTTCCTATTTATTCTGCCAACACTTCTCCAGGACTAATGAAGTAGGACGCAGCAGAGCATGGAATGTTAAGCAGTCTGAGGTATGCATTTATAAGAGAAATGCATAGACTTTGCAGGCTACATAAACACTAGTTCTGCTTCTAGATAATGTGTAAACTTCATAAATAATTGAGACTACTCTGAAGATCTCTATGAAATGCAGGACAAGAGCTACACATATACATTATTTTTGAAATAAGTCTTCCTGTCTCATGTATTTCATAGTCGTGGTAAAGATAATAGAGGTGGGCAAGGACAGCATGAATGTGATACATATCTGGCAGGAACTGAAGCATGGAGAATTAAAAAGACCTGCCCAAAATCCATTACACAGACCAAATGTACTACAAAGTAGTTAAATCCCAGTTAAAATTTTATTTTCCCTCAATGATGAAAAATATTCTCCCTCATCCTTTTTCTCGTCATGCCTTTTGATACCATTAGAATTGCTAAAAGGAGCCTTTTGATGTGGTATTTTAGGTATCTTTGGGGAAGGTTTGGGATTTGGTGGTTTTGATTGTTTTGTGGGTTTTATTTTAAACTTCTCTTGAAGCCTATCTTGTATATGACCATTAACCAAGTCAGAGTACCTGGCTTTCAGTGTGAGCTTTGATTCGGATGGCCAAAGCAACAGGGGACACTGTGCAGTTAAAAAAAATAGCTTTTAGGCCATACTACTTTCATTCATCTGTAAGTGCTGTGTATCCATTTTTAATGTAGATGATCATGTTAAATGCAAACGAGGCTTTTTCAGAGTATGAAGTCATCTTCTGCACAAAAAATGCCATTCTTTTGATGACCATTGCCACAAAAAATTCCCTTTTACATAATCCTCTAGAAAGCATAAAAACTCCTATGATGTTATTTTACAGAATAGGTTTGCCAACAATTTTGCTATGTGGTAACTTGTAATGACCTCGGCTCTAATCAAGCATACAAACTTATAACAGAGTTGTGATAAACACTGAAACATTTTCTGAATGCCCCATGCGTGAGATTGAGTGAATAGAATTATTCACGGCTCCTGCTTAGAAACTTTCAATAGCAAATTACTCCCTAATTTAGGCCATCACAGGAAAACAATATTTTACTATTCATTTTATCAAATAATCATTAATTAACTGCTCTAAATCACTAATATTTCAGCTAATCCACAAAACAGCTTATACTGTGTGTGTGCCTTTACTAAAGATGAACTGGGAAGTTCAGTTAAGTTTAGAAAAATCTACGAAGCTGTATAACCTGCAACAACTCCTTATTTTTTGTATTTAACATCATGTAGGCAAAATCCTTTTGCAAGATGCTCTCTACTCAAAGATTGACTACAGCCTAAGTACAGCACTATAAGAAACCTGCAGAGGATTGTGCCTCTGTGTTAAAACCCTGCTAAATCTGACACCACAAAGTAGAATGGCAAGAATGTACATCCTAATATAAGTATATAGTTAAATATTATAGTACTCCTTTATTTTTCCTATTATTTTATAATGCCTTTAGCTACATGTGATAGAGAAAGGAAATAAATTGTAGCTTATGAATGGTTCCAAACCAAATTACTCTGGGAATTAAATCACATACAATTATTCAGACCCAAGAGCACACGTTTCTCTGGATGTTTTACTGCTTTCATTTTCCTATCCCTCGAAAGTATGTGTTGCCCTTATCAGCCAATGACCTTACCTTCATCACCTTCCTGAGTGTGGTTTATAGCTCAAGACTAGAGGAACTGATTGCTTTTTTACAAAAAAACCAAACAAAAAACCCCCAAAACAAACAAACAATCAAAAAAGAAATTATGAGAATCTATTTCTTGAAAGGCACATTTAAAAATTCGTATGGTCACTAGGGCAAGTTATTTTGTCTCAGTCTACAACTCTGCTTTGAAACATTTTATTGCTATAAGCAGAGCTCTTGGATAGCGTAGGTCAGTGGAATTGAAAGGTTCCTTCCTGAAAACACAAATTAAATTATTAATTAAGTTAACTTCATGGAGAATCATGGGATCCTTGGAAAATACTTCTGAGAACATCGAGTCCAGCCTACGACCAGACACCAACCTGTCAACTAGACCATGCCTCTGGGTGCTACATCCAACCTTTCCGTAAACACTTCCAGGGATGATGACTGTACTGCCTCCTTGGACAGTCCATCCCAGTGTCTAATCACCCTTTCTGTGAAGGAATTTTTCCTAACATCCAGTTAGAAAAATACCCATGTCCAGTTGGTGATTATGTTCTGTTGCTGCTTGTCTGGGAATATAAACAGACCCCCACCTGGCTAGAACCTCCTCTGAGGGAGCTGTAGCGATTGAAAAGGTCTCCCTTGAGCTGTCCTTTTTCCAGGCTAAACAAACCCAGCCTCTACAGCCACTCCTCACAGGACTTGTGTTCAAGAATCTTCACCAGCTGCATTGTCCTTCTCTGGACTCTCTCCAGCCCTTCAACCTCCTTCCAGAATTCAGGGGCCCAGAATTGGATACAGGACTCCAGGTGTGGCCTCACCAGTGCTGAGAACAGGGGGGTGAATCACTGCCCTGGTTCTGCTGGCCACAACAAACAGCCCAGAATACCAAACTTGCTACATTTGGAAGAATAGCATGTCTTAAAGGAGAAAAAAATAACTAGATGGCTAAAAGCATGATCAGATTTTTCTTTTAACATTATTTAATTTTCTTCTTTAGTTAAACAGCAATCACTATGTTGCAGACAATGGTGAAAATTTCCAAGAATTACTCAAGAATTAAGAACTGAATTGTATTCTAAAGTGCATGCAGACTAAGAATAAAATTTGGAATAGAACACAATTCAGTGTTGTTATATTTATTTTGTGGTTCTCAGATGATCCATTAATATGTTTTTTTCTCCTCCAGCAGATTTTCTCCTAACATAAATTCCCAGCTAACAAAAGGTGATTGGAGTGGGCACCATGCCACAGAATCTTCTCCAAGATATGTGCTGTAAATCAAGATGGGTGTCACTGGCTCCCCACTGCACCTATTTTCAGTTGGCAAACTGCTCCCATTTCCTCTAATAAACCAGCACTATGCTAAAACTTGATTGAGGACACATTGTCTCAAGCTGTACACCACAGACATTGTCTGCAGTTATGCATCTGGACAGTTGTCTCAATACTTACAGGCCCTGGGAAATGTTAATTTAAAATGCAGTCCTGAAATGGTGAAAATGTTAAACGTCCTGCGGGAAATTATTACCATTTCTACAGATATTGCAATGCATTTTGCAAAGGAGGACATGCCAGGTTAAATAAATGGGAAGGGAATACAATCAGAGAATATAATCAGAGAAATATGATGAAAGTTTAATTGTCAAGATCCATGGGGTTTGTTTTGTTTTGTTTTGTTCATTTATCTGAACAAGATGGTTGGATGTTGTTTGCTTGCTTGCTTGTTTCCTGCCATCCCTTAACACTTGAAATGTGACTATCTGCCAAGTATAAATTTAAAACTATCTTTATGCACTACTGTATATTTTGGATACATTTCATTAAAGCTACTGTTCTTAGTTTATTGTATTCAAGTGTCATTTTTTATTATATTTCGCTGACTGTAAATTTTTTTCTATAGCATAACTTTACTCCAAGTATGCCACAGATGATACAATCATTTAAATGTTTGGCCAAATGCTCTGCTGCCATAAGCATTTTGGTATTTTTGCTCAAGCATACTAGACACAAGAACTTCTTTTTACATAGTAGAGGAAAATAGTCTAAGGCACCTTCTGAAGTAAGAGATAAATTAGACTATTCAAATGTTCCAAAATTAAAATAAGTATGGAAATTTTGTAACCCAGGGCCAACTGATCCATTGTTTTATCAGAGAGAAAGAGGGTAAATCATTTGTTAGGAAGAAAAATTAAATGTACATATAGTTGACAAAATTGATAGTGAGATGGATTGTTATTAAAGTGATCCCTTTTAGCCCAATGACATCTTCTAAGGTATTAAATAGTTTAGAACTCCTTCTGAGATCAGGCCTGATATAAAATATTCAACATCCCTCCACTTCATGCCAAAAATATTTCACTAAAATTAGAGTCAGACATATTTAAAATAATTGGTAATATCAGCTTTGCACAGGAAGGCAAAAGGGCTGGGAGATTTAATAATACTTTCATTGATCTTTGCATATGAGAGTAATCCTCTTTGGAAATGAGGTTGCTAATGCAGAAATGAGCTTTCCTTTTTTCTGGCTGTACACAGATTAATGATCAAATGCTTTTTCACAAAGTATTTCCTGTAAAAAAGAAACTTATGCACTGTGTATGAGTGAGGTAAAAAGAAGCTGATATCTGGTTAAAAAAACCCAGGTATATCTGAATACTCAGGGGAATATGCTTATTCCATATGCCATTTTTCTTTTTTTTTTTTTTTTATAATGGCAAAGGAAAAATAATTCTGACAATGCTGCAATTCAAGAAATACCCGAAAACTGTAATTTCTGAATGAACAAACTATTCTGGAAAAACAATTGAAATTAAATCAAAACTTCATTTAAGATAAAATGCCATTGAAAATTTAATATGCTATTTATTAGTTCATTTGATAAACATCTGGGCACTTCCTACATGAATTCTTGAAGCTGACAGTGATTGACATTTGCATTTTTAGACAATTTAAACTCATGAGATTCTAAGTAGTGTTTGAAAGACACCAGATATTCAGTATTTCTTCAAGCAGTATTTCTAAACCCTGCTAAACCGTGCTAACATGTCTGACTCTTTAAAATCTTATATTTGTAAGAATAAGTGTAATTTATGAAAAAACAATGCATCTTGATCTGAGAAATGGCAACACTTCATACACTCACACAAAGACGTGCAGAAAAGCAGTCTCGATCCAAATGGTGCTATTGAATAATCACAGGCTCATAGAACAGTTTGGGCTGAAAGGCACCTCAAAGATCATTTATTCCAATCTCCCTGCTATGGTCAGGGACACCTTGGCCTAGACCAGGTTACCCAAACCCCTATAACCTGGCCTTGAACACTTCCAGGCATGGGGCATCAACCACTTCTCTGAGCAGCCCCTGCCAGTGCCTCACCACCCCTATAAACTAAGATTTCCTTTCTAACATCTAATGTCAGCCTGCCCCCTCTCAGTTCAGAGCCGTTCCCCCTTGTCCTATCACTACATGCCCTTGCAAACAATCCCTCTCCAGCCTTTTTGGAAGTTCCCTTGTAACTGGAAGGCTGCTAAGAATTCTCCCTGGAGCCTTCTCTTTTCCAGGCTGAATGACCCCAGCTGTCCCAGACTGACAGGAGAGGTGCTCCAGTCCCCTGATTATTTTCATGGCCCTTCTCTGGACCTGCTACAGTTAAGTCCACATCCTTCTTATGTTGACACTTCCAGTCATATTAGCCAAACATTGCAATGGTTCAACAGGACAGAGTTTGCAGGAGTCCAACTAGATATGTGAATTTCCATCTATTTATTGCACAATTTTTTTTCATCTATTGGCAAACACAGTACAACATATCAATGCATGCATTTTGCAAAGGGGTCTAAACTATATTCTAATCTTAACTCCTTCAGACTTGTAGTTTCCTATCTGTACTTAGACCAATACTATTTCAGTAGCCTGAATGAAGGAAGAAAGTAGTAATTTTGGTGTGAAACTTTTGGCTAGCAAAGTGAGAGACTGAAATTAAAAGAAAACCAACTAACTAACCAAGGGAAAAACAAACAATAACTCCCAAAACTAAACAATTAAACCAAACTTATGTGTAGAGGTGAAAAGATATAAATTGTCCTCATTTCAGAAGACAGACTTCAAAAGAGATGTCCAGATGACCTGAAATCTGATCAGAGAAATAAGACTTTGTACTGGGAAAAGTAAGAGAAAAGAGAACAGGGGAACTTCACACAGCAGTGAAATTCTTATACTGGCTATGGTTTAGTCATACTGATTTGGAATCTGAATTTCATTATACTCATTAAATATATATTTTCTGAACTTCAAACAGTATTAATAGAGTCTAAAGTAACTCTTGTCATAAATAAATGGCAACATGGAATTTAAAGAAACAAGCAAATGCTGAAAATATTCCAGCATTGTTCAGCAAATGCAAAAAAATCAATAAAAACAAGGTAAAAATTTCTGAGGCAGAGGACGGGGGGAAAAAACAAAAGTGAAAGAAAACTAATGACTAATGGAGTTAAAGAAAATCAGAAAGCATTTTCAGAAGGAATAAAATCAAATGGAAATTTTGTCTTGTTAGAGAACTAGCAAATTGTAGATCATAAAATTGAAAGTAAAGCCAAAATCTCTCACCTGTAGTTGAGTGAAAATGTGAGTATATGTCCATTGTGGTTGACATTACGAATTAAATAAGAAGCTCAGAGTACATATGATGGAAGTACCCCTTAGGAAAATGTTAAACATCTATCCTCCATTCAGATTAAGAAGTGGGCTCTGTCCCGAATGAGGCAGTATTGTTCTAAAATTTATTATTTAGTTTTTTAAAGACTTAATAATATAATTATTTAAAATATTTAGAATTAATATTAATTATTTCCAATTTAAGCATAGGCAAAACAATAAAGTGTTTAACTTGGAAATCTGTGGACTTTTAAAACCTTATTTCATTCTTTATAAAGAATGTGTTTTATAATTTTGGAGTGGGTTTTTTGTGACTTCGTGTTAGACAACAATACTCTGATCAGGCATCTCAAGGACCTTTTAAAGTTTGTCATATGTAGTCTTCAGAGACACATATAGTTATAGTTCAATAGTTATAGATGGGTATTGCCATCTCAAAAATATGAGTAACTCAAAAATGTACCCAATACAATGTTGATAGTGGTATTATTAGTGATATGTTGCATAGTTTAGGGCTATTTAGCTTTTGTAGTTGCAGATCTGTACAACTATATGTCAGTTGTTTTTAAAACATGTGAAAAATTTTATAAAGCAATCAGAAAAATTTGAAAACAGTGGTTGAAAGGCTAAGGACATAAAGTTTGGGATGTCAGATTTAAGAAAATCAACTTATTCTGACTGTTCAAGAGATTATTTGAAGGTGACTGTGAAAATTGCACCTAAAAGTGAGAAAAAAAATTAACCTTGGTCACAAATGCATAGGAATATCTGGACATTGAAATTAGATTAATTGGTCTTGAAAATAAGGCTTGTTATCTTCTCAGCATGGGCAATTTTCTTTACAACCATGTTATTGGAGTATCTGTTAATAATGACATTTAAGTTGGCAAGATTTATTTTAATTATATCTTTCCAGTGTATACATATATGATGAAGCCCGGCAGTGAGATATTTATCTTCAGTTCACCATCAGCAATACCCCTGTCTTTAGCACATCTACTCATATTTGTTCCATGTAATAAATTACTACAAATAAAGCTTCTCTGTTACTCCCCTCCTCAGTTGGACATGGATAAGAAAATATATTAAAAGAATCATATGTTGATATAAGGACAGGGAGAGATCACTTGCCAGTTACTGTCACAGGCAAAACAGGCCTGACTTTGAGATGTAAAACGAATTTATTACCAAAATCAGAGTAAGATAATGAGAAGTAAAACAAATCCTATAACACCTTTCCCCTACCTCTCCCTCTTTCCCAGCTCTAACTCCTCCCCCAGCAGTGCAGGGAGACGGGTTATGGTCAGTTCATCACAGGTTGTCCCTGCCACTGCTCTAGGAGAGGGGTTCTTCCCCTTCTCCAGCATGGGGTCCCTCCAACAGAAGACAGTTCTCCATTAACTTCTCCAGCATGAATCCTTCCCGTGGGCTACAGTTCCTCATGAGCAGCTCCAGCATGGCTCCCTTCCACAGGGTCACAGGTCCTATCAGGAAACCTGCACCAGTGTAAGCTCCTCTCTGCACAGGACTGCGGATCCCTCTCAGGAGCCTGCTCCAGCATGAGTTTCCCATGGATTCAAAGCCTTCTTTCAGGCATTCACGTGCTCCTGCATGAATCCTCCAGCCTGTGGATGTCTGCTTCCCTGTGCACCTCCATGTGCTGCAGGGGAATCTCTGCCCTGGTGCCTGGGCCCCTCCTCGGTGACTGACCTTGGTATCTGCAGAGTTGGTTCTCTCGTATGTTCTCACTCCACTCTTCTCTGGGTGCAATTACTTCTGCACAATAATCTTTTTCACCTTCTTAAATATGTTATCACAGAGGTGTTACCACCACTTCTGATTGGCCCAGCATTGGCAGCTGCAGGCTGGTCCATCTTGGATTCATCTGACATTGGCTTTGTCCAACACAGAGGAAGCTTTTGGCAGCTGCTTACAGAAGCCACTCCTGTAGTCCCCCTCCTGCTACCAAAAACTTGACACACAAACCCAATACACAATGTAAGAATAAAACTGATGTTTGGATCAGAAGAAGAAAATAATTTTGCTGCTGGCTACCTTGGAAGGCTTTCTCTCCATGAGCAGTACAGGTATGATCTGTGCAGATCACCAATTGGAATAATCCATGCACACCTTATCTCATCTCTTCCTTCTCTGTTCTGGTGCCGTTTAAGATTGTAACACTTTATTTGCCCTTGTGCTACAGAAGATAATATTTTTATCTTCTCAAAGGCTTTGATTTACCCTAAATTTTCATGGATAGCGCTGTTATGTGATAAAGAATTCATACATAGAAAACAGGGCAGATATTTGAGGGTAATCTGTCTCAGCTACAGCAAGAGATCAGTCCCATGGTCAGGGTGGACACGTATTACCAGGGGGCCAGAGGAAGATTTGCAAGTACTTTTGGGATTAGGGTGGCTGGAGAAGGACCAGGGAAATAGGATAAGGGGATGAAAGAGTTTAGCCATGTAAACAGAGGCTGGTTACAGTGCTTGAATGGCCATGCCCTGTGCCTGATCTGTCATTTCCTCCATTAAACATTAAAAATGACTTCTACTTCTGACATTTCAGTCTGTCATTTCTTCTCATTAAACTTAATTTCTGACTGTTTTTCTGGGTGAACACAAACTCCTTATCTATGTGCACAAGACCTTGGGAATTTCTGAGTGAAAGCAGCCAGAGTAGTGCCAGAGCTCACAGGAGCTGTGTGATGGGCCACCACTGCAGTATGTGAGGGTGCAAGATCTAGCTAGTCTCATTCCTAGAGAGGAATATTTCCCAAAGTAAATTGAGATAATTTGTCATCAGTCATTTAGTTTGATGAAAAATAGTTTATTGTTATGTATGGGTTCCATATTTTGCTGAATTAGGGCCTGCAAGAGAAATGGCTCATGTTTAAAAAAAATACCCTTGATGGAAATAAGAGACAAGTATTTGTATTGCCTGCATAAGTTATCAGGCATGGTACAGATGGTGAGGGACTTTGCACTGCAGATGGGAATGATTCAGAAGATGATAAAAGTGCTAAATCCAAACCCTTACTCCATCACTGTCTAGGGATAGACATTGTTACAGGAAAGTTTACATATAAAGTTTACTTTCAGCAAATATGCATACTCGTGGGAGTGAAAGTTAGAGGACAAGAAAACGGAAGCTTTTCCAATGGTAATGGGAATCTTCCTGGTACTAAAATAATAAGTAAGTTATACATAGTATACAGTTTCTGAGATGCTGTGAAGATGATAATATTAATATTAACAAATGAAACTGCTTTGGGAACTGCAACCTCAGCAGTGAGTAGTTTAAGGACATCAAGATGAAACTCTACTCAGACCACTAACATGTAAAATCTCCACAACCTGTACTGTGCTGGACAAATCTTCAAGCTAAACACACAGGTATAATACAGGCATTTCCGTGGTAAGAGTTATAGGAGGTAAAATAATCCTCAAAACAACTAGCGAATTAATACCATCACTTACCTGCGGTTTATCAACTGTTTGATTTCAATGACAGTTTACATGAAGGAAAACAACCACTCACATTTTATGCCAGGAATGTCTTCTAAGAAGGCATGCTATTGAAAAAAGCAATACAGATATCCAGTGTGTCTTTTCTTTTTCTAAAATCATAATAGGATCTTTATAGAGAGAAGAAAAATATTATTATTTGTTAGGCATATTTTTTAGCCAAGACATACAGCTGCTCTAAGAGAACAGAAACTCATAGTTACAAAAAATTCTTTCCTAAATTAATTTCCTTTTCCAAATTTTTCCCCAATATATTGTAATATTACTAAATTTTGGAAAGATGAAATGATCATTTTGAATACTGAAAGTGAAAAATAGGCCAAATATCTTGTTCTGGTAAATTTAGTTTTCTTCAAAACCCTCTAAAAAGTCAAGAAGTAAATATGGCAATTTTTTAATAGCACTATACTCTGCATGAGGATTATAAGAGTACATTTTCATTATTTTTGTTGAATTTGGAAGCATGATGTGTCTTAGAATTTCAGTTTTATGTACAATTTAAAATTTCCTCATGTTTTAGTTGACATTTTATTGTGTGCATGAGTCTACATTCAGACGAGGAAGTCCATTTAATTTTCTGAAAATAGGCTTGCAGGTTTTTCTAAATAGTATTCATGTCTAGACCAGGATTTTACCTAGTTTCTCATGAGGTTAAAGATTAAACACTGTGGTGGTTTTGGCTGGGGTAGAATTAATTCTCTTCACAGTGGCTGGTTGGGGGCTGTGTATTGGATTTGTGCTGAACACAGGGTTGATAATAAAGAGATGTTTTTGTTATTGTTGAGCAGGGCACAGAGCCAAGGCCTCTCAAGCTTTTCCTAAAGCCATGATGGTGAGGGGCTTGGGGGTCCCTGGGAGGAGACACAGATGGGAGAGGTGACCCCAAGTGACCATAGGGATATTCCAGATCGTGTGACATCATGCTCAATATTTAAAGTGGGCTGAAGAAGGAGGAAGGGGGTGATGTTTGGAGTGATGTTTTGGGATTTTTTCCCCAGGTAACTGTCAGATATGATGGGACCCTGCTCTCCCAGGATGGCTGAACCCCTGCCTGCCCTTGGGAAGCAGTGAATGAATTTCTTGTTTTGCTTTTCTAGGGAGCACAGGTTTTGCTTTCCCTATTAAATTGCCTTTATCTCAACCCACAATTTTTCCAGCTTTTACCCTTCTGATTCTCTCCCTGATCCTGCTGGAGGGGAATGAGTGAACAGCTGTCTGGGACCTGGCTGCTGGCTGGGGTTAAATGACAACAAACACTATGAAGTGCTTCTTATAAAACTTCTGTGCTATTGTAGATAAAATTTTTTTTCAGCCAACACTATCAGTTCTTACAGTAGAATGTATCCTAGTATTTTTTGGCAAGTATTATTTTCTCTGTCAAGTTGTTTAGAACTTCTGGTGCACAAATGTCTATTTCTGTCCAGGAAGTAGGAGACATCTCTAAAGTTTATTAGCTCTGGCTCATATAATTCCTCTCATTTTGAATTATTGAGAAGTAAAAACTAAATCTACAGGCAGACAATTAAGATAACAAGTAACATTCAACTACAGCATTCTAGGGACTAACACAAAGTGTTTCTTTTCTTAGAAGCAAATTGTTTTCTATTTATGCAAATACTTAGAAATCTCTTAAAACAGGAGTTTATATAATCAAAGTGGCCTAAGTGTATTTACCACTTACTCATATTCAAAGTGCTTTGAAACATCAAGTAAAAAGCATAGAAAATAGTCCCATGAAATAAAGACAGCATTTACAGTACAGAACTGTAAAAAAGTGTAAGATCTGTTGATGGGCAGAAGAAATCTAACAAAGTCTTTGAAACCTTTTGTTTGGCATCCTGCCCATGCAGACTCTGTACAAAGCTTTACATAGTCAAGATACAAAAAGGAATTCAAGAATCACACTTTTTCAGATAAAGTCCAACTACCTTTTAGTTTCATGCTCTTGAAACTTACAAATGGGTATATGTGAAAGCCAAAGACTGTGTTAGATTCTTACTCTGCTCTTGTAGCCACATGGAAACACATGACTGCATCAGGTAAAACTGAGAATGGCTGTTTTGTGTTCCTACTCATAAACACCTTATAAGAAGGCACCGAGTAGCAGAATAAAGAGTTTGCACAGACCTGTGCCAGGCAGGTCTGTGGGATTGCCTCAATGGAGACATTTAAGAACCATTGATAATTCACTGGTGGTTTAGCAGTTGCTTAGAGCCCACTCTAAGTCAAGGACTTTTCAATGCCTCATGCGCAGTTATTGGGGGGTTGCATGAGCAGCTGGGGGGAAGGAGCACGGGCAGGGCAGCTGAACCAAACTGGCCAAAGGAAAATTCCACACCACAGAACATGACAGGCAATCAATTCACAGTGGGAAGTTTGCTAGAAGGGGTTGATTGGTGCCGGGGAATTGGCTGAGCATCAGTCAGGGGGCGGTGAGCAATTGCATTATTCACCACATGTTTTTCATGGGTTTTTTATGGGTTATATTCCTTTCTCTTTCTCCTTTCCATTACAATTATAATTTAACATAAAATAATAATTATAATTATATTTTAGTTAATTTCAATTATTAAACTGCTCTTAATTCAAACCATGAGTATTTACTTTTATTTTCACTCAGGACTGGGAGTGACTGAGTGGCTTGGTGGTATCTAGTTGCTGGCTGGGGTTAAACCAGCAATGAAGTTGGCCCTCTTTGGTGCAGGTTCACACTGCCAGGTCATGATCATCTTTGAGGTTTACCTGGTCTCTTTTGGCAATGCTAATTCTTAGTCAGTCTGCCTTGACGTGTAGTGGTGAATGAGGCTATTTGTCCTACTGAGCTTTACATTCTCCTTTGCTTGTATTTTTGGTGTGCTTTTTTATTTCTTTTTTTTTTTTTTTTAATTGAGGTCACTTCATTGTTGAGGTCACTTCAGATAGCAATGAACCAGTTCCCCCCCATTTTGATATGAGCAATGAGCTGGGTGACAGTGCACACCATTCTATTACCCAGGTTGTTAACAAACAGTATTTGCTGCAATACATACCCATGAAGTGGCTGCCATTTGGACATTGAACCAATGATGAAAATAAGCTTTCAGCCTGAGAGTTTAGCCAGTTTTGCACCCATTTACCAGCCTATATTTCACTGAATTGGCTGTGTGAATGCTAGTAAAGACCATGTTGAAAGCCTGGGAAAAGGCATTTTGGTACAGAATTTTCAGGCAGGGCCTTGGAGAAAAAAACTTGTTGAGATAATGACTCTGACAATCTTTTACTGCAATTGATCTTTATAAAATTATGTATACCTGTTGTGGGTGGACCAGCTTCACTGTGAAAAATAAATAGAAAATGCATATAAAGACACTTACAATGATAAAAGTAATTATTTCCAGTATCATAAACTGCATAAAAGCCTCCTGTTCATGGCTATGCCAAAATGCTATCTAAGAAAGAATATACCTGACTATACAAAGCAAAAATAGAAGCTTTATTATGCTACTTTTCTTCCAGCAGTGATTCAAAATTTATGTTGATAATCTGCTGTTAAAAATGTCATCAGTCAAAAACTGAAAACTCAAAGGGTTAAAGACAGCATATTCTGCAATGCTACAGTCATGAAAAAGAGAGAGAGCAGAACAGAATATATATTTCTATCAAAAATGTTTAAGACATTAAGTGTTAAGTACATAGCCCACATCTTTTCTCTGTAATCACACTGTATTTTATGTCTGCTACATGAAAAACACAATGTAAATGTACTAAATGTCTTTATATTCCAAGTAGGTAAATGGTCTGCTTTGGAAGTGAAAATGAGTGTTCATGCTTCACTTACCACAAAATACTATGCCAGTAGAAAATGAAAGAGGAAATCAAAGAGAAAAGAAATGGAAAATACAGAGAAAAATCATAGAGCTTATGTTGATGAAATAGTCCTGCTAGTCCAGGTTAACACTACCTGTATGACTGGCAGCTTAACAGAAGGAATCGACTTGTTAAATAGTATTTCATTGTGTATAACTCATTATCATTGAAACTTTCAATTTTCATTTCTAAACAAATTGGGACCCCTCTTTGGACTACTGCAAACACTACATTTTCATTTAAGTAGCTGGAAACATAGAAATAGGTCAGTTTATTGTAGGAATTTATCTCACATACCTTTAGATTGTTTTGTTCTCCCCCCCAGAGAAGACAAAATGGTTGGACCTAAGCCCAGAATAAACAGGAGAAAAAAATCTGTTGGTTTTGTTTGGTTGGTTGGTTTTTGTAAATTGAATTTTCCATGGTTACATTATTAAGTGAGAGTAGATATAAAGAACAGCTATAGGTCATCTTTCCATTATTTCTCATTGAAAAATAAATTAAGACTGCAATAAAACACCTTGTAAGAGTTTTGACATAAATCACTCAAATAGCCTGACTCAAAGACAAGAAAGATTACACTGGCATGAAAAGGTTGGGTAAAGGCTGACATTTTCCCTAAAATGGGGCTTGTGACAGCCAAAGAAAGATAAACCATTATAGCAAGTAAAAAGTCCTCACGTGAGAGCAAATAAAGTCAGGACATATAAATAGAAGAACTTGTATGATAAATTTCAAAAAGAAGAGAAACAACAAACCAACAAACTACAACCATCAGGTTATAGTTAGGCTGAAATTTGATAATTGTATATATCAAGTAAGACTGCCCATGATAATCTGTATATAGAACCCAAATAAAAATTTTGCATGAAATCAGGCTTCAAGAAAATACAGTATCTCTGACTTGAAAATCTCTTAAGCCTTTTCTTTTTTAATATAGAGAGCAATAAACGAGCTAGGAAACCCAGCAGTTGAAACAGTAAAATGCAATTGTTTATGTTCCAGACTGTCACTGAGAAAACAGAACCTACAAAGCTTATCCTGGATCAATGTGCGTGTAATTCAAGTAGTATCAGAAATTCTTCTGAAGACCTTTTCACATCTTAAAAGGGGACATACAGAATGGAGACAAATTATAAACCTTGTAAAAGACAGCTGGCACAAGGCATTAAACAAAAACTAATGGGAAACAGTTTTTCTGCCTTCCAAGTGAACATTAAATAAGGTGAGTTCTGAAATGCCACTATCACAATGAGCTGGAAACCATTTGCATTGATTCTACAATAGGCTGAGAGCATCTAAAAGCTTGTAGTGTTTTGATGATTGTCAGAGGGTTTTATAGAAAAATGTTTTATCACATGTTTAATCAACAGATAGGTCCCTCAAATTCACCATTGCAAATAGGCATAATTGGCAAATTCAAAACAGAGTTTATAAAAAAACCAAGTTCAACTGAACTAAGGAAAATCAGAGCATTTTTGTGTTTGGGTCACTAGTCTAGGAGAGGAATTCCTGATCTGCTAGGTTTCCCTCTGTGACCTTACCAAATTCACTCAGACCAAATTCAAGAAAGGCTATGGGTAGAACTTAAGCATCAAAAGTTTAAATTCTCAAAAATTCTGCTTATTTGATGGCCAAAGACAGAAGAACTTAACATAAAACACACTTGAATATTAAAATTATTCCCTTTTACCTCTGGATACATTCCAAAGTGCCTCAGCCTGGAGAACATTTGAGCTATTTTAGCTGCTTAATTTACTTCCTGCTGGAATCAAAAAATGCTAAGGATGACAATACAAACAAAACAGGGGGCTTATGAATTGTGAGGAATCAGCAGTAATGCAACATGGGAGATACACAGACTTATGTTAAACAAGGATTACATCACAGGAAATTCATGTTTGTGCAATATAACCTTTAACTTATGTCAATATGGGAAATAGCATTAAATAGTTAATATTTGTCTAGAAAACTAAATAAGGTACACATGCTGTACATCACCTCTCACCTCTGGAGACAGTTAGGAAATTCACATACAGCACAGAAAAATGGTCTGGTGTCAGCAGTCTTTATGACAACACATTACCAGAAATGACATCAAAAGTTAAAAGTATTTCCAAAGAGAAATTGTAGAGAAGCAGAAAGAAAGACTAAGTTATCCAGTATACTTCTGTTTCAGGACCTAGAATTCCCCAACTTTATTTTACCTTCAAAAGGCTCTGCTGCTTTCATGACACTTTTATAATACCGAGATCTTAGCATATCTATTAATCAGTGTCAGCTTTTACTGAGAAAACTTATCAATGTGTATCATTAATCATCGTGATCAGAAACTATTCTAACAACCCTCAGCTATTAAGCAAGATTTAAAGTTATATATATATGTGTGTGTGTATATATAAATATATATATCATACATATATATATACGCACATATATAGAGATAGGCATGGAATGTCAAGCAGATCAATGATAATTAATTTGCACAGTCTAGGAAATTATATCTACCTCAGGCAATCAAAGATTTCTTTAATAATTGCACTGGAACCTGTTTTTCAAGCAATTAGAATTTAGTTGCCAGCAAACATCTTAGATTAAAAGAAACGGCATTTTAAAATTACATGAATAAAAATTAAATGGAAATTAAGACTACTGTTGTCTAATAGGCAATCAGAAACACAGGAAGATACAAATTCCCAGGATTACTAGAATAAGTTTTGTTCTGCATTTCCGAAGTTTTTTTCAGTAATTTGAAGTGGTATTAATGGGAGTGATCTTGTATGCACTGGTTAGTAGGAATTCTAGTGCCTTCAGTGGGGATTCTATGTGTCCTGTACGTAGCGAGTTGAGTCTATGGGACAAAAAGCTTCTCATCAATTCCTAGAAGTGTACAAACCAGAGAACGGACACAAAACCTTTTTCATTCTGATGTTTTTTACTGCTGGGGACTTACAATCCTAGTAGTCAATGTTGGAAATCTATAATGTGCTGCAATATGTTATCAACGGGTAATTGAGCCTGAATATTATTTATTGATATTAAACTTGACAGTCAGAAGGATAAGCCTCAGATATTATGTTAAATACATTGTCCCATAGGATGCTTTGAATATTTTTTTTAGAATTTAATGTGCTGTTAGTATCAATGCAGCAGACATAAAATTCATTAAAAAATCCTAATGAGAATTGGGTGGGTTTAGATAATTCTCCAGTGGATTTATTATCTTAGAAAAGTGGTGTTCTAAGGCATTTTGATGACTCAAGGGACCATCAACAAAACAGAGTTTCTCTTATATCTTGGTTTCCAAACCATTTTATGTTAGTAAAGTTAGCATACAATGACTATTTAAAGTCCATAAGAATTGAGCAGTATCCTTGACCCCATTTGAAAAAATATATCCCCTGAAAATAGGAGAAATTTTAGAAATTTAAGAATGAACTATAATGTTCTAAATGAACTATAGTGTTCTGAGGACAAATCTAACTGACAAAACGCAAGCAGGTGATAAGACAATTTGGTTTTTTCAGGCTTTGGTTCCTCTAGATAGCAATTGTCCTGCTGAAGGATTTTATTGTGAATTAAATTAGTTCTTATATTGAATGGAGTGATGCTCATTAAGCTTTTGTATTTCTATAACTCCCAGTTAGGGATACGAATCTGTATGGAAAAAAAGGCAAAACACTATACGTGTTGTAGAAACAAGAAAAGTTATTTCCTACTTTTGGAAGAACTGAAGATTTTATATCATGCTAAACACTTATGCACATGGCTAACGCAAACTCAAAAGAATCAGTCACACACCTTGAAGTTAATCTGTGAGAAAACATTTCCATTGGTGTAGTGAAGAAAATAAGTAATGCACAAAGATTTAAAGGAGAAAAAATTCAAAGTTCTTTATAGATGAGATTTAGATTTTTTACGGATATAGATTTTCATTTTTTTTGATAAAGATCAAGTAAGAATCCATCAGTATCAGCTACTGCCCTGAGATCTGGCTATAAAGGACTTAACATGGAGTAATGGTTACGCACTGATTTTAGCTGTGTATGATGATTCAAAGTCTTCAGACTATTTAATTTGTAAATTCAAACTGTCTAACTGCATTTTTGGGGAACAAGAAAGGAAGTGAAAGAAGGAAATGCTGGAGGACACATTTGCAGGGATGTGGATAGTAATAGAAGATAAATAATAATTTTTCAATTAAAGCCATATGAAAAAATGAAATTGTAGATCAGGTTAAGCCATTTGACCTTAAGTCAGCAATATGAGAGAAACCACAAAGTCTCTTATAATGAGGTTTAATGGAGGGGTTTTTTTACATACATTTCTAGGACATACTACTTCACAAGAAGGTGTTACAGCTCAGGAAGAGCAAGAAATTAATTCAAAAGATGATAACACGAATAAATATTTCCTTGTAGATGTTGGAATTCCAGAAACTTAGATTTTGGGGTCACAATACCCATCATTTCTCTGGTCATTCATAAATTGTCAGAAAGCAAATTTTGTTTCTTCTACTATATTAGCACAATACTAGTGTTGGACACTCACGTCCCATCTCAGCTGATTCAGAATATCTTTTGCTATGAGTTTAATAAATAACACTCTGAGTCCCTTAAAATTTTAATCATGATTTATACAAACCATCAGCTAATCCATGATTTTTCTATTAAATAGATTTCTGAGTATATGTTTCTTTCTAATAATATATAAAAAATGCAGATATATTCTGTAGATGATCTGTGTCTTGCACCTTAGAAAAATAAGCTTTTATTTCTAATGGTTTAGAGGATAAATATTGACTTGTAAAGAGTTAATTACACAACACCTTTCTTTCTGGGAAAAAAAACAGTCTCTTTCAAAATGCCAGTATGACTTTCCCCAAACATGTGCATCAGCATAACTTGTCTGAAAGTGACTGATCTCATGAAAAGACTTTTAGGCAGTTTTTGAGAACATGAAAACAACCCACAAGCAAACCAACCAACCAAAAACAACCCAGAAACTATAACTCACATTTATGAATCATCTGAAGCATTCTGTTCACCTGTTTTAATTATTTATTTGATCTGTTAACTCTCAGTAAACAAGTATAGCCTCAATAGGTGCTAAAACAATCTAGTAGGACAGCATTTGACACAACTTGAGCACTGATGGAGGAGATTTGTGCCATGATAAACTTAAACCAAATAAAATGTAAAAGTCTGCCTCAGCATGGAAGGAAATAGACCAAGTGGCTGTTGTGATTAGGTGGTTTGAGAGCGATAGTTAACTTGAAATCTGCCCAGTGATCTAAAGCAAAATTAATTACTTATGAATTTAGACTGCAACTTGGAGAGATAGGGAATTGTCAGTATCACACAGCGAAGTTATAAAAGGTGGTGCAATGCATTTTTTTCAGTTTCATGTTTGAGGACTTTTGTTACATAGTTTAATATCTGGAAAATGGAGGGTTTTAATATTCTGCTTAGCTTGATGGAGAATGGGGGGAACTAACAAGGAACAAGAAAGACTATTCTAAGATAAGCTCTGCACAAATATCACAATATCAAATTTCATGGTGCTCTTGATTTGTTTCACATGTGATAAGCAGAAGAATTGACAAGAAAAAATGAAGACACCCACAAAACTGCTGCTCAGAGATGCATTGTGGAATTGTTAATATAACACCAAAACCAGAGAAAAATCAGAGAGAAATCAGAAAGAAACTTTTTTTCAGGAATTTGTGCAATATAATATCAAATGTACTTGTTGTGTCATATAATACTTTCTCTAGGACTCCATCTCTGAGTTGCCCTCTCAGAACAATTAAGTTTTGTCAAAAACTGCAGAACAAATGATGAGCTAAATCAAGTCTTTTAAAAACCCTCTTAAATTAGGTAAAGCATGACATCAGGTGTTGAATACCTGTATTGATAATGCTCATGCTTTGTTTCTTTACAGCTGCCTTAGGTGTGTGAAAGACATTTATAGCCATAGAAACTAAAACACTTATTTGTAAGGGGTGAGGCCCAAGTGATTGCACTGAGTCCAATATTGATTGCACGGGAGAGTTCCAGGGGGAACCAGAAGGGGAATTGGTGTCACTTTCCTTGGTGTCACTTCCCTTGGTGTCACTTCCCTTGATTGATTGATTGATTGATGTCTCAGCCATTCCTGGAATTGTAATAACAGAAGGCCCCAGAAGTCTGAGACCTTCTTCATGAAGTGCTAATGTCTTCATGCCCTCTATTGCAACTCCAGTCAGTGTGAGGATAGTCTCTTCATATTCTGCTGACTTTATTTATGTTCCCTGGGAACCCTTGAAAGGTTTCTTGGTTTTTTTTGGTTTTGTTTTCCAGGACAAATATATAAAAGCAGCTGTCTTGCTAGCAACGTATTTTCAAAATATAGGCTAAATGATAATATCTTTTTCAGACTGTTGGTAACATTTTATGGTTACTCTGCATCCAACCTGCAAGTGCTCTCCTAGCTTCATTAGAGAATGACAAGTGATTATACTTACTATGCCATTACATTTCTGAAAACAATATCCCACTTTGTTTTTCTCTGAACAGCATAATGCCTTACCTGTTAAGGAGGGAAAGGTTAAATGAAGATAGTCATCCTAATTTGAGGCTTTAGAGTTGGGATTCATAACTGGTAATATATCCCCACATAGACAGGGCACACTGCCAACAACTCTTCTGAAAGCCTTCAGGCTTTGCTCAGTCCAGGGCAAATTTTAATTTCCATCTCCTTATCTTCAAACACTGTCACAACTATACACATTCCTGGCTATAGACAGGCAGTCTTATGAATCAGATTGACATCATTCAGTTCTGCACCTTCCTCATTAGTCATGAGATCATTGGCCCAGCTGTTTCCAGGAACTATGTTCAATTCTTAAAGGCAGAATGAGAAATTCAGTATAAATTATTCAAGCTCTTTAAAAAATTGTATATAAAATACTGATTGATTACTGACAGATCATAGACCTCCTTCACACCTGTATACTGACGATATGTCCAAACCAAGCTGAGGTAAGCTTTGCTAAGTATGCTAATGGCTAAGTAGCCATTTCTTTTTATGAATTATTGACATCCTGTCTTATATTTAATCATGCTTCAGGGTATCATTTTCACCTCTTACTGCTTTCTCTATTGTTCTGTTTTTTCATGTCACTCTCTCTTGTTCTTCCATTTTCTTTCCATTTACTTTTTTTTCTACACTTTTTTTTTATTAGCTGGAAGAGCTTTAAAAATTTTATTTCTCTTCCCTTCACATATAGTGTCATTTCCTTGTATTGTTTCTTTTTTGCAATAGTCTAGATGGTGACGGACAAACATTGGCATTACATTAATGGCTGAGCAGAAGTATGCTAATATAAAATTTGTGAGGTCCAGTGACTAGATTATTTCATTAGAAAGACTGCATTTAAAGAAGGTATTTATTAGAAGATTTGTTTTTACTTTTCCTATTGCCAATAGCATGTGTAGGAATTCAAGGCAAATCATCTTACTGATGTCATGAACTACCATGTATTTTTCATTAACCAGAAATAGCCTGAATTCAGATCATAGTCCTCAAACATTAAATGATCCCACTTAGAAGTCCAGATGGACTGTGCCTGCTGCCTTTGTGGAAACACTGCTGCTGGCTGATGCAAATGTTCAGAAAGATTCCTGGACTTGCTATTGAAAATCTGATACTGCACATTTGATCTTCTTTGCCCAAAATGTTCCTACTGCAAACACAGAAAACATAGCCCTACAGGTTACTTGTAGATATGTCTCACCTTGATAAAAAAAATTGGTATAGACCATGCAAACCTCTTCAAAATTGTCCTTATTTTTTCATTTCTGTTTCTATTTATTCTCTTGTTTCTTGTGCTTTTCCTTCTCCAGCAAGCCCTTTTTTTGGTTCTTCATTTTCATATTGTTTCTTTCTCTTATCATCTCCACATCTGAACTTAAATTGTGTTCTTTTTAACAATCATTGCAAAGATTTTTAGAAGAATGAGATTTTACCATGACATATCACTGTAAACACAACATTAGTTTCTCTCATGTCAACATCTGGCTACGTCCTTTTTTCTTGAGTCAGCCAGAAAACTCCACTTGTTGAAAAAAGGCGGTGAGAAATCAATGAGATCTTTAAGCAAAAAACGACTGTCATGTTTAGAAAGTATTTGCCTAGCTCCTGGGATAAATACCAATGTTATTCTAAATATTTGTATTATTATTAGGATATTTGAATTATCAGGAAATAATTCAAAAATTACCAAATTAAACTTAGTGTCATTATTTTTTGCATTAAAAAATTTTCTCTTTCCTCTTTTCCCTTTCTTCTTTCCCCTTTCCTCTTTCCCCTTTCCCCTACTTTTTTCCCTATTTCTATTTCTCTTCCCCCCCACTTCTCTTCTTCTCCCCGTTGTTCCACATCCGGTTGATTCCACTTTTATACTTTTAACCTTATGCAAAGTTTACAGTTTTGTTCTGTGAGTAGCAGAGCTAATATACTCACTTTTTATCTGGCATTTCCTTTAGCTCTGTGTTAACCTTCCAGTGGTCTAGTTGTGTATCTGACCTAATAAGTGCTCCATACTATTG
The DNA here is from genome assembly GCA_037834095.1 of Argya squamiceps. Lineage (NCBI taxonomy): Eukaryota > Metazoa > Chordata > Aves > Passeriformes > Leiothrichidae > Argya > Argya squamiceps. The sequence continues at coordinate 103,738,061 of JBBMKD010000001.1, forward strand.
ATGTCTTTCCTTTGCTGTCCTCATGTCCTGTTTGATATCATGGCTTCATGGGGAGAGCAGCTCTGCTTGAACCTTTGCATTTTCCTGCTGGTGATATTTTGTGAAATGTTGTTCAGTGGTTTTTGGAATCGCTTTGACTTTGATGATATTCTGAGTACGTCCCTCTCCTTGACATAGCTGCTTTTATCAGGAAAGTTCTGTTTCTTTTTCACCTGATTTTTCACCTAAACTTATCACAAGATTCTGTTTCCCTGTTCATCTTTGTTCCTAATTTTTCCTTTTTCTACTTAGTACTGTTGTCAACATTTTGTCTAAATTGTTGAGGTTTCTGCCAGTTGATCTGTGGCCCTCATATGCTCAGTATCAGCTTGGACTCTGTGGTCTGGAGCATTTGTCAGTGGGAATATTTTTGGTTCTTTATTCTCTACCTTTTATTGTCTGATTGTGTGTTCACTTGGCAAGCTGAGAAGCCGTTGGACAAAGTCTGAAGAGAGGTTCTAGTCCTAGAGAATGCATCTCAGAAGCAGAAGAATGAATGAGCAGGTTCTGAACCATTCTAAACAGATTAAGTGCAGGGAAATAAAATATAATAATGATGATGATGATGATGATGGTTGTGGTGGTGATAGGTAAAGAGTAGAAAGTCAAGCAACACCCTAGTCTGAGAAACTAATTGTGATAAATATATATGTCTAAGGAACAAGAAGAATGTTTGATGGGGTTCAGAGGGTGGAGATACGGGTGGAGAAAACACGGAATTACAGTGCAATTCCTGCTACTATTGGTAACATTTCAACTGCAAGGCCTGAGTTCATTTTTTGTGCGTTACTGGGCAACAGCTTGGCTTCTTCACTACTAAGACACCTCAAACCACCAATGTTGTAGTGTATTTTCTGATCACACCAGATTCACTTAGCAAAAGATTTTGGGTAGGTCCATTCTGTTTGCTGCCAAGGAACAGATTCCACTGCGAGGAGTATAAATTTCTTACCTCACCAGAGCCTTGTATAAAACTGACAGGACTCTGTCAATTTATTAAATTCTGCCATATGTTCAAAATATTTTCCCTTTTACCCCCTTTAAAAAATGTGGAAATACTCTGCAGTCACCAGTTGCTGTGGAAATAGATTTTTTCCATAGAATTTGTACACACAAAAAAATATTGTCAGGAGCTATTAGGTGACTACATGGGAGGTTGTAAGTTTTTACTGCTGTTACATTTCACAGAACCACTGCATTTTTTCTCATGGGTTGTACCTATTAGCCATTAAATTATTCAGTCTTTCAATGATTACCTCTCAAGATATCAGAAAAATCCATTTTATCCAGGTGCCAAACCCCACCACCCCTACTTTTTAAAATAGAACAATCATGGTACCTGAATTTTGCAGCTTCCTTTTACTGCCTGTGTAATTAAATCAGCTTTCAGTAGTCCCTATTGTTTCACAATTCTGGTGAAGGCCTTATTTTCCTCACTTTTTCATGCCCTTTGGAGAAAAAAAATTATGCTAATTACCCTATTTAGGTTTAGGCAGAGTGGAACCTAAACCATTACAAACCTCACTAACTATCTATCTCTGAACTTAGAGAACAAAACAGGAATAACAGTTTCATAAAGAGATGGTAAAAATGTCATCAATAGTCCATGAAACTATATATTTTTCCAAAGCTACTCTGCTTTGATTTGAAAGAGGTGTTTAAAGCATTATGTTACATACATTACATAACTGCATTGTAGGAACAAATATATGATACTCTTTGGTTTTTTTAAACCTGCTTAGCAGAACAAAAAGAAAACTATCAAATAGAAATAAAAGAGTTATTGGTGCACCTCATCATGATGGTGTTTGCAATTAGTGCACTTACAAATAGTCTTAGTGCTCACCATGTTCTGGAGATAAACACAGTACAATCACATGGATTGGCGGCAGATCAGGTGGGATGACAAAGAGTTTGTTAGGGGAAGAAATACTCTAGGAGCATTATGGAAGTGAAAACTCTTCAGCACCAAAGTGCTCAGCAGTTTTCTCAAGAACAGCCCCTTTTCTATTCATCCCTCTACAAGACAAGCTGAACACTGCTTCTGCTCTGGAATCTTGACAGTTAACTAAGCCTAGGCGCTACAAGAAGGATACAAATTGTTCAGAAGAAGTAGGCCAAGAATCCAACTAAACGTTGGTGCTTTATGATGTAAATGAGTCTAAATCATCATTACAGTGCAAGTAAATGAAGCAATATGCCACACCCCTTAATCTGAGTCTCAACTGTTATGCAGTTGATGGGTCAAAAAGGCAAGAATCAGACAGTATATCTTGAAAAGCTAATACTTAAAAAAGAGAGGGAAACTTGCATCAAAGATGCAGACATCAGAATATAATGGTGCTATTAATAAGAAGATTTAGGTGGAAAGAATATATTTAAGAATCTGATTGGATGGTGATTTCTCTGATTTCACCTTTTTAGGTAACTCTATTTATTCATTGGTTTGGTTTTTTGTGAATTTATTTATTTATTGGTTCTGTAGAGAATGTTTTGGGACTTTTTTTCATTGGTTTTGTAAGTATTATCTTGGGCTGCTGCCTGCAGATGTCTCAGCATAAAGGCTGGATGAATTTTGCATTATGGGCCGGGAGAAAATTGATGTTGGTTAGCTAAATCACACTATAGTAGTTGTTAGTGTGTAACATTGCTCCACAGTCTTTCAATTTTAGATTTCTAGACATGAGGTTACTGTATGAATGTTTGGTAAAGAGGTGTTATCACAAAGACAGCATTATAACTAAAGTCAGATACTACTGTTCCTCTCATCTTTCACTCGCAGTGTTCACTATTTTCTTTATAAATACTACACTTTTTACTTTTGGTAGAAGTAACAGGGCATTTAATCTTTCTCAATACATAAAACTGACATGAGATCAAATATTACATCACTGCAACTGAGAAAAACTTCAGCTACAATTACAGGGTAATTTGCCTTTGCTTATTTTTTTCTTCAATTTTTCTTTTTTAAAATTTATTTTTTATTTTAATTTTTTTTAAAGGTGATGCACACAGGTCTTCCAAAAATTAGTTCACTGAATAAATGCTTACTTTAAGTATAGGCCCAAGTTTGCAAAATGTTTCAGATTCTTAATAGCTATTCCTTTAAAACACTACAGAGAATGTTCGCAATTTTAAAAAGAAATCATAATTTTGCATATCACATTAGAAAGATGAAATTGATTTTATTATGATAGAATGACCCAGTAGGCATGCAGAATGCTAGCTAGCTAGTAATCCAAAAAGCAACTGAATATTTGTACATGCTTCATTAAGCAATTATCATTGCAATTTATTTTAATTTTTTAAGGGAGAAAGGAATTTAGGGATGTAATGTTTACTTAGAATGTATATCATTATGTCATGTAAAATAGATGGTTCTAGCACTGTGTAATGTTACTATGTTTTTAAATCAATAACATTTATTAATTGACTAATCATATTTGCTCAGCCTTTTAGTCTGCAGTTAATTATTTAAGACCATGGAAAATGTCAAGTCTCATAAAGTGTTTTTCAAGTGATAGTAACAAGTATAATAACCTATTTTTTAACTTTTTCTTTTTCTTTCCTTTTCTTTCAGTTGAAATGACATTCTATAGTATAGGTAGAAATAAAGTTGTAAGACAAAATATATTTTGAAACAAGAAAAGAAATACACCTCTCATATTTACTGCTTAATAATTTTTCAATGGCAATTTGAAAGACAGTAGTTTGAGTCTCCAAAACTATTGTTGTCTTATTCATAGCAGAGGATCAGTTTGGATACTTTCTTTCACTGTTGTCCTGAATTTTGAAAATTTGATCTTTTTAATCAAAACTCATTTTTTACAGTTGGTGGCAGAAGTGAATGAATCCACGTAATTTCATTTTAATTTTTTTTAATTGCAAACGATTTTTCTATTATATTTTTAGAAGTATCTGAAGAGTTTGCTGAAAAGCGATACCAATTAGTCATTCCTTTTCTTCCTGCCTGTTTTTTTTAATCAGATTTCCACTCGTTAATAATAAATCTATGTAGTAAATGTAGTAGACATTTCACTAATTTTGTAAATATTAAATTTTTATTAGAAAATGTTCCTAAATCTGACAGAAAAAACCAAAAATTATCATCTGCCTTTGCTGGAGAAAAGTAATTTTTAGAGCTAAACATAAATTTGAGTTTCTTTCATAATGATTTTTGTATTTGCTTCTTGACAGCCTGTTTCTAATTTTGCTGGCAACGTTATCATTGCTAGTTTTGATTGATGATCATGCTTTGGGAAGACATTTACAATTTATGTAATGTCCCGTAAGAGAGTACCTCACTGCCAGCACAAAATTGCTGTAATTTAAGACATATCACTTTCAACAACTATATAAGGATTTAGTACATATAATAAATACTTAGATACCTCCTTAATCACACCATTATAAATGCTTTAGACTGTGTTAATTCGACATTTACATTAAACATAAAAAGCATGATTCCAGATTGGTACACGACTACAGACTATGCCTAAAGGAAAGATTCTTCTTTACACTTACAAAAAGTAGTTGTGACTTCTGAATGTCACTAGTGGCATCTGAAAAGACTTGACAGAGCTCTAAAGAGGTCAAATTAGTCCAGCTTCTGTGAAAAGGTGGGAATTCAACTGAAGTCAACCACAGAGTATAAAAAAAGGAAAAAAAAATAGTGGGGTAAAATGTAGTCTTTTATGGAAGTAAAATAAGGTTTTGAACCAGCAGTATTTCATAAATCACTTCAGTGTGCTCACAAAAAATGACAATTTTTTTATTTTTTACTTTGATGTAGAGCATAATAGTATATGATGGAAAATAAAATGCAGTGGAGTATAATGTGGAGGTACAAGACGAAATTGTAGCAGATAGAAAATGAAGAAAAAGAACCATTCTACCTGTGAAAAATGAAACATGCCTCTTGATTCTCTAACAGTAAAGTTGTTTGTCATTTGTGAGTAATGTGCGAAAGTGACCAGTGGCACAGTCAATGAAACAAAGGAAAAGTCAGACTCGATGGGGAACCACTGTGCTTTAGCACCTGCTGCCAACCACCACACCTGCAGGATGGGGGAGAGAACCACAACAGGGAAAATGAGGAAACCTGTGGGTTGAGGTAAAGGCAGGTTAATAGGGAAAGCAAAAGCTGACCACACAAGCAAAGCAAAACAAAGAATTCTTTCACTTCCCAGATGCAGGCAGGTGTTCAGCCATTGCCAGAAAAGCAGGGCCCACCATGGCAATGGTGGCTTGGGAAGAAGAATACCACGCTCTGAATGTTTCCCCTCCCTCCTTCTTTCCCTCTGGATACTGAGCATGGTGTCACATGGTCTGGGATATCCCCTTTGTCACTTGGGGTCACTGGTCCTGTGTCCTCTCCCAGCTTTTCCTGCACCTTCAGGCTCCTCACAAGTGGTGTGGCATAAGGAAAAGAAGAAGCCTTGCTTCTGTGCAAGCAGTGCCCAGCAAGAGCAAAAATATACCTGTCCTCAATACTATTTTCAGAAAAAATACAAACCACCACCCCACACTGGACACTGTGAAAAAAACACTACCCCAGTCATAATCAGCACAGGATCTGTGGCCCACACAAATTGCATCATGGTGTGTAAAAGTGCCTTAGACATGCCAGATGATTCATATTGGAAAGAACACTTTACTGTAAACTGTCAGTTAACATAAACTGGAGAAACACAAGAGTCTTCAGCATAATTCTAGAAGTTGGTATAAAATTACTCTGCATATCTAGAAGAAAATATGACAGTGCTGTCATAATAGAAAAGACAGATGTGGAAGAAAATATAAACTAATAGTAATAATAGTACAAGTTTTTCCATTATGAGACATCTGCATCTGAAATAGATTGCTTGGTTCTCATTCTATTTAGGGAAAAGTGGCAGGTAAAATCGAAATGTTTTAGGATCATGTGCCATGAATAAAGGCAATGAGGATCTCCAGAAAAATGAGAAGATTGATATTTTTAGCACAGAGGGGTGCTCATGCAGGTTATATTTGTATAAGCTGTTCACTAAAACAGCTGGTTCAACAGGAGCAATTCAACAGGTAAAATAGATGGTTCTGTTGTTCCTTATATTTCTGTTATATGTGATTCATGGAGTTTACATTAGATAAACCTGTATGCTTGGGCCAAATGTGCCTATACACATATAGCTTCAAGTTCTCTGATGAAAAATCATTCAGTAAACCTTTATTTCCACACACACTTGCACATATCTGCTTAGGAATCACAGTGTCATTTCATCTGTTTCATGTGGATGACTAGCACATTATTGCATTTGTTGTTCCTACCACCTTTACCTTTATAATCCATATAGAAAATAGAATAAATATAAATAAATATAAATATAAATAAATATAAATAAATAAATCCATAAGAATAAAGCATCATTTATCTTCATGATGTTGCTGCTGTTAACCCCTATTTCAAATTTCCATTGTGGGGTGGCTGCTGCCCGACCCAACTGTCCTTTTTGCTTTCTCAGTGTCCACAGGAAAGTGTCAGAGTGGAGTGTTCATCCTTTGACTGCAGCAACTAATGCAGATCACTGGATTACCAGTTCTGTTGTACTTCTAGTTTGAAAAGTAAAACAGTATTCCAGTTCTTCCTTTCTAGTGATTTAATTGAAGAGTTTGTAGAGAAATGTTTGGTGCTGAGGGAAAAGCTCAGGTGCCCTGCCATGAACAGGTCTTTGGCATCCTCCCTTCCAATTTTCAGAGCCTACATTTATCTTCAAAGTGAGAGTACTACAAACTCTTCAGGTGAGTTTTGCAGCTCATGACTTATCACTTAGTGCCAAGCCAGATCCCAGCGGGCAAATCTATCTTGGTTCACGCAGTGACAAAAGTCTCTGAGATGGAAGAGCAGCTCCAGGCTTATGAGTGGAAAGCTGGAAGATGCCGAGTGCAGTGTTTGCCCTTTTATGACACACACAGACAACTTCAGATGGTCAGAGGAGCTCAAGAGCCTTGTTAGGCTTGTGAACAGAGTCTGTGCCATGGTACCCAGTGGCTGTGTTACCATGACCCCCTACACAACTTGATGCCCCCCTCTAAAGAGGAGAGAATATTTGGGTCTTGTGGTGAGATTCTTGTTTAGCTTCTTCACAAGGGAACATGTGCAAAAGAGAAAAGCTGCTCTGCAAACACAGTCTGCAGATCAAATGCAAAAAAATGGGCATAAGGGCAGGATTCTCTACAAAACCATAGTATTGCCTCATTTTAAATTGTTAATGTAGAGATGTCTATAAAGCTATAGAGATTCAGAAGTTACAGGTAAATCTTAATCTGTTTCTTTTAACCTTTTTCATTATACGGTGAATAAAAGAAATTTAGTGTAAATGGAAATTGATACATTAAAAACTCATTGTCTTGAGATATAACTGAGGCCAAGAGCTTAGCAAGGTTCAGTGAGGGATTAGACACATATGTGGATAATAAGAACACACACTGTTATTTCACATATATTAATTTTCTTTTTTTTAGACAGGATTTACATTTTAAAAATTCTATTAATTGATATGGATTATGAAATTTAACCTCTAGGAAGATTATTTCATTCGTGGCCACTACAGAGTTTATTTTTTCTCTTCCTTTTTATGATTGACAGACAGAATTCAGGGTTTGACTGGTTATGCATGTAACATAGTAGGAGAGTTGATATTCTCACATGCCCTTTACTGTGCCAAGGTAACTGTGCCAAGTTTTATCAATACTGAAAATTTTGATTACAAACTGAAGCTAAGTTTTGAGACATACAGATTAAGATGTAAACCTTGCTCTAAACATTCTGAAACAGGTTTTATATTATTCTTCTTTCTTCTTCAGCTTGCTAACATATAAATTACTCCTGTGGATGAATCAAAAAAGGATGAAAATGCTGCAGTTTCTAATCCTGCAGATTGCATTAGCAGGGAAAAAAATTCTACCAAATGCTTTGCTGCAACTTTAAAAATACTTTTCTTTTGGTCTGATATCTCTTGATATTGGTGTATATAGTTCTCCACCCTGAGAATTCTAGATACTTTTAAATCAACTCCCTGAAAGCTAAACTGCTGGTAGTTTTATTTCCGCAGATTGGTTCAATCTGTGTAAAAAAATTGGAAGTTTAAAGTTGTAATGAAATGGGCTCCAAGAACAGCAAATTAATGTAGTTAAATGGGTTTAAGTTGGTCATGATTTGGGATTTTTTCTTTAGAGTGATTGGTCAGCTATATTATAATTAATTTAATGGTATTCTACAAGTGTGCAGTCTCTTGTGTGCACCTTTTCTAGCTTTTTAGTCCTGAACGAAAGAGCATCACTGTACTGAAACAATGTTTCGTCATGACCTATCAAAGGAGTGAGCTATAAACAAAGGTTGCAAGTGAAGAACTTGATACTCACTAAAAATTAAAGAGTACAGGGAGAGAAACTTAGTCTCCTTTCTCCTTTTTTGTGGGGTATGAAACAATCAACTAAGTTTTTTTCTTTTTTCTTTTTCTTTTTTTTTTTTTCCCCGAGTGGAAAAAAAAATCCCGTGTTGTATTTAAGGTGGTAATCTGAAGTGATTGCTTCTCTCAATCAAAATATGTCAGTTTTTATCATAAATGTTCTAGTTTTACCAATGTCTGTTTCAGGATATTGACTATCTGGAGAGTGGGAATGTGTTTTATGAAAGTCAAGTTTTGGAGGCTGGAGCATGGAGACAATTTAAGGGATTTATGCACTCTCTAACATAACTCTACTTCTTGGTATCTCTTGATTTTTGAGCCCTTGGGAATAAAAACAACAAAGAGATGTCTGGTGAGTTTATTGTTTTACCTCTATTTGATGATTCACTTTCTTTCCACTACATTATCACTGCAAAGCATTTTCATTCATTGAAAATGCATACTTTAATCTAGTGCAAATGAATATACATTATTAGAAAGGACAGTGCACAGATGACAATTCTGCTGTTTAATTTTTCCGGTAACCCAGGAATGTGAGAAGTTGGTTGCACAACATGTCGGAAAACAAAATCTTATTATGTGATGAAAAACTGGAACACACAGTGAACCTACTCATATTAAACAATTATCTACAAGTATATCAGCAACTTATACTATTTTTGTGTGTGAATTTGCTTAGGAAGTCCCTTAATTTAAAAAATGTGTGATATCAAATGTAGACTGAAAGATTAAAATTTATAATTTTGGCTTAAGAAATAGGGAGAGCAGATAAGTTCTGAGGTTGGGGGTTTAGTTTTTTGTGGTTTTTTAATTAAATGTTGAGGTTTTATTATATAAATCTAAGTAGCCATTCACAGTCATATCCAAATTCAAATCTGTCTGTATACCTTGAAATCAGACAAAATGTTTTTTCCTATAACATTAAGACTGTAATATTAAGGATCTCTAAATATGATCTTTTAATTTTCAGGTTCAATTAATGAATTGTGAACATTGACTCTGGAACTCAACTCTTGATTAACCCTGAATGGGAACGCATTTAATCTAGTTTTCTAAAGGTTGTCCATCTGGTCTAAATTTTTAAATCAGTGGAAAGAATTGTTCCCTCAAAGGCTGATTATCTCCCTTTTAAAGCAGTTTAAATTAATTACTGGCTGGGTTACCTAGGTAGTCTCCTAATCCTAAAGAACTTGCCTAGCATCATCCAATAAACTAATGACAAAGTAAGGATTTAAACAGATTCCCTAAGTTTTAGACTGTTCTTATACATTTAATGGGAACTTTTCCTTTTTTCTTCTATTTTTTTAATGCTGTTAGCTGTATAATTACATACTTAGATACACATATATCTTTCTGAAACTGGTCTTAATTTAGAAAGCATTTGTCACCTTTCTTCCTCTCATGCAGTACATTTGTTTTACCACACATACAAAGTAATTTAAAATTGTTAGGTTTTGCTTGGGTTTATATTTGGGGCTTTTTGTTGTTTTTTGTTTGTTTTGATGTAGATTGTTTGCTTTTTTGATATTTTTAATTGTATGAAAGTCACATTTTCAATTTGGTCTGGTGCAGGACTAGCTACTATATTATCTTGGTATATCTGAATGTTCATCAAGACTCTATCATTAAGAAAAAAAAAGTCTTAATTAAAACCTATGTTTCTTGTATTTGTCCAACTTGAATAAGATTTTTGTAATAAAATTTCATTTAGTAAGTAAAACCATGTCTGAATTAGAAAATATTCCTAGTCATAGGTGCTTCTTCCATAATGATTTCTCAAAAATGAATGAACGTACATAATGAGATTTCCTGAAATAGTTCAATATTTTGTTACCAGTTGTTTGGACTTGTACTTTAATTGCCCTTTTGCTATAGTACTTTTAATACTTTTCCTTGGCATAGGGAAACATTGACTCTTTTAGACTACTCTTATTTATTTGCATACAAAATCATCAGTATATCTTATGTTTTAGAAAAGATACACAAAATCTAAATCACTTCCCCTATAGGTGTATAATCTATGGAAGATTGTCATGGTGTACTGTAAAGCTATCACTGATTTTTATTAGGATTATTAGGTGCTTTTGACAATATCATCCAATAGCTGCAATTTCAAGGTACTGGATATTTAGTTGACTACAAGCAAAGCTATGTATCTATTGTGCTTGTATCATTAATTTTAGACTATCTTATTCTCATTGATCTACTCCTCTCTCTGCAGGAACTATCATAATGATTAAATGTCTTGAGTAAAATATGTCAGCTCTTATTATCGGAGAAGAATTTGTGGTGAGGGGAATAAAATTACAGTGTGTAAGAAAATAACATAAATTATGCCAATGGACTTAATTAATCAGAAATTTTATTGAATACTTTGTGTTGCCTCTTCTTAATCAAGACACTAATCTGTAAACAGTTTCCACCATCATCACTATCAAAAGGTACTAGAGTTTATTATTGTTATTATTTCTGTGTTATGATCAATGCAAAAACTGGAACAGAGGCAATTGTCCCTCTGATGTAATTTCAGCCTACACTTGGTTAAAAAAGAACACAAAGTGCTAAACACCATAGCAATAAATGGATCCATCAACAAAAATGACCTTTTTAACTAGAGTTTAGTTTGGCCATAAAAGCACAAAATGATATGAAAGAAAGGGTTTGCTTTTCCAATCTATGAGTCTTTAACTGCTTGTTCCTATTTCATAAAAACTTCTCAGGATGTAACTGCAAAACTGGGGACTTAGACTGCTTAAATGTTTTGGGAAACCGCTATCATTCAGGGTTCCGTTATAGTTCTTTTTGTAGTATAATCCATATTGAATTGCAACACTAAATGTGATGTAGGTCTGTTGGAAGAAGTGCACAGGGCAAAGAAACAGAAAATTAGTGAGGCAAAATGCATCAGTGAAAAGAGGGAAAAGCTCAGAGATGTCAGAATGTGGTCATCATATGGCCTCTAGCTGAGAGGTTATTTAAGAGAGGGGCCAATCTGTAAAAGTAGTCAACACTATTAATGATGATGATGATGATAATAATAATAGTAGCAATAAAAAATATTATCCCTGAATGCATAACTGCAATTTTTATTTATATTCTTGTTATACATTTAAAAGAAATAGAATACATGGCAATATGAAAAATACTTTGAAAGCATATTACTGAAAAATAACCTTTAGTTATAGATAAACCCATATTTCCTGAAGAATTGCATAATCATTAGCACCTCTTTTATGCTGAAACATGAAAATTGGATACTAATTGGATAGTAATTTCTGGGGTTGCATCTGGAAAAAAAGAAGATATTGGAAAACTTTTCAAAATGCATTTGAAAACATGGCTTTGATACATTCATGTAGGTCTGCATGCATTGAATATACAGAACTTGTTTTGCTCATTGGTGTAATGTTGTGACTTACAGTTGCTAGGGAATAGAAAGCTCAAAATCAAAACAAGATTGGCACAGGCTCTTTTGCAAACACATTATTCAGATCTTAGTCTCTGATTTGTCTCTCCTTAATGATTGACAAAGACTTCTTTCAACTGTGGAATGTACTAGCTGTCATATGTACAAGCCATTCATTATAGGAAGCATAAAATAAAAAATGCATCCATGTATTTTAGTTGTTTAGTCAATGCTATTTGACATATTGGTTTGTTTTCCCCTGATTTAGTGGTCAAAGAAGAGGAACATCTCCAATTGTGTCACAGAGCATCACACAAAGAATAGTTGTCCTGTGTCAGCTTGATTAGACTCCATCATAGTGATATCAAGTCAAGATATGGATTAGAGTAAAATCAAAAACCTAGCACATTGCAGAATATCCAGCAAGCAAAAAACCACAATGTCTCGGGTTCTATAAAAAATGAATTATAGCTGAAATATACATATCTGAATTCTAACATGGCTGTGCCTTTCTACATGACTCTTTAAGATATGCTGCTGGAAAAGGGTCCTGTAAGCTAAAAATAGTTGTAAAGCTGGGAACCCTAATCATTCAGTGTGGTCTACTTAGTGCAGGATCTAGCAAAAAAAAAACTGTAATGAAATGAACTGTGGTAGTTTAGTCTGGAGAAGAGGAAAAACAACATGAATATGATAAAAATGTGTAAAAACAAAGAAAAAAAACACCGTCCATGAGATGTTCTGAATAGGACAAGCAGTAGCAACCATATTTAAGCCAAGAAAGATTTTGAATATAACATAACAAAATGTTTTTAGGAGTAAGAAGTTAGGCATTTTAATATACTAGCCAAGGCAGTCCACAGAATTTCTTTCAGAAACTCCAAACATAAAATTAGTCAACTGCCAGATCTGCCCATATGTCTCAATGATTCCTTGATACAGTTCTATAACACAAATTTTGATTTCTATATCATTATGTTATGTATTATAAGCTTGAGTTACTTCACCATAGATGGGTGTTGATATCAAATAAGTAGTTTCTAACCATCTGCAATGTTGATGGCTGTTACTTGTGACCAGCTTTGGTAAAATCAGATATGATTGGTTGCCATAAATGTAGCACAATGTCACATTTTATTCTGCTCTAAATTTGTCTTAGAAATCCGTTTATCTGACATCCTTCTGTTTACTTAGGCTCAGTAGATACTAGCTTTTTGGAATAAAATTGTACATTATTTCAATGACTAGAAAAGAGTGTGAATAAACAGCAGCACAAATTTCACTGAAATTCTGTTCAGATTCAGCAGATTGTTGGAACTGACCCTTTTTCCCCGCAAAAGTAAATTGTTCAATTAGATTAGAATCAGACTGGCAAATCCTCAAGGTCAAGGCATATATCTGATATATGTTTTTGACAGATAAAATATCTGAGGCAAGAGATATCATAGAATATGCTGAGTGGGAAGGGACCCAAGGGATCATTGAGTCCAACTCCTGGCCTTGCACAGGACATCCCAAGAGTCACACCCTGTGCCTGAGAGTGTTGTCCAAACACTTCCCTTCATGAGGATGTTGAAGACCACCATGAGTCAGTGGTCTGACCCTCAGTCTCCTCCAGGCTGAACAAACCAAGTGACCTCAGCTCCTCCTCATAAGGAGGACAGAGTTGGCCCTCCTGGCTTCCAGGGCACTGCTCACATTTAGCTTGCCATCAACCAGAATCCCTTGGTGCCTTTCTGCTTTCCAGCCTCTCATTCCCCATCCTCATACACACATCCAGGGTTGCCCCATCCCAGGTACAAAATTCAGCACCTGCCCTTGTTAAACTTCGCACAGTTGGTGATTGCCCATCTCTCTAATTTGTCAAGGTCTCTCTGCAGGGCTTCTCTGCCCTCAAGGGCAGCTCCTCCCAACTCAGTGTTGTTGGCAAATTTAATACTCTTTCAAGTCATGTGTCCAGGTTTTTAATGAAGCTATTGAAGAGAAATGGTGCAAGGATGGAGCTCTGCAGAACCCCAGAAGTGACGGGACACCAGCCTGATGTCACCCCCATTCACTGTCACCCTCTGTGCCTGATCCATGAGCCAGTTGCTCACCCATCACATAACACAACTATCCAGCTGTGTGCTGGACATTTTGTTCAGAAGGTGACAAACAGTACCAAAAGCTTTGCTGAAGTCCTACTGGCCTTCTTAGATCAACTAGGTGGGTTATTCTGTTGGAGAAGGAAATCTGATTCAACAAGCAGGTCTCCCCGCTCATGAAGTTGTGCTGGTTGTAACCAGTGACTGCTTTTTTTTTCTATTTTTTTTTTTTTGGTAACATTATTTATCAGGGATAAACCATCATGAAATGAATCAAACTTAATTAATGAAATGCAAATTTCTTAGAGGAGGGGAGGGACTTTTGTGCTCTTTTTGTATGTATTGAAAAACTTTCCCAATGCAACACTTGAATTCTAAAAACTGCTATTATAAACCCATTTCTGTCTTCTTAGACTAATTTTTAAGCTTTTTTTCAGGCAATGTCCAGCTTTGAAAGGGGAACTAACTGCATGTGAGTTTGGGATGCCGGCACTCATGTAAACAATCCATCAATATTCTTAGTGAACTTTACTCGGTTGCCAGAACAACACTGTCTCCTGTGGCATCCCCTGCTGTGGTGGGGACCTGGCAGGCAGAGGACATTTCTGCCAGTGCAGGCTGGCTGCCTGCTTGGGCAGCCCCCACAGGAGTGCTCCTCAGGTGGTGCCATTGACTGAGTCTAAGGGCTGGTCTGCATGGGGAAAGAAACTCATAAAAATCATTCTGAACTAGTTATTTAAGTCATATGACTAATTTGTGTTGAACCCCTGATTGGAGCGTCTCATAGAAAACTGTAATGACCTTAATTTGATTTGGCTTGATTTACTTTGGAAGCAATATGAAATCATTGAATTAAACCCTGGTTAATTTTCATTATAGCTTTCACACAGGGATTTTATGCAGTTTAACTAAACCACCTGTTATTTACTCAGTATGTTAACTGGAATTAACTATCTTGAATTACCTTGTGTAGGAGATACGTAAGTGAAACCAGAAAAAATTATTAGAACTACTTTATTCATTATTTCAGATACTGATTTTCACACATGACCTCCCCACCCCCCTCAAATGATCACTCATATTTACTTGCTTAGAGATAAGCAAAAACTGTTGGGTTGCTTTTGGATTGACAGCTTTATTAACAGAATTTTTCAGAATTTAACAAAACAATTCAATTTTTAAAAATCCCAATTTGCTGAAAATATTGTTTTTGTTTAAACCTAATTAAAAATTCCTTTTCTTGAGAAAGTTTGATCTCATGTCAAAATATGATAGTGATTCTGATACTTTAAGTTTTAATTACTAGACATGGAAGTAATGCAAGTTAATGATAAATTCTGCATCAGCATGTTTTTACTTAATTTTCCTTTTTCCTCTCCTCTCCCTCCTCTCCTCTCCTCTCCTCTCC
>JBBMKD010000001.1:103753760-103775248 GCA_037834095.1 Argya squamiceps
TCCTTTCCTCTCTTTTCCTCTCTTCTCCTTTCCTCTCCCCTCCTCTCCTCTCCTCTCCTCTCCTCTCCTCTCCTCTTAATGCTTATGCATTACTAAATCTATAATATATTGGCAGGGCAGAGTTATCACACTTTCTACTGGAATATTATACATCTATATCATGGATAAACATTTCTCAGAAATTGTACTTTCTGCCTAAGTCATTATTTGCATCATCAGACCATGCTTACAAAGAAAGAGTTTTAAAATTATTTACTATAATCTGGGTTATTTTGTGAGTTTTGGGGACTTTTCTCCACTTATATAAGGCTTTTGTTCAATGGTAAAATTATTGGTCCTAAAATCATGCATGGCAGTTTCTGAAAAGAGTTCATGAAATTGAGGTGTTCTGAGGTGTTGTTAACCACAGCAACGCACAATTATTGTACAATTTATGACTCTCACTTTTACATGAAATTCTGAATTTGATGCAGAAGACATTCAAATCTATTATGCAAAGGATGACTTTAACACTGATTTGTGGAATAATGCCAGGAAGTTTGCACAAGGTATCAATACTCTCCCCTGGCTGTATTTTTACTCACAAGTGCACCCTCAGTAATGATCATCTTTCACATTGCTCATGGACAGTTTATTGCAAAGATTTAACATTGAAAAGCCCAGCCATATCATAGTCTGTTATAATTATGTTTGCTGGGTAAAACTGCACAAGACACATACATTTGGGCAGCTAATTTCTTTTTGGATTCAAAAATATTTTTGGCCAGGACATCAGGTTTAGTCTAACAGACAAGACTTCCTGTAGGACTTGCAGACTACATCCTCACTAGTGAAGGGCTGATAAAGATTTTCTGTCACTTGCAGTCCTGCTCATGAAGAAAGAGAGGAACTTTCACACTTGGTCATTGCAGGAAGCCTTCAACTCCCACAGTGGAAACCTCTATTTATGCAGCAAGGAATATAATATTTATGGATATACCTGCCAGATGATCTGTTCCAGGGGTTAAAAACAGACAAAGCAATTCAGATTCCTACAGAAAATATAAGAATGTATCAGTATATAGGAAGCTTCCATGGGATCAGGAAGAAGATCCTAAGTAAAAAATACATTATACTGGAATCCTGGAGTTAAAGAACATGTTGTTGTAACAGTTTTGCTCTTTTATTTTTCAGTTTAGCAAATGAAATTAACTGAGACAGAAAAACTTAAGCTATGTTTGCCTCTGAAGTGTTAATTTGTTGAAACACATCTTCTCCACAATTCTGTGATTTTATTCAGCAGAATACAGAGGAACCAGACCTATCACACAGAAAAACAGGAGGACTAAGTTGAGGTTTAAGGCCCTTTATGGGTCAGGAATATAGCTCAGTTTTCTTGACCATTTGTGGTAGGTTGACCATGGCCAGATGCAGCCAGGTGCCCACCAAAGCCACTCTGTCACTCTCTGTCTCAGCTGGATGGGGAAGAGAAGAGAGAACAATAGGTTTGGGGGTCAACATAAGAACAGGGAGAGATCACTCACCATGCACCATCACGGACAAAACAGACTCAATTTGGGGAAATTAATTAAATTTATCACAAATTAAATCAGAGAAGGATAATAAGAAATAAACCCAAATCTTAAAAGCACCTTCCTCCCATCCCTTCCTCCTTCGCTCTTTCCCAGGCTTAACTTTATTCCCTATTTCTTTGGCCAGTTCATCACACATTGTCCCTGTCTCTTCCTCCTCCTTGGTGGGAGAACTCCTCACACTCTCCCCCTGCTCCCACCCACCACCAAACTCCAAAGCCTTGCCACATCAACCTAATATATAATTTTTTATGACACGCAGTTGTTTGGAAATGGAAGATACTTTGCTTTTGCATCAGTCTCTGAGCACATTCTTGTTAGAGAAAGGAGTCTTTCAAGCCTGGGGACCTCACAGCTGCTCATCACACCCTCAGCTGTTTGGGTTCTCAGGCTGGGGAATGGATTTGT
Source organism: Argya squamiceps (assembly GCA_037834095.1). Taxonomy (NCBI): domain Eukaryota; kingdom Metazoa; phylum Chordata; class Aves; order Passeriformes; family Leiothrichidae; genus Argya; species Argya squamiceps. The sequence goes on from JBBMKD010000001.1 coordinate 103,755,740, forward strand.
AAAAAGAGCTAGTTGCTTTTTAGAAATAAATCCTACCAGTGTTTCAACTTGAATTCTTTTAATAGCTCTCTTTACCTGGAAAGATGATTTCATGTTTGGTTTTTTGACTACCTCATATTGCCTATTTAAAACAAAATGTGATAGTTTATTATATTATATTGCATTATATTAGGTAGGAAAGATCAACAATACAGCAGTTAAACTCATGGGAAAACTGAACATTACAATGAATTGTGATCTTGAACTGTATTATGATTTTAATTTTAAGAGATGGTGAATGTCAAAACACCTAATTTATCTGAAATGAAGTATATGTTAATGTACCAAAACATTCATGAGAACATCTGTAACAGTATATCTCTGCTAGGTATATTGTTCTTGATGACTAGCAAATGAAGACTGTAGAGAGTTGAGATCAAAAAGAAAAGTTATTTTTATGCTATAACATCCCCTTTCATTAAACCATTCCAAGTGTAATGCTTCTAATTATATTTGCATATTATGACTAAAGAGCAAGATTCATAAATATAATGAGTCAGAGAAAGTTCCTGAAGTGAAGAAGTTATTTTGATTTATACCAGTTAAAGTTGGGCCAGAGGTGCAATTTACAAAAATCATTGATTACTTTCATCCTACCATCTTAACTGTTGCATATTTTATTGTACTAATACTTCTTACAGTAACTACAGTATTAAATTAGAATTTCAACATTATGATCCATGAAGTCTTGTGTATATAAATCAGGGAACTAAACTGGAAGTTTAACAAAAAGATTTATATCCTCACATACTAAATCAGAACTCTGAAATTTAAGATTTTTAAATAAGTTTTATATGTAGCATACATAAATCAGTACAATATACCTGATTCTGAAAGTAAATGTACATAAATCAAAAATTTGACAGTATATATAAATTAATCATGGCAAATAAGTTATACTTAGGAAGTGTTTTTTAATGTGGCAATTTTCAATTTTATTTCACAGCAGATAGGCTTGCTTGAAGCAGCCCCTCCTCATGTTCATTTCTGATGCAACAAAAATACCAACTATGCTCATCCTTCAAGAAAAGAAACGAGCAGTCAGAAAATTAAAACACCAGACATGGATCAAGTGTTTAATACACCTAAATTGTCAACTAACATAAAATTGAGGATGAGTAGCAACTGGAGCTCAAGTACCTAGTCCATCTTAATACAGTTTAAACGTATGTAGACACTTTAGCTAGTGTTTCCTTTTAGCTAGGTAATTTTGAAGACTTAGAAACACCCAGTTAGAAAATGAGATGACACAGTTTTAGTCAATATTCAGTTCTGTGTTTAGTGCCTCGTTTATTGTTGCTACTCCCAAGCCTTTCCCACAACATGAGTCAAGGACTAAAATTGTGATAATTTCTCTGTCCACTGAGAATTTATTTCAGTGCAATATGTTTTGGTGAAATAATGAACCTGCACCTAAGTTAGACGAGAGCTTAGTATTTATTTCATAGATAACATCCTTTAGGACAAAATATTATTGCTTTTATTATGAATTTCTACTAATGTACTAGACAGAGCAGAGGCTTGCAATGATCAGCTATGCAGCCTTGTCACTGGGTAGGCTGTTGCTTCATCATCATCAACTCCAAGGGCACTTCCCTTCCATGCATGATTTCAACTTCTTTGCTTTGGCCTTCATACATGAAACCTTTGACTCTCAATTTCCCCATCTCAATCCAGTCAAACTTTGCAGGTCGGATAAATCTACAGTCCTTCTGCTTCCTTCTACCTTTAAAAAATTATTACTCACACTTATGTATCACCCAAAATTGTTGAACCCAGTTTAGGATTTGAAACAGGAGTTGTGTGTGCTTCAAAAGGCCTGCTCATTGTGATTTTTGGTAGAACTTTATCCTCAATTGTGATGTAGTGAGCATCACAAACATGTTTTGCCTTCACTGAACCCAGTGAGCATAAGGTTGTAGAAAGTGTAACAAAGCTTGTTGTCAAAAAAATTCAGTCCCTATGGAAACTTTGTTCACCTTAACACTACTCAAGACAAATATAGAACCTGAGCCTTGCTTTGAAAATCATGGATTTACTTCAGAACTACTTATACTCTGTGACCATCAACACATTGTAGTTGTCATGAGTGTCACTTCTTATCAGATATGTTCTTTCACCCTTTCTGCATGTCTTGCTTTGTGTTTTCTTCTTTAATATGAAGAAATCCAAATCCTGCAATATTTACACAGCAGTTTCAGTAGAAAGATTTTAAGTAGTGATCAAATACAAACTGAGGAGATCTGGGGCAGTTATCTGTAATCCCAAAAATGGTTGATTACAGTGTGAATAGATACCCACATAATTTTGTAAATCTGGTCCTTGGCCCATGGTGGAAAGCAGATACCGCATGGTTCTTTTTACAGATGGATCATATAAACTGTGCATCTGTGAAAAAGTGTCGCAGAGGTATTTCAGCTTCCTTTTGCCAGCTGACAAATAGAAATCAAACGCAGATGTTTCAGCGGGAAGAGGGAAAGAGAGGGAGAGAAGTCAATTCTCAAGGAATACATGGAGCCAGCCTAACCCTCTGGTGTATGAGTTAGAAAAGCAGCCATATGTGTAACTGGGGAATTTTTCCAGACTCATTTAAAAAGATGTGATGAGCTCAATATTGTCAGCAGGAAGTTGAATCCTTCTGTGTATAACATTGGAGCTTGCAGCACTGGAGGTGAATTCACAGAGCATAGTGAATATGAATAACTTACACAAGAGATTTTTGTCATACATAATTCCTTATTTTCTCTAAACCTTCAAGGTAGTAGTGTATTGCTAAAGAGTAGGGGAAATGTGCAGCATTACATTACTTGTTTTCATTTCTGTTACCCTTCTATCTTTCCACTATATGAAATCAAATTGGAAAACAGAAAGGGAAAACCATTAAAGAGGAGGTTGAGTTCATAAAAAGGTGGTTCACCTGTGCTAATGACTAGAGACAAACATGTCATTTTTGCATGAATATTCATATATATGTAAAATCTAGGGGAAAAAAAAAACACAGGAAAAGGTGTTAAATAAATATATTCAATACAGAGAGTCAAGAATTTTGGTGTCTTTTTAAAGAAGAAACAGTGGAAGATATCTTCATATATTTTTCCCGGAGGGAAAAAAGATAGGAAGTATATTCTAGGTCATATAGTCCTTTATCTTACATATGGGGGAATCATTCTTTTTACATTGCTGTTTCATATTCAATGCAGCAATACAATTTCTTTTGAGAGTGAGCACAAAGAAAACGAGACAGACAGGGAGACAGAGAGGAAGGCCATAATTCCTTTACAGGGAGCACATGAGACTGCTGAACTGGCTGACATTTCCTAGGACACCTTAAGTGCCTTCCTACAGCACAAAAATTATTTCTCCCTTACTAAAGGGAAAAATAGTACACACTCATGAAGGGGTGGTGAAAATGTTAAGGCTATATACTTGAATTTTCATGGTATCTGTGTGCTTGGATCTACTAAATTCCCAAACCTGCTGAACTGCCTTTGATATCTCAGTGACTCAGAACAAGGTATGTCATGACTCTACTCTGACACCACCTTTCCTTTGTTACCAAAGTTGTGTGACCTCCATGCCAGTTCTTGGGATTCCATGTGCACCCAAATATTCCTTTTCCATACTTAGTCCTCCAACAGTAACTGTGGAACACTGAAGAATATTCAGGAAACCATCTCTACAGACTCATTCTGAGAAAAAAATTGTCCTTGATTAAGTTAAAGGCATCTACTGCTGAAATCAAAACACATCTGGATTAATGAGATAAATTTCTAGCAACTTCTGGTCAAAAGAACAGATCAATACATGTTCCCTGTAAGCAAAGTCATCATAATAGAAATTACAATCTTGCAATGGAGAGATTAGTACATGAGAAACATGCAATGCACAGAAGGAGAAAAAAAAGAGATAGCTCCTGTGCTGTGGGAAGTATTTCCATGGCCATACAAAAAACTATCTCTTGAGCCACTTTTTTGCCTGAATTTCCTGTAAAATTTTAATTGCACTACATATATTAAATGTCACATCAGCTATTCATCTCTTTTCTGAAAAATGTATGTAAACTCTATTCTTTTCCCCAACTATTTCCAAAGTAAGGCCAAGGCAAGTGGATTTACTTGTACTATAACATAATTACTTGTGTCATAACTTTTTTTGGCTTATTTGCTTTCTTTGATAATTCTGACAAAGTAGCTCTTACATTTTGAATAAATTAATATGAATATGAGAGAAGCAATGTAAGAGCAGTATGTGCAACACAGTATTGTTTTACAAGAGGGTATTAAGGACTAGGCTATAGCCCACCAATTTAGATCTTTAATATTTCTATGCCAGTGTGATAGTAAAGTTTGCTTCTTTGCATAAAATAAATTGAATGGGACTGACACACTGCGCTTTCTTTTACATAGAAAAATAGCATTCATCATGTTTCTTATGGATATTAACCACAATGAGAATCAAAATGGATGGATGATAAAATATGTTTAGAAATTATAATAATCATAAGGTGTATGAGTTTTATGCATATGAATGTTCTGTTCTTGAATGCAGTTACCTGAGTGATCAAATGTTTGTTGCAAATTTTTAATGCCTTTTATTAATATTTATTTATTTGTTTGTTTATTTAATTTAAATTTTTTTTGCTTGTATTCTACCCAAGAGATTTTGTCATTAAAGAAAAAAACCAAAACAAGACCCCAGTATTACCTCTCTACAATAGGTCTATCTCCTGTATTGGGGAGCCCAGCACTGAGTACAGATCTCCAGATGTGTCTCACCAGGGCTGAGTACAGGACAAGGATCACTTCCCTCAGCCTGCTGATGATGCTTCCCTGGCCACGAGGTGAGCACAACAGCTCAGACACTCTGCAAGGCCCCTGTGACACAGCTCTCAGCCACTGGATTCTGCTTCCACTGTCCCCATTTCTCAGGTTCAGACAATTGGAGAAATTAAAGCAGAGCAGTTTGTGTGTTTGTAGAAGTCAGAGAAATACTGTAACAAATGGCAGTCTAATGCTAAAAAAAAGCTGGGGGGGGGACACAGTCTGTTGCAGGATCAGTGAAAATCTGGGAGCACCCTGATCCCTGCTGAGAATAAAGCCTGCTACTACAGATGAAACAGCACAGATTCAACACTGTCTATGGCAATTAGCAGGTGCAGCAAACATCAGCTGGTATTTCAACCGGTCCCCTGTGGCTTCAGATTTGGAAGCAACCAGACAAAACTTATTTGTACATTAGTGTTTTGCTCCTTGGGGCACAAAGTTTGATTTGATATTCTTGTGATGTTTGTACTGTGGAATCATTTGTCCTTTACTCCTGTGAAGAATGGTGGATCTGGTATTTTGTCAAATTTTAGCAATACTTTTATAAACATCAAAATATTATGAGATTTAGGCCTCAGGAAATGAAATATGTTTTGAATCTGGCTACTGTGATGAAAATGGAAAAATATGGTTCCAGAGAATAGTTATTTACTAAAAGAAAAACAAAGTAGCTGTGTTAATCAGAACACACTATCTAATTTAACATATTCCTTTGTACTTTAGTCTCTGTAATTGTAAAAGCAGATTTAGATGTACAATCAAGCTCTGTAAAATGCACACCACTGTTTATGCCCTGCTTTCTCAATGTGTTTCCCCCATTTCAATCCCAGTCTCCATACTCCAGGACAATGGCAATTAACATACAGAGCAGGACTCAAACCACCTTCTTCCTGTATCTCAGTCAAACTCCCTTCTCTCCTGGAAAATATCAGAAAGTGTCAAAACAGGCGAAAGACTGTAACCCTCAGATCAAACCTTGACAAGCTCGAGGTGTGGGCCCATGAAGGTCAAACTCAAGGTCCAGATTATGGGTCAGGGCAATCCCTGATATCAACACAGGCTGGGGAAAAATGAGTTTAGAGCAGTCCTGCAGAGAGGAACTTGGGGGATTCTGGTGGGTGAAAAACTGTGTGCTGGCAGCCCATCCTGGATTGCATAAAAAGACTGTGTGTCAAAACCCACATCCAAAGTACTGAGTCCAGTCCAGGGGCTCCCAGGAAAAGAACATCATTAATCTTTAAGAGGGAGGCCAGAGGGGGGCCACAAAATTGATTAGAGGGCTGGAACCCCTCCTTTGGAGACAGGTGGTTGTTCAGATGTCGTTGTTCAGCATGGAGAAGGCTTTGGGGAGATCTTCTTGTGGCCTTTCAGTATATAAAGAGGACTCATAAGAAACGTGGAGAGAAGATTTTTACCAAGGCCTGTAGTAACAGTACAAGGATCAATTGGACTAGACTAAAAAAAGGGTATCTAGAAAGGTATAAGAGGGTGGATATAAGGAAGAATTTTTTTACTGTGGGGGAGTAGAGGCCCTGGCACAGATTAGCCAGAGAAGTTGTCAGTGCTCCATTCCTGTTCAAGGCCAGGTGGGGCTTTGAGCAACCTGGTCTAGTGGAACGTGTCCATGCCCATGGCAGGGAGGTTGGAACTAAATTATTTATAAGGTCCTTCCCAACCCAAACCATTCTATGATTCAGTGACACAAGGGTCTAGCTCTTGATTTAGAGGTGGACAGTTACCCATTACTATGAACAGGGGATTTTCTAAAATGAAATAGAGATGACCTTGAGAAAAATGGCCTCCCTGTCAGAGCAGATATAAAACACCATGATACATCTTAAACTGGAATAAGGCAAGCACAAGTTCACAACTGGTCGAGATTCTAGTTGAATTACAAAAGACTACAAGTAAATGTGTTAGTACTCAAGTTATACCTCCTGCATCACTAAAAATCCAAAGAGGGGAGAGGACTATTATATTTGGGAATAAATTAGATGGAGCAAATAGAACTAGGATTTAAAGGCAAAATACAGTGTCAAATTTAAGCTAAACATGAAGAAAATAATCTTCTTAACAATAAGAACTTTAAGACAGTGGAATGTTCTCTTGGGAAAATGATGCAAAGCCTCTCACTGCAGTAGTGCACACGGAAAGGGGTTTTAAATGTTGTTTGATCTGTGATATAAAGAAATTGGTGAGTCATTACAATGCACTTTGAAGTCCTACAGAAGATTTTAAAAAAATCTATGCCTTCCAGCCTCAAGTGTTGTAGCTGTTTCACTGCTCAGTTCTTGATATGGAGATAACCACAAGAATTTTAAAAACTGATTTTTATATGATGCCAGTTACCACTAGGATCAGAAACAAAATGTTATGGACAGATGAACAGATTCATGTGTTTTTCCTACCAGCTACCTAAAGGGCCCACCAGGCAGTAAAAATTACTCCATCCCACAGCTGCACTTGACCTCCAATGTTTCTGCAATGAAATTGCCCTGGATATGTCTGTTCTGAATGCAGGAAAAGAGCAGCAAGTCAGGTATATATCAACTATCCACATTGGTTATTTAAATAACCTGGACCAGAACTGCTGGGGATGAGCACAAACCAATACAGGTTCCAAGCACAGCTGAGGCATTCAGACCCCACAGAGTCTCTGCAGCCCCTTCAGGAGTCTTGGCTGGTCCCTGTCCCCTCCCTGTAGAACTCATATTGACCAGGCTGCAACAAGGTATTGCGGCTCTTCCTGCAAGCTCTTGTTCTCAATCATGGTAAAATTGACTCAAGAACCAGCCAAAAATATTTATTCCCCCAACACTTCCTCAAAAATAATTTTAAAAAATGTATTCCTAGATCTTTTGCTGAAATTTAGGGTGACTTGGTAAAAAGAAATAGGCAGACGTCAATAAGGTTCTTTGTCTCCTGAGAAGAAAAGAGATGAAAATTCTGGTTTCAAATGAAATATTTTAACCAATTAATAATTTTAGCTACTTTACTTATTGACACAAATGTCCATGTTGGTAACCTCAGCACAGTGTGAGAAGTTACACCCTGTTCCTGTGGCAGGGGTGACTGCACAACCCACTTTTGGAAAATTATCTGTTCTGGTGAGAACTTGAGAGTGCGAGTAGTTGGGATGGATGTGTGAGCATGTGTGTCTTTGTGTATATATTGAATACAGAAACCGGGTTTTTATAATATTCACCCAAAACTGATCATGCTCAAGAAGAAAATGATTGTCAGCTGGATTAAATAGTAATGGAGGAATTATACAGAGGATTTGATACAAAGAAGCAGTCACCAGGAATAGTATAAAATAAGCAGGAAAATTCATAACCAGAGGGAGAGACTTTGCAGTGGAAAAGACAGAAATGAAACCTGATTTGGCAGTAACAGAAGTTGCCCTGGGGCATCACAGCCCCTGTCCAGCCCAGAGGGAATGTCCCTCTCACTGTCCCTGCCCAATGCTGGGAGGGTCCTGGCTTGGTGAGTGGTTGGTCCCTACAGGATATGGACAGTGGGTGAGACCCATTGCAGGGGTGTGCAAACAACCTCTTAGAGCCCTTTCCCCTCAGTGTCAGGTTCCTGGGGCTTCCACCTCTCCACAGGAGGAGAATGCAGGCAGGGCAGCCCCCTAGATGCCTAGATGGGTGGGAGTTACTGGTTACATCCCTGTCTTGGGGGGGTGTGAACATAATTGCATATGTGCATATGTGGTATGAAGATTTTGGGATTAGTTACAGAGGAATGTACAGAAGGATGTTGGTTTTATTATTATTATCATTGGCATTATTGTCAGTATTTATTTGTTATTTCTTTTGAAAGCGTGTAATATTGCAGATTATCTATTGCATTAGATATGACTCCTGGATGTATTGTTTTATAAATCGGTTGAGAATTATTTACATGTTGTTCAGAAATCAATAAACTGCTTTGATTCTTTGATTCAATTTAGACTTTGTAAAATGAACACTTTTTTTCCTCTGTCCTTTTTGAATGCTCTGAAAGCATTCAAAGAATTTCTACTGGCCAAAGTGCAAAAAAACCTTGTAAAAGCTGCCAGAAGGAGGATCTGGAGAACTTACATGCCTGTCAGCCTGACCTCAGTGCCCAGCAATGTTATGGATCAGATCATCTTGAGTGTGATCACATGGCACATACAGGACAACCGAGAGATCTGCTCCAGCCAGCATGGATTTAGGAAAGGCAGGTCCTGCCTGAACAGTCTGATCTCCTTTTGGATGGATGAAAGGGTATATTTTGTCTACCCAGGCTTCAGCAAAGCCTTTGATACTGTCTCCCACAGCATTCTCCTGAAAAAAAATAGCAGCCCACAGCTTGGACAGGTGAACTCGTCACTGGGATGAGAATTGTCTGGATGACCAGATTCAGAGGGTGGTGGGAATTTGGGTTGCATCCAGTAGATGCCAGTCCATAGTGGTGATTCCCAAGGCTCAGTATTGGGTCCAATAACTTTATTGACGATCTGGATCAGGGGATTGAGTGTACCCTCAGTAAATTCACACATGACACACAGCTAGGTGGGAGAATTGATTTGCTGGAGGATAGGAATGCTCTGCAGAGGAACCTGGACAGGCTTGATAGAGGAAATTAAACCAATGCCATGGGGTTCAAGAAGATCAAGTGCTGAGTCCTACACTTCGGCCACAACAAATCCCTGAAGTGATACAAGCTGGGGGAGGAGTGGCTGGAAAGGTGCCCAGAGGAAAAGGAGCTAGGGATGGTGATCAACAGCAGCTGAACATGAGCCAGGTGTGCCCAGGGGCCAGGAAGGCCAATGGCACCTGGCCTGGACCAGCAATGGTGTGGCAGCAGGACCAAGGCAGGGATTGTCCCCCTGGACTGGGCACTGGTGAGGCCACACCTCAAATCCTGTGTCCAATTTTTGGGCCTCTCACTCCAAGAAAGGCATTGAGGGGCTGGAGAGAGTCCAGAGGAGGGCAGCAGACCTGGGGAAGGGTCTGGAGCACAGGTCTGATGAGGAGCAGCTGGGGGAGCTTGGGGTGTTTGGCCTGGAGAAAAGGAGGCTCAGGGGGACCTTATTGACCTCTACAACTGCCTCAAGCTCTGCTAGGGGTGATTCAGGCTGGACATCAGGAGGAATTTCTTCATGGAAAGGGTTGTTAAGGAAAGGGTTGCTAAATGCTGGGACAGGCTGCCCAGGGAGGTGGGGGAGCCACCATCCCTGGAGGTGTTAAAGAAACAACTGGATGTGGCACTTGGTGCCATGGTCTGGTTGACAAGTTCAAAGGTTGGACTCAATGATCTCAAAGGTGTTTTCCAACCTAAATGATTCTGTGATTCTATGGAAAATTGAACATTTAAAAACTATTTTCTTAATGGCACAAATATTCATGTATATCACATTATTTCTTCTATCAGTCTCAAAGCGTTGGATACATAAGATAATTTTACATTACTTTCTCTTTAAAGGTTTTTGATAATTTTTCATAGAAGATACTGACTTTTGTGAAGGCAAAAACAATCCATCAGATTTTGGCAAAGATACATGTTTACCCACAGACACAACATGAGGCATGTGGCGTCAAAAAACTTCAATATTCTATTTCATGCATGAAGATCAGTTCCTCCCTAACTCAAATGCCAGAACTGGAAAATTAATTTAAATTCTGTCCTCACAAAAAATTAGATATTTTCTTTCAATATTTTGTTATAGATTTTTGCAGAGTGAAAGTGTAAATCATAAGACTTACAAGAGGATACATGGGTTTACAAGAAGCCTCAGGACAGCTTTTGATAAGTGTAAATTGGTCCTTATTAAATGAAATCTAGTGTCATTTCACATCATCCTGTGAAATTGTATGCTAAGACTTTGTATGATAAATTGCAACTAAATGAAATCATACATCTAAGGAATTCCACTGAGAAATGCACTTTTCCATTTTCTCTAGCTTTTAACTGTATGTAGTGATTTTAGAAGAGTCTTGTTTGCAAATGATATAGAATAGAAGACAAGTTTGGAAGCCATTTTCACATGAAAGAAAAGAAGAAACAGCTCAAAGCTCCACAGAAGTCTGTATGAAATCCCTGCAAAAACTGGAAGCACTGATAAATCACATCTTCAGGCCATTGTCTTAGGAGCACCACACTTCTGTTGTGGAAATTAGATATTGCAAATGACTCAGTAAGGGAGGTTTCCTTAAAAATCATTCTCGTTAAAAAAAACCAAAAAACAAACCAATTCCCCCCCAAAAAACTCAACAAATTTGAAATATCTAAATAACTTGTGAGAAGTAATCATCAAGATTTCATTTCAATGCCATCTGTCTAACTTTCCAATACCTGATGCACTCCACAGTGGAATGAGCTCAAGGTTTATCACCCAAAATTGTGTGCATTTTCTACAACCTTTGTTCAATTTGATATTTTTTTCTTTTCCAGATGTAAAAAAGTCTATGAAGTCTATGAAATAATTTTAGATATTATCAATTTCTACTGGGCAGCTGAATGCTATCATTCAAACAAACAAGCAAACAAAAAGATTAAAAGAAAAACTACCTCTCTTCATTCAAAGATTCAGTATGGTTATTTTGGAAAGCTGAGGCTTGTTCCACTTCACTAAGAATATTAAGTTCACTAAGATTTATGAATATAACTGCTTGGAAAAAAAATCAGGATTTCATTTTATGTAAATGCATGTGTTGCAGTACAAATTCTCAAAGTCACTTATTTTTTAGTAAAATAAGAACCTGGTAAACAGCCAGAACATGCAGAGGCACCAAATTGTAAGGGCCTGATCCCATCCCAGATTATTCATGATCGGATCAGTGTGTATTAATCTAACTGCAAAACAAGAATCTGATAAGATGTTCAGTAGTTTTAGTAAGCAATTAGATACTAGAACTACACAAAACCATTTTTCTCCAGGAATTGTTTTAATTAAGAAAAAAAAAAAGCAAAATTTTGTTCAATTTTTATTAGAATATGAACCTTTGTTGAAGTTTTTTAAAGATTTAAGCAGAAATTAATTTCTATTTCCTTCATGGGGTGGGCACATAAGTACACTCCTCCATTATCAAAGTCCTTTTCCAAAATGTTTACAATGTGAAATAAAAGTTGATAGGAGAAGAACCTTGTAAAATGAAAGAGATTTTGATTTTTAAAATTATTTTTAATTACTATTCTTATTTCTTCCAAAATAACATATATTCCCCCTCTGACAACTACATTTAAACTACACAAATTAAAAAAATGCTAGGTTTATACTTACACAGAGTAGATTAAATTGAGCAAGGAACCATCCAGAAGAACTGGATGCAATTACTCTGAATCAATGATTGTGATAAAGACAGAAAATCATAATCCGACTAATGAAACACCCTTGATACATTTGTTGGATGAAAATTGCTTTATGTACTGTACAGATTGGGGATATGGTCCTGTTGTCATTGCCAAAGAATTAGCACAGAATCAAACAATTAGCCAGCAAGAATGTTACTAAACCTTTTGCAAACAGGGAATGTGCAAGCAATTATTTTATCTCAGTGTGACAAGAGAAAATTACATTTAAACTGTGCTGCCAATAAACATAGCAACCTTCCCTTTTCCAGGGTTGGTGCCTCAAGCAAGACCCAAGTGATTCAGACTGGAAAAGTTTCTGAGCATTTACAAAATTCATTAATCCTGATTATCTGACATCTCCCCTGATAGATAAAAGCCCTAAAAGGATTTTTTAAACCTCCTCTCTGCCAAAGTTTTACTTTGAGCTCCGGAACAGGACAGTAGGGATACCTGAAAAACACCCAGTCTGGTGGTTTGGTGAAAAGAGGGTCTTAGATCAGATTATCTGTGACCCTGGCAAGACAAATACAAGTATTTCTGATGAAGGAGACCACAGAAGGATGAAGGAGACCAGTCCTCTGTGCAATTTATTCAAATGTTTAATTGTTCTCACCATGAAGATTTATTTCATGTATCTAGACAAAATTTGCCTGCGTCCATTGCCTCTTGTCCCATGCATCCTTGTGCAGGAAGTACCTCCTTCTTCTCTGTTGCTGCTTTTGAGGTATTGAAAGGCTGTGATTACATCCCCCCTCCTGAGTTTTCCCTAGGCTGGATGGTCCCAACTTTTTCAGACTTTGCTCATATGTGTGCTTCACCCACCTTGGTGACCCTGGTTTTTATGTCTTTTGAATGGACGGTGGACCAAAACTGAGCACTCTATTTCATGTCTGGCCAAAATAATCACACTTTGTCACCTGCTGCATCTATTCTTAGTGATCCATGCAAGGAAAGTTTGCTGCAAGGGTTCACAGCTGACCTATGCTCAGCTTGCTCCTCACAGACCTCTAGGTCTTGTCCAAAATATCTACATCACAGACATCCATCTCCCAGCTGTTACTGCTGCTTGGGATTATTTCAACCCAGGGATTATTTCGTGTTTCTCGTTGTTAAACATCATGCATCGTATGGTTTGCAGATCTTTCAGCTTGTCAGTATATCCCTGTATGATAGCTCTTCCTTCTGAAATATCTGCTTCTAATCCCAGTTTGGTACCTACTTACCCAGTCACTGAACAGAAGCCAAGAGAAGTCACCATTTGCACCTACCCAGCATGGTTTGGATGAGAAAATCTAAAGAAAAAAAATACTCATGATAAAAGGTTTGCAATCAGGAAAGTAAGAGTAAAGAGAATAAATAACAACTGTACAATATGTTTGAAGAAACAGCATGAAAGTACATGAAGACTATTTGGAAGGATCAGACAATTTTAGAGCTATGCAGTCCATTCTTCTATGTAAGCAATAATAGTAGATTAATACGGAAAATAGAATAAAGACACAGTTGACACACAAAACTTATATTTGCATTCAGTTATAACACTGTTATGGCAATTATCCTACCTCAGAAAAATGCACTTACAGAAAACAGGTAATAAATAGGCCATTAAATTAAGGGGGAGGAGAAATGAAGATGCCATGCTTCCTCCAATTGGTGAAGAAATGGCTGTAAAATTGCCTCTGGGCTTGGGTATGACTGAAATATTATTGAGAGTTGGTTGCATTAACTATGCAAGGCTACCAGCCATTACTTTGCTGATGGAAGATGAAGGAATTATCACCAAAGAAAAGCTCTGAGTTCCTGCCTCAGAGTTGGAGAAGTTCATGGTGCCTGGATCAAATGGCTGCTGCTCAACAGATGCTGTAATGTGTTCTGTTTGGAATCAGGAACTTCAGCATTGCCCTTTGGGATGACCCACAGCCAACACGGGCTTTTTTGGTAATTATTTGCACCTTTATCTTTCAATAAATTGGATTCTGTGACCTTTATAAGCCACGATTATTATCCCACTGAAATGCTGCACCTAGGAATACAGTTCAGCATACAGGAATCAGAGGTCTAAAATTTAGAAAATCTGTTTATAGTCCAAAAATCCTTCATCTTTGAAAATTTTTATCTTCTTGCTCAAATGGCTTTAAGAGTATTCTTACTTTTTTCCCCTCCAAAAATTAGATAAAAATCTCAGAAATATATTTTTATATATATAAAATCTCCAAATTAAAAAAAAAAAATTAATTGCTTCTCATGAAATGTTCAGACATAAAAGCTTTCACTTTCTTAGACATTTGCATCTCTTCACTAAATTTCTGCAGGTGTGTCTGGATTTTTTTTTTTTTTTTGTTTATTTGAAATTTTCTCAAGAACCTCTAGTGTTGTTAAAACTGTGCTGAGAAATGTATTTGGAATGACAAGTGTAGACACAGCCAAATTGTTTACAAACTTTGCTTCTGAATTCTCTTCATCATACATTTCCATTCACTTACTTGGCATTTCAAGTCAGAGAAAACTTAATAAGTTTCATTCACTTAATTTCTCAGTCTGATGCTGCCTTACTTTGCCTGGCTTCTCAGAAACATTAAAAATGTTAACAAGAATTTGCTGACTACAAAATATAAGTATTGGTCAATTAATTTACCAGCAGTACCCATTCTATCCAGAGTTTACTTCTCAAAATTGCAATTTTTCATTAAGACAGAATTACTACTTCCAGGTTGCCTCTACACAGGTAACTGAATACCTAGAAATTTTCTATGTTAATGTAAATAAATAGATGTACTTCTAAATGTTGTCTTTTTCAGGCAAGTGTATTTCTCATTGGGAACTGTTTTGGCTGGACACATAGCTGGTCAAACATAATCTCTAGTTTATTACCTGTACATCAAAATTTACCATGGCAGTGTAAGACAATCCAGGGAAAAAAAAAAAGAATGCTTAGAATTACTCACCTCAATATCTTTTTTCTCTTCCCTGCCAGTTACTAAGAAAAAGGGGACTCTAGAACCAAGAATACAATTTGATAAATATCCTATACTAATTTCTTTCAAGATTTCATGTTACTGCTGCTTTTCTTTTTAATCAGTAAAGAAAAGAACGTTTTATGGATAATTATCTCTGAGGGAAAAAATTTTATATGATCCAATAAAGAAAGAAAACTACACCACTACAGAAAATATTGTTTGCTAGTCATCAATAAACATTCTAAAAAACTTTTTCCGTATCTTTAGATTTTCTCATATCTCATGACTATAATTTTTATCTTCAGAGAGATACATCAGAAGGTTAGTTTAGCACAGAATGACAGTCATCCTGGGACTTAGGAAACAAAGATTACTCTCAGCCAAGCCAAAAATATTATTCACATGAAAAGATTCCCAAAGCAATGAAGACAAATCCTTGTCTGGAGACAGTGTGTAGTAAAACAACAGCACACTTTGTGATGCGAAAAGACAAAGTGTTGTTCCTCTAAAAACTCCTGCTCAGCAGTCGTACAGTCAGAAACTTAAACTGTCTTTGGTGAAATGAAATGATGGAGAAATTTAAAGGTTCAAATTGTTCCACAATTTAGTAAATAAGCCCTTCTAAAAGTGTCCACTTGCAGTTAATGACAATTCACCCAGAAAGGATGGTGTGATGCCAAGAAAAGACTGCTCTCAAGGATGTGTCCCTGAGCACCTGAGAGGAGTCATATGCCAGAGTGTCAGAGATGGGGAGGAACACTGAACCATGCTCACATTGTTTCGAGTAAACAAAACAATTATTTCAACATATGTGAAAGAGCTTGAAACAGAGGCACAGGAATGGATTAAAAAGTGCAACGTTTTAATATTTTAACTTCACATTTTATTAGAGAAAATCGGAGGAGTGGCCCATCCTGCCAAGATTTATATAGAACCTTGTGGCATTTGTAGTTAGCCTAAGCACACAGCACAACCTGTAGAGAAATAATTTCAATAATTTTTGAAACTTTAATGCTTTTGATAATACACCTTTTAGCAATTTACAGAGCCTTACTGATGCTATAGATAATGCTGCAACTCAGAAGATATCTGAGGATTTTCAGGTTTTGTGTGTCACAGGTGTGAATAGAAATAAATGAATAATGCAACATTTTTCAGTAGAAAGACTCTAAAATAATGCGTCAGCTTCATCTAGGAGATGCTGTTCCCCTGGTTTCTCTACAGGGAAAGGAAATGACACTAGAAGATGCACAAGGGCAAAACAAGGAAACAAATGTGCATGACAGGACAGAGACCCAAGGGCCTGACAGAGTAAGACAGAAGCTTTGGGCAGTGAAGAAGTCTGCACAAGTTTCCAGTGATTAACTGCGACAGTACCTTCACTTCTGGGCTTGGATGTGTTTTCTGTTGTTGGTTCCAGGGGCATACCCCGTCTGTGTCTGCTCCCACGGCTGGGACAAATTCTGGCACCCTGACTCCTCTCTTCACACTCTCTGCTGTGCACAGGGGAACTCCACTCTTCCTCCAGGCATGCAGTGGCTACACTGTGCTATCAGGGGGCACTGGGAAGCCCAGGATCCCAGGATGAGCAGTGACTCACAGCTCCAGGTGCCTGAGGAGCTACCTGCCATCAGAAGATGGTGCAGCACTGAGACAGGTTACAGGCTCAGTGGTTACATTGAAAACAAAACCAAGCTAAATGCTGTGGGCTGATCATCCCTGCAGCCTAATTTCTAACACATCCACAAGGCACAATTGTGGCTGAAGCAAACTAGATTTCTGCTGGACAGATCCTGGCCATGATCCAGACAAGAGCACACACCATTAGGGGTCAATGAACTCCACAGGCATAAGGGAAAAATTTGCATCAGCTTTGTTTCTCTTTGCTGTGTGAGGTCCTCCAATAGCATCTGGTATCTTAGCACACCACTGCACGTCCTCCTTTTGTTTCAACACTCTGCTAAGCTGTGACATTATGCTCACATTATTGCAGGTATTTTGGACAGAACAAACTACTCACAGAAATTACTTATATATTAGAGCCACAGAGCATCATGTGGGGGATTAACTTACATTGAATACTATGTACTGTGGACATGTATTACCATGTGTTATCACTCATCTCAGAAAAAAGGAAAATACCTTTTTTTAGGAGTACAACTCCCAACAATGATTCAGATGTAAAGTCTGTTATAGCTCTCAACAGAGTTAACACTGGGAAAGTGATTACAATTGAAGAATCTTTTTAGGTTGTGATCCTGTTCCTAAACCATAAATCTAGAACATCCTCGTGGATGGAATCTACATAAGCAACATTAACTACAGTGAGCTGAGGAAAGCAAGGTGGCATGCTCCACAAGAGCCTGAGGAGCCAGCCCTAGAGTCTCATTGTCATAAAGGGATCAGAAAAATAAAGCTCACATCTAGGAATGGAGCCAGAGGAACTGCTTACTGATCTAGGCAAACACACTGAGATTCAGTGTTTAAGGACCTGATTCATCAGCTTGTTAAAATCCAACAGCTTTTACCAGATTGCAAACTTTATGTTCAATTCCTGCTGCTGAAGGCTTTGAGGAGAGTGGGAAATACTAATAAATAATTAAATAAAACCGTTGGAAATCTTATACATGCTGCTTTCATAGAATTCTGCCCTAAATCTGGAATCTCAATGTTGGCCAGTACTGTCACATACCAAAAATTTCAGAGTATTTTCCAAAAGAAGGGCAGTAAGGCAGCTCCTCAGTTTAAAAGAGCTTCCTACTCAAATAGGCAGATGTCTAAAGGTTGTTGTGCAGCTTCCCCCCCAACAGAACTGCTGGCAGCAGGGAAAGGTGGAAAAACCCTTTTTCCTCTCACCATCTGATATTCAAACTTCTTTTGCGTTTTATAGGGAATAAGGAGAACTCTGAGAGGCCATGTCCCTTAACACACACAAAATTCTCAAGTTCCTTTTCCTTACTGGCATATCTCTCCTGAAAATATAGCAATTGTGTTTATTTTCATGATAAGACAGAAGCCTGGGAAAATAAACTGATTATTTGACTTTACTATATATATATATATGTGTGTGTGTGTGTGTGTGTATTTACCCAGTATACTGGGTATATTTCAAAATATAAAAATCATTGCACAAGCTTGACATTATACCTATGTCAGCATACTCCATCTTTCAAATCCCAATACGGGAAAAAAAATCAGTTATTCCTGCACTACATTCAGCATTCAGAATCTAAGAATTTCTTCTTGAAGTCAGCCATTATATGGCTCTTCTTTATTCAGTTCTCAAGAGGAAAAGGCCTGTGAGGACAGCAACAATATGTGTTATGCTGTTTTAGAATTTGGAATTCCTTTGTTGTGCTGTATTAAGTGCAACCATGAGGAAAGATGGGGTCAAGGGGAAAAAGCAGGATTCCACAAGGCCACAGCTTCCACTGCAGTGCTGAAGCTCAGATTGTTGCTGTGAAAAAGCTGTTAGACAAATACAAAAAGGGCATTTTAAAATCATTTTAATAATAAAATATATGTCAGAACCATACTAAAAACCAGACTTCAGCTCAGTGAACTGTGTTTTCATGCATTATACAATGCCAATTGCCATGCAAATAGCTATGAAATAGAGTTAAATATAATTTAGGAGTTCTGTATTTCACGAAGTAAGTGTCAGAAAGCACTTGGTGCATTACATTCAAAGAAATATCTTATGACAATTAAGGTGAACAGGTACAGAAAGGCTGGAGAACAGAAGAAACCACTGAAAGTCTGTTTTGAATGATGATTGCCTTCAACTCAAAGATTACCTTCAATTTCAAAAAATTCTCTGTGATTGAAGAAACACCTGAATTTTTAAAACTTAAGAATCTAAGGTGTGAAACACACTAAAGCTTTGGAGACTCTTTCCCATAACAACAAAATATCGAAGCTCATGTTTTTAGGTAATAATCACTTTCTTATCTGGTTAGATGCAATAGAGATTGCATCTTTCAGGACATGAAATACCTATAGCCTGTTTTTATAATATAATTTTCTCCTCAAAGCAGCTGCATCATGATTGTCCAATCAGGCACACTATCTGTCTGACATTGTGCTTGGCCTCTGCTTTAACTTACACCAGCAACTTCTTGTTGTAGAGGAGCCTGCACATGGTGGAGGGATTAATTCACTACCCCTTTGGGTGGCATGAACCTGAAAGAAGTAGGCCTGGCACCAGCTTTGCTGTGCTCAAATTTTTGTAAAGACATTTCAGCACATCTTTGTCCTTTGCTGCGGTTTCCCCCCTGGGAGTAGCTTACCGGCTCTGCTGCCTTCTCCAGGCCACAGCGAAAGTTCGTGGGTACCTCAGTCTGGCTAGCTGGAAGCGTGGTGAAGCC
>JBBMKD010000001.1:103775348-103792022 GCA_037834095.1 Argya squamiceps
ACAGGCTGGGCACATACAAACTTGATACATGTAACTGAAAGGTTTAAACATGCACTGCAACAGTCCTTAGATATGCCTCAAAGATCAATATTTCCGCTCTGCATCATTGTCTCTGCCTCACTAAAAATTGAAAAAGAGCAGAGAACCTCTGTCCACTTAGCGTGAAGATGCTGGAAAGGAATCTCCTGTCAGATAGTTCCAGTGATATGAACCTGCCTAACAAGGAAACCAGCTTATCCAACTACCAAGAATTCTTTTTCAGTTGATTCAAAGAAGCAGAAATTTGTTGCAAATATTTCATGGAATTGTAAAACAATGCTACTAGAATCACAGAACATGCTGAATTGGAATGGAACCATCAGGGTCATTCAGTCCAACTCTTGGCCCTGCACAGGGCACTCCAAGAATCACACCATGTGCCAAAGAGCATTCTCCAAATGCTTCCTGAACTCTGTCAGGCTTAATGCTGTGACCGCTTCCCTGGAGAGTCTGTTCCAGTGCAAAACCACTCTCTGGGTGAAGAACCTTTTTCTAATATCCAGCCTAAACCTCCCCTGACACAGCTTCAGGCCATTCCCTTGGGTCCTGTTACTGGTCACAGAGTGAAGAGATCAGTTCCTGCCCCTCCTCCTCCCCTCCCAGGGAAGCTGTAACTGCAGTGAGGTGTCCCCTCATTCTCCTCCAGGCTGAACAGACCAAGGGCCCTCAGCTGCTCCTCACACAGCTTTACCTCCAGACCCTTCACCATCCTTGCTGCCCTCCTTTGGATGTTCTGTAACAGCTGAATGTCATTTTTATATTGTGGTAACCAAAACTGCCCCCAGCACTCGAGGTGAACCACATCAGTGCAGAGTGGAGTAGGACGTGATGTGCTAATAAAAATAATAACTGGGTACATACACATCTTGCAGTTCTCCTCCTCCTGCCTTGAAAGAGGCTTCTACAGCACTAACTTCACCTCTAAGGACAAGTGCAGTGTTTGCTGTTTGGTTTGGGGATTTGTTTTGTTTTTATTATATTATCCACAGAGTTTATATAAAAGAAGAGAGGCAGATCTAAAGGTCACAACTGAAGAGGAAAAAACAAAAGCAACGATACAACTCCTCTCCTTCCTTTATCTCATGGGTCTTGGCAGTCATTAATAGAAAAACACATTCTTGTCTTTTCAGATGCCTTTAGATGCAAATCATTAGAGTCAGGATTACAGGGAGGTGAGGTGAGTGACAGGGTCTCCTGGCACTTGGCAAAGGCTGATGTGGCTCATATCAGCCCTGAAGTGAATTGCAGCTTTGGGCTGCTATTTGGGGTATAATGGGCACACAGCATGTTAGGAAAAAGTGTGCAAGAAATTCCTGCTTGCCTGAAATTCAGGCAAAATTCAGTCTCAACTGAATACTGAGTGAAGCCAGAAACATCTGCTAAAGCTGCCATGGGAACTCTAATTCCAGAGTAATGCGTGCTGAGACAAGAGAGAAATGGATGTTCAACAGGTGCCTCATGGAGACAAGTGGCTTCTTCAACATCTTATAAAAAAACTTCATAAAGACAGGTTAAGGACAGGGGAGTGTGTGATCCCAGAAACACTTACTTAAAACAGTTCTAATAGAGCAAAAGGTATTACATAAAGAAGAAATTTCATGTGTTAGAGGTCTTAGGGGAAATGGATTAAAGATACTTAAAGATCACACAGACATGTATTTCAAGGACAAAGCTCAGGTAAAAACAAAGTCATCTACAGGCTTGAATGACAGAAAGGATAGAAACAACCAACAATTTCAGAATTCAGATGATAAAGATGATGTTAGAAGTATTTTTACATACAGGAAGTCTAAGCGCTATTAATATGACAGTAAAAGTTATAGAATAGAGTCAGTCCAAATATTTCAATCAGATAACAAGTCATTGAGTCATTGGAGCCCCTTGTGCACAAGAAACAAAGAAATTAAATCCAACAAAACAAGATCTAAAATGATATTAGAGGATGCATATATACTGCTGAGTATAGCTTTATTTGTAAGAATAGAATATTGTAAAAAATCTGCTTTTTTAAGTTTAAAAGAACACAACTAAAATAGCTAACCTGGAAATGTAATTAGATTGTTAAATGTGGAAATTGTCACAAGCAAAATGAGGAACTGGAACAAAAATCCCTGAAGTGCTGAGGAGTGTTCATGTGTAGCTGTATTTGGAGACACTAGATCTCCAACTTTAATTGAAAATTTTGCGGTGAAGAAATATATATCTTGACCTAAATACAACCTGGAAATATACCTGGTTTTGACTTCCAACATCCTTAAAGATCTATTTTTAGCTAAGCCATTAACTGGTGTGGCAGTTTCTGTCAGACAAAATTGTTTGTTAGGTCTTCATTGCTACATAGCATCAGTACTACATAACAATGAATAATAATGTCACAGATTAATAACTATGAAATCATTTAAAGATAACAATCTTTAAATGACAGATATTACTGCTGTAAGAAAAAGGCAAGAGGTATCTCACAGAAAAGTGGATTGGTAAATAACAAAACTTGTGGTTTCATCTTCTGATAACAAGATAGCTGCACAGCCTTTTAAAGAAAGCAAACTCTTTCTTACCTTCTTTTTCTGTGAAGAAAATGAAGCAAAACAAAGTTTGTGCTCCTTCTTTCTCTATTTGCAGTCAAGTTGAAAATAAGCAGCATTTTTAAGAACACCTGGGCAGTGCATGTTTTATTTCTGTTTAGCAAATAAGCCATTCTGTGTGAAAGTTTTCACTCTGGAAATTATTACATTCTGCATATGTTACTCTACCGTTTCAGAGGAAAAGATAAACTTATCACCTTAGTTTGTATTTAATTTTTTTATTCTACATTAGGATGTCTATATGTCTCCATCCCACTTCTTCTCTGTAAACAGTTTCACTACCTTGAATGAGAAAGGACAGGAGAATAAATAATTTTTTCTCTGCCCTTTAAATCACATTGCTTCTAACCTAAAGGAATCTGGGTGTTTCCACTCTGCCCTGAGCAGCTGCAAAAGTGAAAGAGGAAGGTGACAACATAAACTGTTACAATAATTCTCTTAGGAGCTGCCTTGCTGCAGATGGATTTGATAGCAATGTGTTTGTCAGACTTCTAGCACTCCTGCAATCCATCAACTGAGGACAGTCCTGGGTGAGTGTCCTGAGTGCTGATCATAGCAATTGCACCAGTGAACTGTTTCTAATCTGACCAAATGGCCATGAATAGGTTTTATTGCTTAATGAGGAGATTATGCCATTAAATACTCCGGCAAATTTTATTTTTCTATTTTTTTTTCTTTTCTGAAACAGTGTATTAATGTGAGTGGCAAGTATTCGTAGTTTCTGAAAAAATGAGGTAATTACAAAAGGCCAAGGCCATATCATAATCGCAAATTGAACAACTCTGTTACTACAGATTAGATGCCTGGAAATTATTTGATGTTGAATAAGAAGTAATATCTTTTTCCTCCTGCCCCTAGTACAAAATATTGAATAAAAAACATTTAATTAAGGCTATTCTCCAGGCTACTGAATTGTTTCCATTAAATGTCCACCTCTCCTGACTTCTGCTCATTTTGGGAAATTAATTGAAAGCAATTACATCTTAGAACTGTTTTATCTTTTTGCTTTAATCAGTTGACTCCTATGCAGATCTCCTACCTCTTAATCATGATATTTTATCTTGTAATCAGTGTATGAGATGCTCTTTATATTGCTATGTACTTCAAGCTGTGTCTATTTGCTAGTTTTTTGCAAAGATAAAGAGCATCCTATCTCAATTTGAACAGACTGTAAATAAAGTATAGAATTGTAATGTGAGTATTTTGCAGAAGAACTAGCAGAGGTACTATTTGTCTTTATTTAACATAGTCTGATTTTAGTTTTTGTGTGTGCGTGTGTGCATACATACATATATACATATACTTGTATATATAAATATATATGTATATAATATGTGTGCAGGTGGAGAGGAGTTGAGTGAGAACATCATGGTTAACCTCTGTCATCCAGGAAAGGACACAACACACTGGTGCTGTGTTATGTTTCGGAGAGGGGTAATACCTATGCTTTAGACATGGTGGTTGAAAAATGACAGAGATCTTACTTCTTGTTTCAGATACCAATTTTTTCCCCCAAAACTGAATAACAACCACATCAGCATTGAATTTTAATATCTTTATATATTAACATATCATATCTCAAAACCAAGACTCTTTTCACAGAAAGGTCCTTGGAGAAAAGGAATATTTCCCTTGGCAAAGTATTAAGTGTCACATTTTTAAGCACACATAGTCTCAATGACTGCACTGGAATCTCTGACTCGCACATTTAGATTCAAAACTCAAAAATGCTCTGAAAGTAAATAATCTTATCAGGCTAATATTTGGAAGCCCCAGGTGCTTTACCTAGTCTTATCTTTACTTATATTATAGTATTTTTTAGTCGTAAAAACTGAAAAAAATCCTTTTTAAAATATATATAACCAAAATGGGAGTTAAAAAATACCAGCAAGATTCTAAAGTGCAGTGAGAGAGGACAATAGACCTGGCAGCTGAGAACTGTGTCAGATGTTTTAACTGTAGTGCCTAAAAATCACTCAGGTGCAATTCACTATTTTTTATAACGAAAAGATATCACTACTCTGTGAAAAATATCCCAGATTTAACACCCTAAAGGATTTAAAGATAGATAACACACCAGATGTAGGTTTACTGGAGGCAAGCTGAATGTCCATCCCAAGTATAAATATATGCATAAACCATTATAAGATTAATATTTCCTTTGTGATTCGATGCACATCCCAGTTTAACCTTTGCTTAATTTTTGCAGAACATTGCTGAATCAGTGCCTCAAGTAGAATAATAACATTGATGGCATTGTATCAGCTGGAAGCCTGGAGGTTTGGTTTTCCCCAACACTACCCTTTGAAGTAGTTCTACAGGCTTGTTATTGCTGGAGGTACCCAGACCCAGTGGATTTCAGGACACAGAGGGTATTTCCTATCCCCATCTGATTGTTCATATAAGATTCTCAAAAGAGTAGCTGAGGGAAAAAAAATCCCTGCTAGCAGTTTTGATGGACATGTAGCCTCTAAGAATAAATTTGACTGCTGGATCTAATATCAAATGACTGTATTTAACTGTTACACTGAGAGAAACTGAAGTCTTTGAAGCCTTCTGCTTCACTTTGAATCAAGAATGTCCAATGCACACTCACACAAAGGACTCTGTGGTCTCTCAACTGCACTACAGCCAGTTGCTGTCCCTAGATCTGCACATCTGCAGCAGCTGGCCTGGGCCCCACAGTCTCTTCAACCTCATGCCTCTCCTGTAGACTGGCATTTGGCATAACCTCATACCCCTCAGCCAAACCAGGTTGCTCTTCCTCTGTGGTCATTCACACAGATCACTAACACAGAGTGCTCATGCATTTAAAACAATTGGAAATGGGATTCAGTGAGAGGACAGGATAAACTGTGCTGCCAGTAACCTGTTTGGGCACCACTAGCTCCTTTTAATCTCCTTTTCCTTTTATCTTCTCATATTTGTGCCTCTTGTACCTACTTACCTCCTTCCCCCAAACAATCCTTAAAACACACTGTGAAAGGTTTTAAATGATCCCAAAATGCTCTTCCATCATGGATCTCATGGGCAGGAGTCTACTTTAGTTTACATGGTGGTGCAAAGACTTTCTTTCACTGATTCATATCTGTAGGTTATAAACCGGGTTCAGCAGTCCTGTCCCTCTTCTTTTTCTTACTCCTGTCCCTGTAGTTTTAGGGACAGCTAATTCAGTGTTCTGCAATTCTCACCTATTAGATTTCACTGATGAGGTTACTAGAAGTCCTCCACCTGTTACTGTTCCCCTGATCCTTGTGGGGTCTCTCTGTCTGATCTGCACAGTCTTTCCCTAGAAAACCTAGGAGTCGTGCTCCTTCCCTTCAGTTTCCTTTGCCTTTCCTTCAATTTTGGGCCTGGTGGTGGAAGCATTCTTGTACCACAGGCAAACCTTTGCACTTCCTATTTTCACCCATGTGTTACAGTCATGACTATAGTTTCTAAAATATTTTATGCATTTTATGGGGTGAGTGGAAGGAGATGACCCCAGAAGATACTTCCACGCTACTTGAAGGTGAAGATAATATTTAGCTGATCTTTATGCTCTGCCTTTTGCAGCTGGGGGCATGTTTTGCTCTGTCCACTGTATATATGAGCTGTTTTAGGAACCCATGTTAGGCAACAGAGTTAATACTGCACCTGTACTTATTCCCAGTCTACACCAGTAAATTATCACTATAGAAAAGTTCAGTAAGAGATACAAGAATTTGAGAAAAGCAAATAGTTGTACAATAATAGCACTTTTTTTTCACTCGCCTTTCCTAATATCACGTGTTTTGCCTTCTGTCTGACAGCAGTTACATTTCTTTAAATTCCCTCAATCTGGGCACACATACTGTGAGCACCACTTGTGAACTTCAGGGAGGATTTATGTCAGAGATTAATGTACTTTTGGAAGAAAAGTTATGTTAATCCTTATGGTATTGTCTATTGATAATATGTTAATCCTCACAGTATTGTCTGTGGATAATTTAAAGCAGCCAAGAAAAATGAATAAATTTTGCTCTAGGGAGAAATGCATATAACAACAGTTTCTTTTGTCAGCCACCAACCTGGGCTGATGCTGCAACTGTAGAAAACAAAAATGATTCTCACTGACCTAAAATGTGAAGACAAGCTTGCTATTTAAGACAAAGAACCATAGGGGAAAAAAAAGAGTCCAGCATGATGTGGTTTAGTGATACACTATTGCATGTGCATGTTTGTTTAATGCTCTCCAGCAGAGGAGAGAAAGAATACATTCCATTTCACTTTTGAGATAGTAGCAGGATCACAGTGCTACCAGTAGAAAAAATCTGTAAGAGTATTGAAGGGGAGTATTTGAAGATATCTGTTGTGTGATAGAAATATGAAGGATTTTTTCACTGGATAAGATACAACAAAATATTTTTAAAGCTTCCACTTTTAATTCCATAGAGAATTAATTATATTCTTTTAGATTTTTTTTTCAAACAAGAGGAAGTGCTGCATAGATATATAAGGAAAAAGCACCAGGTCTGCACTGTTTTCTTTTCCATATTTCCATGGGTAAGACCTTAGAAACTGGGAGCTGTTGGACTGTGAGAGAAACCAGATCTACAAAAGAAAACGTGGCTTTTAAGCACTTTTTAAATACAACCTGACAGTCACAGACTACAATGCTAATGATATTCCAATGCAATTCTAATGATAACTAATGCTGTGGTGGTTCTTATAGAGTACTCTTTTCCCCTGTAGTTACTAATATAACAGGAAGATATTTGAGAAACTAAGGCAACAGAATCACTGTGAGCATCTGTAATGCAGAGAGCAGCTGAAAGCCACCAAAAAACCATCAGCAATAACACCATCAGATTCCAGAGATGAAGAAGGGTTGACAGTGCAACATTAAGCTACATGATAACTAGTCACGTAATAGTTCTTTGCTAGCATTAGACCACCAAGTTTACCTTTATACACTTGAAGTGCTCATCCATACAAGGGCCAGGTTTTGAGCTTCTACCTGCCCAGCTTCATAGACAGACTGGAAGATGTAAGACTTGGGCTTACTGAGAACTACTTTAAGTTGTGACAGTTAATCCCAGAAGGAAATTGGGGTCTTTTTGCACCAGTTTATTAGCAAAAAAACCCCCAAAAAACACATGTTTTGAACATTTACCTGAACTGATAATTTATCCTTTTTTTCAGTAATGTGTAGTTTACCCCAACCTGAGGGGTATTTTTATTATTAATAAATAGCATTAGCAGAGTTTATCCAGGTTTGTATACCTGCATTGCATTGTTGTTTTTTTTTTTTAACTACATTTACCATTAGATGTAACTAATACCCTTTAAAAAAAAAATGAGCTTTAAAAAAGTGAATGATTCCTCCACCTCATAAATTTTTACTTTGTAACCTAACAAGAAGGAGGGCTTAGATTTTACTTTAAGGATGAATACAGGATATCTACAGATCAATTTTTCATGGTTGTAATCAACTCTGATTCAATGTGAAGTAGAAATCTTCAAAGACTTCAGTTGCTCTCAGTATAATAGTTAAATGCAATTATTTTACATTAGTTGCAAGCTGCCAAGTTCACTCTTAAGAGACTGTGTATGTCCCAAATAAAAGCTGCAGGAAGGACCCTTTCCTCTCTGCTGCTGCACTGTTCTATTTCCTAAATGAACCGATACATGACAAAAGGTTGTTCAGTCAGTGTTAGCACATGCAGCCCAGTGCACCAAAAGGCAGCAGAATAATTCTGAGAATTCTAGTCAGAAGTCAAAACCAGCTGAAGACCACTTCAGCTTTGAAACTCATTATGTATGATTCTTCACGAAAACTTCTATAGTGAGGAGGGTTTCCCAGTTTCAGCCACTGCCACAGCTGATGCAAACAAAAGGAACAATAGCGGACTTGAACTGCATTCTTTCACACAGAGCCTGCAGTGGAGCTGCTGCTCTGCCATCACTTGTAAAGTAACTCTGAGCACCATCAAAAGTGATCAATGGCATGAATACGAGTAATAAAAAGAAAGAAAGAAGAAGTAGTACAAAATCTCATCATTTTACAACAATCTAACATTTCTGACTTCCAGGGATCGATTCTTGGTTGTCACATTAACACAGGGCAACGTGCATCAGCTAACTCATTTCCAGTTTTCTGCTATTAAAACTCAGTATGCTTCCCTGGAATCTATTAGTAAATCTGGCTTCAGTGAGCCAAAAAGGCTCAGCTGAAAAATTTTACTGGAATTAGATTTTTGAAACTGTGGGGCATAAGGTATTCTCTTCCTCTTGAATTCCCAGTTTAATTACATTATACCAGGCATGCTGACAACAGAAAAAGCATCTTTTCAATAAACACTTTTAATCCATGCAAAAAAGAGTAGCCATGGAGAGCTCTGTGGGGCCATAGCCCTTTCCATAGCCTTTTAAGGTTACTCCTGTTCATTAGGAAAAACCACACGTGGATAATTAAGGAAAAATGGGAAGAGAATCTAGCCTTCCTGTATCCTAGCTGAACATACCAATGCTTTTTGTTGGTGTGTAGTAACCACTGCCTACTGCAATGGATATTTTAGAAATCTGAGTATGTACTTCTGTCATTTGTTGAGTCAGACAGCCAGAATAGATTTTTGAGTTTAGTTTTGACAAAAACTAAACTAACATCATCAGTTTGTCAGGCAACTATACTTATTCAGTCTTATTTAGGCTGATTTTCATCAGGAGAGCTCTCTGTGCTCTGCAAAAATGAGAAAGCAAATCCTCAAGTGCAAAAATGAATATGGAAAACAGGATTTTTGTTTTTCCTCTTTAAGCAGGGGCATTAGACATTAAGATTGGAGTAGGGAAATACAGATTATAACATCTCTGTACTACTCAGTCAGAGTTACTTTTGAGTGCAGGGGACAAGGATCCTTCCTCTTTTTAAGTAGCAAATTGACTTAATTGAAGCTTCACTGAGACAGACCAGAGCAACTTAATTTAGCAAATTTTTCACTCAGAAGATGGAATATGTTGCCCCAAACTGTTTCTTTTGCTTGCAAAAGGACTAAATTTGCTAGACTATGCTATCAGAAATCTGAGGTGTAGAAGCTGCTGCAGAAGAGTGGAAGTTGCTAATGCAGATTAGGCTGATCCTTTACATCTGGAGAACAGGAATGTGAATTTGTGACACCAACAGGCATCAGCATGACGTGCAACACTTTGGTACCACAGGGGAGGAAGTGACTTTCAGCAGTCATCCTGATGCATTCCAGTTTTCTACAAAATTTCTAGACACATCAGTTTCTGCTTCTGCACGAGGCTGGAAATATGATTCAGCCTTTACAGATGATGACATGTTTCAGTCTAGTTCATTCTCAATTCATTTGGGGTTTGCTAAATTAAGTTTTCCCTCTGCAGTCCCTTCAAAGCTCAGTTCAGGAAGATTCTTCCACCAGTTTCTCTTACAAAAGCAGAAAAAGCAGAGAGTGTGTCTATTGATCTGGCTGCTAGGCTTCATTTGATCACCTCTCTGTTACAGATAGGAAATCCTTTACATTATATATTATTGGCAAAACAGCTAGTGATGTGAGATAAATAGAAACTTTTTGGAGTTATTTTTTATTTTGATTTTTTTCGTTTTGAATAAATATTTTAGTCCTCAATCAAAACCTTTTTGTGCTGACAGATGGACCTGATTTCTCTCCAGTTCAAAGCAGGTTAAATCAGGTGATAAAATCATTATAACACTGGGTGACAAGAGTGCCGATTAGATTGAAAGGAGGCTTAATCACATAATTCTTGAAGAGGCAGTTCCGTTGATGTAGCACCTGTGGAGGGGGTCTCCTTTCCTCTTATTTTCTCTTTTTAGGCTTATTCAGATTTTTTCCTATTGGTTTAATATTAAGGTTTTTTAAATCAAGTAATTTGAGATTTTTTTTCCTCTTTGGCTGAGCCCATATTTCATTAATACCTGCTCAATAACTAAGACTTTGCATGATTTACCCTCACTGAATGATAACTTAGAATTTCTCAAAGAAGCAGGCATTGCTTAAATGGTGCACATTTAGCTTTGCCCTTTTTTTGTCAGAAAGGAGTATAGAATACTTCCTTGACTTAGGGAGATGGATTAAAAATAGGTGCATCTTACTGTGATTCTGAAATAAAAGTCTGCTTTGCTGCAGGATACTAGAATACATATGAGAGAGCACTTTCTCATAGTAAAAGCTGGCAGCTGAGCTTTCATTACCTAATCACAAAAAATGACATCTGGACTGAGACAAAGTCAATGCATTGATGAAGAGAAGTTAAAAATCACTAGATCAGAGATAAAAATTGAGGGAAATCTGTGACCAAGAGGTGACAAATGCCAAAGACAAGGGGAGTAAATTTCCTTGCCGAGGGATATTATCCTGAATAACAAAGAACTCAGGTCTCTAAGGCCTACAGAAAATCTGTTTTCTGTATGAGACTAATCATAAATTTATCTGTGTCAAAATGGATAAAAATATGGGCATCCAAGTCTCAGAGCTCCTACAGCTACACCATGGAATTCTGCAGTACCCAAAGGGGTAGCTTTCAGGTCAATATTGCTCCAGGCTAAAATGAAATTAGCAGCATGGGCCTGATAGATCTCCTCCTGAAATAAAGTGGAAGATTTCCATTCACATTTATGAGAGCTAGATTAGGTCTGATATTTATTTCTGAGATCCAGTACACTGACCATCCTCAATATATTGCCCCTTTGGTACAAATCCAATTCATACCTGAGCTTTTAATTTACAGATGACATGACTCCCAAAACTACGATGGAAAAAGGGTTTCTACCTTTGCTTTTCTATCCAGCCTCATGGGTCCTAAGTACAAATTGCTTAAAGTAATTCAGACATTAATATTCTGTGTCTTCTTTGTATTTTTCTCTGTCAAATATTGTAGAAATTTATTTTGCAAAGTGGTGCAAAGTAATCAATTCAAACATTGCACCTTTTAAACTGAATCACAGTGAGTAATGTGGTTTGAGAAAAAAAATACCAGGGAGGTTGGGGATTAGATTAGAGGGAATAATTTTGGATTTACAAGTACACATTTTAGCATATAATATCAGTATCAAACCACCCAACAGTCATATTCATTGCTGGACTTTTTAATCTAATTACACATTAATATTAACACTTTATGGAGGGAAGAGGCTCCTGTTCTTGCTAAATGTTGCAAAAATTATTAATGTTTGTGAGGGGTGGTATTGTACAAAGACCCCGTATCACCTCTATTCACACGAATTAGCATTTTACATACAATAATAGGCTCTTAACACCTATCCCAATGAACGCTGGAAAGGGAACAGGTAGCAACTGTTGAGTTTAATGCTTTATTTTAAGGACTAGTAAAACATTTCCAATGTATTTTTAAAACTCGTTGGTATTCTCCTCCTCACAATCAGTGAAAGAGTCTGTTGCTAATGTGGAATGAAGTACTGTTTTACCTGTGAAAAAGATGTTATTGCTTTAAACAGGCTTGGCCAAATCAGCTTCTTAAATCTTAACTGTGCAAGGCAAAAGGCTGAAAGATAGTTTATCACTGTCTGCAACAGGTGTGCTACCAGCCAATTTCATTCGTGTTGAGCTGGCATTCAAGAATTATCTGCAATAATGGAAAGAGATTCTTACTTAATTTGTAGTCCCACTAATTGTTTCATGGTTTATGAGCTCAGCATTTCAACAAACAGGAACAAAGCCAAATTCTATTCAGAAACTACCTGCTTGAAAATAGATATTGTAAGGGCTTCAACATTCAGTTTTCTGATTAATTATAAACAGGACCATTATTTCTAATATCCCAATTAAACCTTTTTCTGCCTTAAAATCTTGGGGTGGAAAAAAGTTGCAAAAATAATGTTTTGAAAACATTAGCAGCTAACTGCAAATCTTAGTGCGAAAATGTCTGCTTCCTACTAAGAACTAGAGACAAGGTGATGCATTTCAGGGGATCAGAAAGGAGGTGTTCTTAAAATAAAATTGGGCCAGTTTCATTGACTTATTCACCCAAAGCCTTCAGTGATTGTTTCTAATATCATGTTGCAGTGTCTTTCATCTGCCAGTGAATGCTCTGCTGCATTCAATCACCATAATTCAGGTTGACTCAAATGCAGTTGCCAGGTTCAGAACCTGGAACATCTTCTTGAAAGACAGGGTTTTATTTTTCTTTTAAATGCCATCCAAACAATGATCAGGGTAGCTGTTTCTCTTAAATTCTTGTCCGGAAATGTAAGGGCAAACACAGTAACGAAGGGATCAGGAGGTACATATGTGATCAGTAAAGAATGATCCACTTTTATCTGCTATGGAAAGAATGAATCTGAAAAAGGTTTACAAATATATCTAGAAATGTTAGGATAACAAGAGGCCAAAACACAGAAGTAAGGAAGGGGATGTGCAGTTATGACTGGCATTTGTAAAAGTCTTTAAGCAAAACTGATGGTACAAGACAAAGGGAGAACCTACAAGTGTAACTGCACTTTGTGATTCAGGGTTGACCTCTTGTGGAAAGAGAACATTCCTGATTCAGACCTTCTCCAAAACACAAGTAAGTAAGACTATAAAATATATTAGTGAGGATTAGAGCACAGGTTTGTGTCTCATACTTCCACCAAGTGAAAGCTCATCAAAAGACAATAAATATGGGTTTATTAAGGCAATCCTCTGTGCGAAAAAAAGTTAGTGTGGCTGTTTAAAAGCTAAACACAAACCCCATATTTCAATATTGCAAAGGTGCTTAGGTTAATGACATTTAGAAGGAATATAGCTAATATTATTCCTTAGCTTAGGAAATTGAGACACAGATTATTTGCTTATTTGCATATAAATTACATTAAAAATTGTTTAATCAAGACTTTTGGCCCCACAAAACATGAAATTGAATTAAAGGGGGGTTTTGCAGGCTTGGGTTTTTTTAACAAACAGGAAGAAATCTCTTGGGATTTCGTTGTTGTATTTGTTTCTAGATGACAACTTGGAATTCATCAGAAGTCTGAAGATTCAACATCAGTAAGACACAAAATGATGTGAATTATTAATTCAGGTCCTCTGTCTCAAGTTATTCACTTTGGATGTCTGTATCTTTCCACAAACATCCTTTTTTCCTGAGCCTTACAAAGGTGGGTGAGAGAAACTGTGAATCAAAGGCAGACTTCCCTATGAGAGAATAAGAATCCCTGAATGTGGAAGTGTCCTTATTAAATGAGCTCAAATTAAGCTCAAAAGGACTGCATGCACAAAATGGAATAAATGGGGCTCTCAATTTGCCTTTTATCTGGGAGTTGACCAGTGGCAATGGTAAATGCCTACATACATCTGTCTGGGGAGGGTCCAACACCTTTGCTTCTCGTTGCTTATTGTTTTCCTGTTCAGCAGAGACTCAACAGTCTTGGACCCTGTGAACATATCTTGACATAGTTTGCGAGGATATAACATTTCCATTAGATCATGGTTTTATACTTGAAATTATTTGCTTCAATCAAACTATTTGCAGTTTTGGTGTGTGGCTTTCAGAACATTGATACATGGTGGTGGTAATAATGCATTCAAACAGACATATTGATATTAGAAATAGCATCCTGTTACAGCTATTACAGCATGGATTTAAAAAAACATGTAGCATCTTTCCCACCCATTATGAAAATTTAGCAATACATTTTCAAGCATAAGACTGCTTTCCCAAAATTGTGCAGTTAGTGCTTTGCAACCTCTTATGTGAATATTTCTCTATACAGCTCTCTTCCACTTGGTTTCACACCACTTTCTAATCTATTCCAAGTGAATGTGCTTTCTTAGTCAAGTAATAATGCAGAATAGAGCCACAGAGAACCACATAAAATTTCTTCCCAATGCAGACCTACGTCCTTGATCTGCAGTTGAATTCCACATTGTAGTGACAAAGATCTCCCTGGGCAGTGGAGCAGTATTGGCCAAATCTGAACCCTTTTAAAAACCAAAAAAAAATTTCCAGTGACTTTAACAATCACAAACCTGGGGAAAAAAGTAATTTCTCCAAAGGATTCAATAACTTGCATTTTTGTGTTAACTTCTTACTTCTTTGTACGGAAATGGTTCTTTGAAGTTCATTTGAAACTATTTTTTATGCTGGCCCCTTGCTTGCATATTAAGTTTTAATCTAGGAAATATTTAAGTGTCCTCACCCTGATTAACTGTACCTAGTGTCAAGGGAACACATTCAACTAAACACTGAAATGTTAGTAATGTTTTTTATAAGTTTAGCTTAGATAATTGTAAAAGAAACCCCAAAACCCTCATCTGGGACAGAAGATCCTTTTTTTCAGATCTACTGAACATATGAACAAGGCTTTTATAGCATTAGAATTATTAGTCATTTAGTCAATTCTCACTCTTTTTAAATTAGAGTAGCTTTTTGTGTACACAGTTATCAAATCCCTCTCTGACTTAACACTTCAGACTTTTTTGCTTATACCATCAAAACAGGTTTTTCAGATTGTTTGGAATATTGAGCGCTAACAAGAGAACTTTTTTAATTTGCTCTTCATTTGTGTTCCCAAGGCTTTTTCTGTCTTTTTATTTTTGTTTGTTTGTTTTAATATTGTTTCCCTGTCCTTGACATTTTCACAATTTTTCAATATGCTACTTCCAAGGGAAATGTAATAGGTATGGTTTTAATACTTTGCAGTTTTTTATTATTATTTTTTTCAAATATTAACACTGTACCATTTCAATTATGCTAAACAGCCTACACAATAGATCCCTCCAAAACTATGTGAAGCACTAGAGGGATTAAATCCATTAAACACACCCAAGTAAAACAGTATAAGTTTTTTCCTCATCTGTAATAAAAAAAAATTGGTTTATGTAGACCAACATACGAACATGACTAGTGGGTTTATGAAGACATTTAGGTAGAAAAACACGTTATTATTATTATTTTCAATTGGTTTAAAAAACTGACAGCACTTCAGCCTCCTCCTCCCTTTATAAAAATTTCAATCACCTTCACATAACATGAAGAAGGATCCTTTAAAGAAATACTTCAAGATTTGTATTCTCCTTCACTCTCAAGGACTTTTTTCCCCAAAGATAAAAGGTTCTATATAAAAGTAAGGTTGTTTGGAAATAGATTTCCAGTTCCTAATGAAGTCTTGAGAGTAAGAAATTGCTAATAAAGATGTGATTTTTTTATTAAATTTCTTTCACTTTTGAGATACCCTGAAAACTTTTTGCAAGAACAGTATCAAAAAAATCAAATAAAGCAAAATCATTCAAACTACCCATTCATTCATGTACTGGGGAATTTATTAGAACTAAAGAGAACTATTTTTTTTTTCCATTCTCATATTCTTCCACTATATTCACAGAGTTTCCTGAAAAATGTGCACAAGCTACAGGCAAAATGCTAACCTTAAGAAGGTGTTGAGATAACAAGAGAGTGATAAGAGCTAATTCTGCAGCAAGTCTAGTAAAACACTGGTGCACCTTTCTTTCTCCCACATAAAAGACAAAGAGGTTGGAAGATGCTATGAAAACTCTGAATTCAACAAGAAGCCTCCCATTTTCTTCTATTTTATCAAAACTCATTGTATTCACTGGTCAGCACGAAACAAGGAAGGTAAAAAGAGAGAACAAAACAAGCACATTTGAGCATCAAAGGGAAGCATCTTCCTGATTCTGAGCATTGCTGGGACTTCAGTTGTGCTGCTTAGGATGAGGCTGCAGTGCATTTCCATAGCACCTCTTTTTCTTGTCGACAATAATTAATTAAATCCCAGAAATCTTGCTGTGATTCAATAGAGAAGATTTTAATGTTTCAAGAAACAGATTGCTTTATATTTTGTAATCGTTGAGAAGGTATATGAAGAACATTTGGAAGATTCTGTGATTCTGAAAAGAAATGGTAAGATTTTAATTATAAAATATTTATTTTCTTTCCCTTTTAGAATCTCAAAAAATGTTTTGTGTGACTTATTCACATAAACAGTGAAGGTGTGTAAACCTTCAAGAGGTGTCAAACTGAGTGTCCTGGGTTGTAGTATAAGATATGCACAAAGTATTCTATCACCATCTTCATCAACTGTTGAAACCAATTG